>JANAVB010017197.1:5903883-5918825 GCA_029216955.1 Iris pallida | reverse complement strand
GTATTATATAGTAGTAGATATGTGGGTACATATATGTAGGTTTATGTATATAGTATGTATACATATATAATATATTAATGTTTACCTATAGTATAGATGTTGAGCCTATATATATATATCTATATATATATATAATATATATATATATATATATATATACAACATAATATATATATATATATTATATCTATATATATATATTATATATATATATATATATATATATAAATGTATATTCTAATAGTTGCACTATAACTATGTAATGTACACATATAGGTAATACGTAGAATGCCAACTAACATGTTAGTTGTTCTAGATAGTCTAGTAGTGTTGTGTACTAGCTAGTGTAGGTTGAGTGACCTAGTATAGAAAAGTAGTCTAGTATAGACTAGTTTGACCTAGTTTAGACTTGTTAGACCTAGTTTGACCATAGTTGACCAAGTTTGACTTCTAGGGTTGACCAGAGTTGACCGAGAGTTGACTTTGGCTTAGATTGACCTAGACTCATGTAGAGTGCATAGTAGAACTTCATTTTACCATTTTAGACTTGTTGTGACTTGTGCTGTTCTGATTAGGAGTCAGACACCACTCCTCGGACAGTACTTTCATATTGGACACTCAGATACCAGACGAGTACATTCTCTGATCATTTCATATCCTGCTTAGAATTATTTTTTGCATTAAATTACTTTACTTGCTGTCACGTTGGTCACACGGATTGGTACTATATGCATTCCTTCTTGAGATGTTATCCTTAGGGATGTCGGGTACTACATTTCTGTGCATTTCACTTACATGGCGTATCACTATGCTTCACTGGTTCTTTGATCACTTGTGACATATACTCTTATGATCACAGAGTCTCCTAGAATCCTTATCCTATTTACTGGGTATCCTAGAATCTTCTAGAATCCCCATTTAGGGACATCCTTGTATCACCCTTCGGGGCTTTTGCATGGAATCATAACTAACATGGTTGGATCCTTGTGTATTGATTGGGGGTACGGGAGAGTAGAAGTGGACATGTTAATAATACCCAAGTAGTGTAGCATCAGAATCATCCATAGTGTAGCATCAGAATCATCCCATGCCATTTACATGTCTATGTTGTACTCTGACTCACTAGCCACATGTTAGTTCTCTATTTATAGTAGATATTTCTATTACAGTTCTCTCTCTGTTTACATACAACATTTTTTTCAGTACCTGTATCTTACTTTACTGCATGATTATTTCTAACCTGCTATGAACTGTTGAGATGTACTGTGCTCGCTCCTGTCCTGACTGGACCTGTTGAAAATATTACAGAGGACGAGGAAGAGGCCTGTGTGGATACTTTCTACGGGGCAGCCTTGGATGACACTTGCGAGCTGGACCCTCAGGATGACCCAGCTCTAGCTGAGGACATCACCCCCATTGCCTAGACTAGTTTAGTTAGGCTTATCTTATTTTATGTTGCCTTGAGACATGTTTAGCTAGACTTATTTTCTGTTCAGGTTTCTGATTTGTATATATTTTTTATTCTGTAGCTGAGTTTGTACTCTGGATTTGCTGGGATTATCTTAGACTACTTTATCATCTATTTTCCTTGAGTTCTATATCATATCGTGCTATCTCTTCCTTAGTTGTGATTGAGTTCATTTACTGCTATGTAACCCCCATTCGGGGAGTATAAACTGTTTAGATATATTGTTAGATGTATGTTTACCTATACAACGTTCTACCCCCGACACTGCGCGTAGGCTGGACGTACCCACGTTTCGTGCCCTTACTCTAGGGTATGGGTCGTGACACATTTTTAGTGGTGGCCATGCAGGTCTAGACTAGAAGTGTAGTGGTATTCGAACTAGAGTATCACTACAGCCTGAAGTAGGATATAGGACATTAATTTTTAAGGTACTCAATCACATTAGGAAAAATTCTTTTATTGCCATCTAAATCCTTATTGTCAGCTGATCCTTTTGAATTTTAATTGTCTGCCTTTGTTATATCGCTTCTTTCTCAGAAATTGATACTCTTGTTTGGTCTATCTTCAGGACGGTAGAGAATCGTCAGCAGCATACCATTCATGGAGATGCTATAGAGGGATCTGCTACCTCTCAGCCAGTACAGCAGAGACAGGAGACTGCAGCTCTTGCCACCTCTGTTCGTATTGAGGCTCCAGCAGCAGCAGTAGGGGGTATGCCTCCACCGGCTCGGAGGTAGGACCCAGTCATCGCAGAGGAGCCCTACCAGCAGCAGCCACCTGCAGGGACAGTTGACACCGTTCAGCTGTTAGCTTTCTTTCGACAGTACATGGAGGCTCAGCAGATCCAGCAGCAGAGGCACACGACAGAGCTCACTCGAGGCATTGAGCTGGCAGTGACCGCAGTGGAGAGAGTCATAGCTCAGCCAGCGGCAGCCCCGCAGCCGCACCAGCCACGGGAGAAGGGCATCCAAGATTTCCAGAAGATGTACCCTAGAGACTTCCGGGGGACAGAGGGGATCTTGTATGCCGATGAGTGGATCGAGCATATGGAGGAGATTTTCAGATTGGCTGAGATCCCGACGAGGCTCCAGATAGAGGCAACGGCCAGCATGATACAGGATCTGGCCCGTACTTGGTACCAGACCGACCCGAGGGTCGGCACAGTAGGACAGACTTGGGCAGCATTCAAGAAGCTGTTCAAGAAGAAGTTCTTTCCAGACGCAGCGCTGGAAGCCCTCGAGACCCAGTTCGAGGCCCTAGTCCAGGGGAGCCAGTCCGTGGAGGAGTACGCAGGAGAGTTCTGCCACCTGAGCAGATTTATGGAGGACTTGTCAGAGACGACGAAGGCCCGGAGGTTCCGGAAGGGCTTGGTAAAGGAGGTCAAGTCCTACACCAAGAACGCCCGCAGTGCTACATTTGAGGAGATCCTGGTGGACGCACTAGCTGCAGAGGATGATCTTGAGCTTAGGCTCAAGAGGGGGCGAGACCCAGTTGGGGGCAGCAGCAGCAGCGGAGGCCAGGCCAAAAGGCCTCACTTTCAGTTCCCGCAGTCGAGGCAGTTCCAGCCGCAGCCGATTCAGCAGAGGCCAGTTCACCAGCAGCAGCAGCCGAGGCAGCACCAGCAGGGCCAGAGGCAGGTTGTCACTTGTGCCTACTGCAAGAAGCCCGGGCATGTCGCCAATGAGTGCCGAAAGAGGCTAGGCCAGTGTTTAGTGTGTGGTTCAGCAGACCACCAGATAAGGAAGTGCCGTATGGGACGAGCAGCCCAGGAAGCAGCAGTTAGAGCTCCAGCTGGCCAGTAGAGGGGACCAGCCCTGCCGACGCAGCAACAGAGATTATTTCAACATCAACAGCAAGCCAGGGGAGGCCAATAGGGGCGAGCTTTCGCCATGGAAGCTGGGGATACAGAGGTGATAGGATAGCTGATCGCAGGTTCGATTCTTCTCGACTCCAGTCCAGCTTTTGTATTATTCGATTCTAGTACTTCGTATAGCTTCATATCAGTATCTTTTGCGATTAGACACGGTATCATAGCTGAATCGTTGCCTAGGACTTACAAGATCACGACCGGGGGTGGCATTATCCTCGTGAGTGATGTTTGTAAGGATCGGAGAGTAGTTTTGGGAGGCCGTGAGTTGGAGGTGAGCCTGCTCGTAATACCATTGCCGAACTACGATATAGTACTAGGCATAGATTGGTTGAGCATGCACCACGCCAGCATTGATTATAGAGGGGGTAGAGTTCTCTTCAGAGCGCCGGGGGAGCCAGAGTTCGAGTACTCCAGACGTCAGGCAGAGCAGAGTAGCGGAGTCTTCTATGGAGTCTCGGTCGAGGAGCAGGCGATTCCACACCCCTTGATAGCAGAGTATATGGATGTTTTCCCAGAGAAGTTGCCCGGATTGCCACCAGACAGAGATATAGAGTTTTCGATAGACTTGGTTCCAAGAGCGGAGCCCATCTCTCAGCATGTCTATCGGGTGAACAACAGCGCGCTAGTGGAGCTGAAGAAGCAGGTGGATGAGCTACAGGACAAGGGCTTCATCCGCTCGAGTTCGTCGCCATGGGGTGCACCAGTATTGTTTGTGCCGAAGAAGGATGGGTCAGTACAGATGTGTATTGACTAAAGGGCACTCAACAACCTCACGATCAAGAACAAATACCCACTACCGCGGATCGACGATCTTTTTGACCAGTTGAGCGGAGCTCGGGTATTTTTCCAAGATTGATCCGAGGTTAGGATATCATCAGGTAAAGGTGAAGGGGGAGGATATTTCCAATACCGCTTTCAGGACGCGGTACGGGCAGTTTGAGTTTTTGGTTATGCCGTTTGGGCTAACCAATGCACCAGCAGTATTTATGAACCTTATGAACAAGGTGTTCCACCAGTATCTGGATCAGTTTGTGGTGGTGTTCATTGAGGACATCTTGATATATTCCAAGACTGAGGAGGAGCACGAGGAGCATTTGAGGATAGTGCTGGAGATTTTCAGGAAGGAGCAGCTTTACGGAAAGCTCTCCAAGTGTGAGTTCTTCTTAGATCGGGTGGACTTCTTGGGGCATGTGGTGACTGGAGATGGTATCTCAGTTGACCCCAAGAAGATTGTAGCAGTTGAGGCATAGGCAGCGCCGACTTTAGTTGCAGAGATCAGGAGTTTCCTGGGGCTGGCAGGATATTATCGAAGATTTGTGCAGGATTTCTCCCAGGTTGCAGAACCGTTGACTCGGTTGACCCGGAAGGATGCTGAGTATGTTTGGTCAGAGGAGTGTCAGCCAGCTTTTAATGAGTTGAAGAAGCGGCTTACGACAGCTCCGATTCTGACATTGCCTTTAGGATTAGGTGGTTTCACTATTTATTGTGATGCTTCAGGGAAGGGGCTGGGTTGCGTCGTGCAGCAGCATGGGAAGGTGATTGCCTATGCTTCCAGGCAGTTACGTCCCCATAAAAAGAACTACCCTACCCACGACCTGGAGCTGGCAGCAGTAATATTTGCTCTGAAGTTGTGAAAGCATTATCTGTATGGTGAGAGGGTAAAGATCTTCACAGATCACAAGAGCTTAAAGTATGTGTTCACTCAGAAGGAGTTGAACATAAGACAGCACAGATGGCTAGCGTTGATGAAGGATTTTGATATCCTACTTCAGTATCACCCAGGAAAGGCCAACGTAGTTGCCGATGCCTTGAGTAGGTATCCGACAGCCATGTGTTTGACCATGGATCGACATTTGCTTACAGACTTAGAGAGCCTTGGGATTGAGGTGATCGTGTCCGGAGTGCAGATATAGATGTGGGGCATGCAAATTCAGTCAGACTTGGTGGAGAGGATCAAGTCGGCACAGTTTAAGGATATTGCTCTGCGGTGTCTCCGAGAGCAGGTTCGAGCAGGATTGCTGGAGGGAGAGTTTTCTCTTGCAGAGGATGGTGAATTGAGGCACGGTTCCAGGTTTGTGTGCCCAGCGGAGATCTCAGGGAGCAGGTTATGCAGGAGGCCCACAGATCTCAGTACTATATACACCCGGGTGCCAACAAGATGTACCGAGATCTGAGGGAGCATGTTTGGTGGTCCAGGATAAAACGGGAGGTGGCTCGCTTCGTGGCTAGGTGCTTGGTCTGTCAGCAGGTCAAGGCAGAGAGGCAGAGGCCCGGTGGATTGTTGCAGTCGCTGCCCATTCCCGAGTGGAAATGTGAGCATATCATTATGGACTTCGTATCAGGATTGCCACGTACACCCGGAGGGAAAGACGCTATTTGGTTCATCGTTGACAGGTTGACCAAATCGGCCCACTTCTTGCCATTCAAGGTGGGTACGTCTACAAAGAGGCTGGCGGAGATGTATATACGGCAGATAGTCAGGATTCATGGGGTTCAGGTCAGCATCGTCTCAGATCGGGATAGTCGCTTTACTTTCCATTTTTGGAGGAGTCTACAGACCAGCTTGGGCACTCAGCTCAAGTTTAGTACTGCATACCACCCCCAGACGGACGGACAGTCAGAGAGGACTATTCAGACACTTGAGGATATGCTGCGGACGTGCGTCTTGGACTTTGGAGGTTCTTGGGAGGATCATCTTCATTTGGTAGAGTTTGCTTACAACAATAGTTTCCAGGCCAGCATTGAGATGTCACCTTTCGAGGCTCTATACGGGCGTAGGTGTCGTACACCCTTATCTTGGGATGATGTTGGTGAGCGAGCTTTACTGGGGCCAAAGATGGTTATTGACGCAGCCGAGAAGGTGAAGCTCATCAGAGACAGACTTCGCGTGGCGCAGGACAGACATCGGCACTGGGTCGATAGCCACCGGAGGCCGTTGGAGTTTGAGTTACAGATTAGAGTAGGATTAGATTTAGGTTTGTTTGTTTGTGATTTTTGATCATGTTTGTTTATTATAATTAATTGAGACCTTGCTTGTGATTAGGTCAAAGACCAAGTTTTCTTGAGGATATCTCCAACTCGTGGTACGATACGTTTTGGTGGAGGCGGAAAGCTTAGCCCACGCTTCATCGGCCCTTTCGTTATCAGCGGGAGAGTCGGTGACGTTGCATACAGGCTAGACTTGCCGCCTGTGCTAGTGGGGGTCCACAACGTATTCCATGTATCACAGTTGAGACGGTACGTGGCTGACCCTAGCCATGTGCTCGATCATTCAGAGATTGAGGTTGGGCCTTCTCTCATCTATCCAGAGCAGCCAGTGGAGATTCTGGATCGACGGAAGAAGGTTCTGAGGAACCAGGTGATAACTTTGGTATGCGTCGCATAGAGGCATCATTCTCCAGGAGAGTCTACCTGGGAGCGAGAGGATAAGATGCGCGAGCTCTACCCATATCTTTTTGGATCGTGAGGTATACTTTCTATCCTTCTCATCAGTTGTATTTCGTCTTTCAATTTCGAGGACGAAATTCTTTTAAGGAGTATAGATTTGTCACTACCACATTTCTAGTTTGAGGATATTTTTGTCATTTTTAGGATAATTTGAATTTATTAGAATTTATTTGAATTTATGGGAATTTTTAGGATTTATTTTGGAATTGTTTGGATGAGGGTTGACTATGTTGATTTTGACTAGTCTTGACCCTTGTAGACCAACCTAGAAGCTAACCCTAGTTAGTATGGACTTGGTTAGGTTATATGACTCTAGTCTAACCTAAGCTAACCCTTAGTTTGGTCAATAGACTCTAGTTAGCAATAGGAATTAGAAAGTCATAAGTTATGACGTATGATTTAGAACCATTGATAAATCAACTAAAGTCATAGCCTTGTAGATTGGCCCAAAGCCCAATAAATGATAAAACCCTAGCCCTAGACTTAGTGGCCGGCCACCCTATCCTCATTGGGAACCCCACTCTATAAATACTCTCTTAGTTTTAGGGTTGCCTCTTTTAGGAAAGATCAAGTTTAGAAAGAGGTTTGTTCCTATTTATTTAATCCATAGAAATTCTATTTCATGTCCTTTTTCATTCAAATCTCTTTCATTAGGTTTTAATATACCTATACTTGCTGTTATTGGAGTTTTATTTCAGTTTGTTATTGATTTGTTGGATTGGGATATCAAGGAGAGGAGCTCAACAAAGGAGGTTTTTCTAGAAAGTTCATCTATAGGTAACTTCTTCAATACTCATTGAAATTTTGATTTCTTTATACATTTAGGAAGCCCTAGGAGTCAACTAGGTGGTTGCATTGGTTTCGTGTCGAGTTTCATAGGTTTCGTGTCTATTTTGGACACGTATCAGGAACCCACAGTTGGTGTTTGATGAAATGTCCCAAAGGACATTTCGACCTATTTTCTAGGAAGCTTTTGAATAGGAATCTAGGTCTTGTTATTGCTTATTGAATTTTGTTTCTCTGAGGTGATGATTGTGTCATGTTGTGTCATTTTGGATACGCGAACCCACAATTTCTGATTGTGCAGCAGTCCCCTGCTACTTAGGGGCTGCAGCGGACACGACACGCGATATTATGACACGAGACTTGACAGCACCATGGGGCAGTGACTGACACGCCACGTGTCAAGTCTCACGTGCCCACGTGGCATATCGAAAGAGATATCAGTGTCGCACTGATTTTTTACTGTGCAGTGCACACGAGAAATCGAGCACTGATACGGCTCTGTAGCTTTGGACATGACACACTAGGACACAATGTAGGATATTGGACACGTAGCTAGACCCTGGGCGAACCTAGGATTGCGAGCACGAGGCCTGGTTTGACCTGTGTCGGGTGTACGACATGCGTGCACTCGTACACGATGTTGTGTCTGTTTATGTGTTCGATGTGTGTCTGTTTGGTCTTTTCACCTTGGACACGTCGTATCTCATTATGATCGGACACAAACTGTATACTGGATACGAATGCATGTTTTTTACACTTACCAACCAATATTTTTATGTATTAACTCATTTTAGTTTGTTATTTTCCAAATACCCAATTTTCTGGAATTACCTATATTGACAGTTTGGTTAAGGTGTGTTTCCAGTTTTAAAAATATAATTTTGGCAATTGTTTTAGCCTACTTAATCACTGTTTATTGCATGTTTTACAACCTAATATAGTTTACCTATATGTAATCTAGCTATATGTCAATTTTGGTTTGATTTTGTGGGAGTTGAGTTCAAAACTGAACTTAGAATCTATAGGCTAAAACTGAGATTTCCATGGAGTGTGTTGATGTTTTCCAATGTTGTATAAACCTGGGAATGTTTAGAAATAAAGACTGAAATATGGGAATAAGTGTTATGGCTAAAAACTGAGACTTCAATGAGGTGTATTGATTTTTTTTTGTGTGTAAACTGAGAGTGGGGTGGCTGTTTGAAAAACTGGAAAATAGGGTCTGCCCTATCTAAACTGTGAACTGATTTTCCCCTTCCTATTTCTGTTCAGTCCATGCCTCACTCATTACTCACTCACAGTTACACACACACATACACACACACACATCCTTCACTCCATTGAACACACACACTAGCCTTGACACCCTATCACTCACTCTCGCACACTCACACAGTTTATACAAACCCATCCCTCACTCCTTAACCCACACACATACTATTACTCTCATACACACACATAAACTCTCTCCCTCTATTATATCTTGAATGCCAAGTTATGTATGTATTATGTATTATGTATTATGTAGATATGTGGGTACATATATGTAGGTTTATGTATATAGTATGTATACATATATAATATATATATGTTTACATATATGTATATATGTTGAGCCTATATATATATATATATATATATATATATATATATATATATATATATATATATATAAATATATATATATATATATATATATATATATATATATATATAAAATATATATATATATATATATATATATATATATATATATATATATATATATATATATATATATATTTATATATATATATATCTTTATATATATATTTTTTATATATATATATATATATATTTTTATATATATATATATATTTTTATATATATATATATATATATATTTTTTATATATTTATATATATATATATATATATATATATATATATATATATATATATATATATTATATATATATATATTTTTTATTTTTATTTTTATATATATATATATATATATATATATATATATATATATATATATATATATATATATATATATATATATATATATATATATATATATATATATATAATGTGATGTTTTCTAATAGTTGGACTATAACCTATGTAATGTACACATATAGGTAATACGTAGGAATGCCAACTAACATGTGTAGTTGGTCTAGATAGCCTAGTAGTGTTGTGTACTAGCTAGTGTAGGTTGAGTGACCTAGTATAGACTAATGTAGTCTAGTATAGACTAGTTTGACCTAGTTTAGACTTGTTAAACCTAGTTTGACCATAGTTGACCAAGTTTGACTTCTAGGGTTGACCAGAGTTGACCGAGAGTTGACTTTGGCCTAGATTGACCTAGACTCATGTAGAGTGCATAGTAGAACTTTATTTTACCATTTTAGACTCGTTGTGACTTATGCTGTTCTGATTAGGAGCCAGACACCACTCCTCGGACAGTACTTTCATATTGGACACTCAGATACCAGGCGAGTACATTCTCTGATCATTTCATATCCTGCTTAGAATTATTTTCTGCATTAAATTACTTTACTTGTACTTCACGTTGGTCACACGGATTGGTACTATATGGATCCCTTCTTGAGATGTTATTCGTAGGGAGCATCGGGTACTATATGTTCTGTGCGTTTCACTTACATGGCGTATCACTATGCTTCACTGGTTCTTTGATCACTTGTGACATATACTATTATAATCACAGAGTCTCCTAGAATCCTTATCCCATTTACTGGGTATCCTAGAATCTCCTAGAATCCCTATTTATGGGACATCCATGTATCAACCTTCGGGGGCCTTTGCATGGAATCATAACATAACCTGGTTGGATCCTTGTGTATTGATTAGGGGTACGGGGGAGTAGAAGTGGACATGTGAATAATACCCAAGTAGTATAGCATCAGAATCATTCCATAGTGTAGCATCAGAATCATCCCATACCATTTACATGTCTATGTTATACTCTGACTCACTAGCCATATGTTAGTTCTCTATTTATAGTAGATATTTCTATTACAGTTCTCTCTCTGTTTACATACAGCATTTATTTCAGTACCTGTATCTTACTTTACTACATGATTATATTTTCTAACCTGTTATGAACTGTTGAGATGTACTGTGCTCGCTCCTGTCCTGACTGGACCTGTTAAAAATATTACAGAGGACGAGGAGAAGGCCTGTGTGGATACTTTCTACGGGGCAGCCTTAGATGACACTTACGAGCTGGACCCTCAGGAGGACCCAGCTCTAGCTGAGGACATCACCCCCATTGCCTAGACTAGTTTAGTTAGGCTTATCTTATTTTATGTTGCCTTGAGACATGTTTAGCTAGACTTATTTTCTGTTCAGAGTTTCTGAGTTGTATATATTCTTTTATTCTGTAGCTGAGTTTGTACTCTGGATTTGCTGGGATTATCTTAGACTACTTTATCATCTATTTTTCCTTGAGTTCTATATCATATTGTGCTATCTCTTTCTTAGTTGTGATTGAGTTCATTTACTGCTATGTCACCCCCATTCGGGGAGTATAAACTGTTTAGAGATATATTGTTAGATGTATGTTGACCTAGGACAGTGTTCTACTGCCGACACTGCGGCGTAGGCTGGACGTACCCACGTCTCGTGCCCTTACTCTAGGGTGCGGGTCGTGACAGCCATGGGGCTACGATTCTAGAACATCCAGCAGGGGAACCATTCTGTTGATGAGTATGCAGCAGAGTTTAGTCGCCTGAGCTATTTCGCTCCTAGTCTAGTTGCAGACCCTGAGGAGATGACGCGTAGGTTTTGCCATGGTCTAGTTCCAGACATTGGTATTCATATAGTGGCGAATGGTACGACTGACTAATACCAGAGCCTAGAGTTGGCCCGGAGCATAGAGGAGCGATTTCTGTCTTGCAAGAGGCCAGCTTCTGTACACCTCAAGGGACCGTCCAAGCGTCAGGCTTTCCAGCCGAGAGCACCGACGCCGCACCAGCAGGCATACCGTCCTCCCGCACCACATCACCCAACCCCACCCGTTAGAGCCCCGGGACCTCAGCCGCAGAAGGGAGCTCTGTGTATATTTTGTCGAAGACCATGGCATGATTACTCCGTCTATAGAAAGAGGTTGAAGCAGTGCTTAGCTTGAGGGTCTGCCACCCACTAGCTTCGGGAGTGCCCAGTAGCAAGGGTACCAGGTGCCGGACCACCGACTAGAGGACCGTCGCTTCCGACCCAGCAGCAGAGGTTTGGGCAACATCTGCAGCAGCAGAAGGGACCCCAGGGGAAGACTTACAGTCTGGCTTTTGAGCCGGAGCAGGTTTCGGAGCCCGATTATTTGGCTGACGTCATCACAGGTCATGTTTATTTGCATACTTTTCTAGCTCTATGCTTGTTTGATTCCGGTGCATCTCATAGCTTCCTGTCATTAGATTTTTTACATAAACACCAATTAGTAGCTACACCTACCGAGGAGATGAGTAGAGTAACGACGAAAGGAGAACTAGTGCCTATTAGAGCTATCTATAGATGCTCTATTACTATAGCTGGAAGAGAGTTTAGGGGACGATTCTCTGTGATGCCACTCCCCGGGTATGATATCATATTGTGGATGGACTGGCTTAGCTATGCCCATACAGCTATAGACTGTCATGAGGGTAGTATTCTGTTCAGTCCCACAGGCACGGCACCATTCAGTGTCAGAAGGATAGGGCCGGAGATCAGCCTAGAGCCGAACTGATGTGCGACAGTTGGGGAGTTAGAACCGCCACACCCTATCATTAGGGCATTTATGGATGTATTCCTAGAGGATCTTCCAGGACTTTTGCCTGACAGAGATGTGGAGTTCACTATAGATTTAGTATCGGGTTCATCACCAGTATCCCGGACTTGCTATAGAGTGAACCCCAAGGAGGCCATAGAGATGAAGGAGCAGATTGATGACCTGTTGAAAAAGGGTTTCATTCGATCTAGTGCTCCTCTATGGGGAGCACCATTGCTCTTTGTGCCGAAGAAGGATGGTACAGTCCAGTTGTGTATTGACTACCGGGTGTTGAATACCATCACCATTAAGAACAAATAACCTCTGCCCAGGATAGATGATTTGTCGACCAGTTGAGTGGGGCGAAGGTATTTTTCAGGATAGATTTGAGATCCGGTTACCACCAGGTGAAAGTGAGGGCTGCAGACATCCAGAAGACGACGTTCAACACGAAGTACGGGCAGTACGAGTTTCTGGTGATGCCATTTGGTCTCACAAATGCGCCAGCTGTCTTTATAAATTTGATGAATAAGACATTTCACCAGTATCTGGATGAGTTCGTCGTAGTATTTATCGACGACATCCTGATATACTCGAAGACACCGGAGGAGCACGCAGAGCACTTGCGGACAATTTTGGGGATTCTGAGGCAGGAGAGGTTATTTGCCAAATTGTCGAAGTGCGAGTTCTTTTTGGATCGAGTGGAGTTTCTCGGTCATATAGTCACAGGAGAGGGGATCTCGGTGGATCCCAGGAAGATTGCTACCGTTGAGACATGGAAGACTCCGACGTCAGTTTCAGAGATCAGAAGCTTTCTGGGTTTAGCTGGCTATTATAGAAAGTTCATCCAGGACTTTGCTAGGATAGCTGAACCCATAATAAAACTGACACGGAAGGAGGCAGAGTACATCTAGTCAGAGGACTGCCAGACAACATTTGAGGAGCTAAAGAGGAAGCTGACGACCGCTCCAGTTCTTACATTACCTTCAGGGTCTGGAGGTTTCACCATATACAGCGATGCTTCGGAAAAAAGGGCTAGGATGTGTCCTACAGCAGCATGAGAAAGTGATTGCTTATGCATCTAGGTAATTACAGACTCATGAGCGGAACTATCCTACCCATGACCTAGAGTTAGCTGCGGTGATCTTTGTACTCAAGTTATGGAAACATTACTTATACGGAGAGCGTGTGGAAATCTTTACTGACCACAAGAGCTTGAAGTATGTGTTCACGCAGAAAGAGCTGAACATGAGGCAAAGATGATGGTTGGAGTTGATGAAGGACTTCGACATCGATTTACAGTATCATCTCGGGAAGGCAAATGTGGTGGCGGATGCGCTGAGCAGGCATCCAATGGCATGGTATCTGATGATAGATCGGCATTTGCAGGAAGATCTGGAGAAGCTCGGTATCAAGATAGTTCGGCCAGGATCAGTGATACAGATGATGGCGCTTGACATTCAGTCAGGTTTGATGGAGCAGATCAAGGAGGCACAGTCTATAGATGAGAGCCTTCACAGACTTCGAGCCTAGGCTTTAGCTGGATTGCTGGAAGACTTCACCATAGCAGAGGATAGATCCTTGAGGCATGGCAGCCGGTTGTGCGTGCCGAAGGAAGAGCTGATAGAGGTAGTCTTGCAGGAGGCGCACCGATCGAGATATTCTATTCACCCTGGTGCCAACAAGATGTATCGTGACTTGCGGGAACATCTTTGGTGGCATGGGATGAAGAGGGATGTATCATATTTTATTTCGAGATGTCTAGTTTGCCAGCAGGTCAAGACGGAGCGCCAGAGGCCAGCTGGTCTATTACAGCCGTTACCCATTCCTGAGTGGAAGTAGGAACACATTACGATGGACTTCGTCTCAGGGCTTCCTCGTTTCCAAGGAAGGAAGGATGACATTTGGGTCATCGTAGACAGGATGACAAAGTGTGCACACTTCATACCCTTCAAGGTGGGGCTTTCCACCGAGAAGTTGGCGGAGCTATACATGCAGCAGATAGTTCGCTTGCATGGAGTACCAGTGAGCATTGTGTCGGACCGAGACAGCAGATTCACGTCCCACTACTGGAGGAGCTTGTAGAAAGAGTTGGTCAGTCGGCTAAAGTTCAGTACAATGTACCACCCGCAAACAGATGGACAGTCCGATAGGACTATACAGACGTTAGAGGACATGCTGAGGACCTGTGTGCTGGACTTTGGTGGATCAAGGGAGAGCCATCTGCACTTGGTAGAGTTTTCATACAATAACAGCTACCAAGCCAGCATCGGTATGTCTCCTTTCGAGGCACTATATGGACGACGATGCCGTACACCGCTCTTTTAGGATGATGTTGGGGACTGAGTTATGCTTGGGCTAGAGATGATCACGGATGCAGTAGAGAAGGTCGGGATGATCAGAGACAGGCTCAGAGTCGCTCAGGACAGGCAGAAACACTGGGCCGATGCTAGTCGCAGACCGATGGAGTTCGCCGACGGAGATATGGTGCTAGTGAAGATATCACCTGCTAGAGGAACGATCCAGTTTGGACGAGGAGGCAAGTTGAGCCCCAGATACATCGGGCCATTCGAGATACTTGGCAGGATCGGAGAGGTAGCTTACAGGGTTGCACTTCCACCCAAT
>JANAVB010017197.1:5591383-5898883 GCA_029216955.1 Iris pallida | reverse complement strand
TTCCGGAATAAGCTGTTATTCGCGAGAGGGAAGGCCACTTGGGATCAGTTCAAGACCCAGTTCAAGAAGAAATTCTTCTCGACCGCCGCTAGGGTAGCCATGGGGCTACGATTCCAGAACATCCAGCAGGGAAACCGTTCCTGTTGACGAGTATGCAGCAGAGTTTAGTCGCCTGAGCCGTTTCGCTCCTAGTCTAGTTGCAGACCATGAGGAGATGACGTGTAGGTTTTGCCATGGTCTAGTTCCAGACATTGGCATTCTTATAGTGGCGAACGGTACGACTGACTACTACCAGAGCCTATAGTTGGTCCGGAGCATAGAGGAGCGTCTTCTGTCTTGCAAGAGGCCGACTTCTGTACACCTCGAGGGACCGTCCAAGCGTTAGGCTTTCCAGCCGAGAGCACCGACGCCGCACCTGCAGACATACCGTCCTTCCGCACTACATCACCCAACCCCACCCGTTAGAGCCCCGAGACCTCAGCCGCAGAAGGGAGCTCTGTGTATATTTTGTCGAAGACCAGGGCATGATTACTCCGTCTGTAGAAAGAGGTTGAAGCAGTGCTTAGCTTGCGGGTCTGCCACCCACCAGCTTTGGGAGTACCCAATAGCAAGGATACCAAGTGCTGGACCACCAACTAGAGGACCGCCGCTTCCGACCCCAGCAGCAGAGGTTTGGGCAACATCTGCAGCAGCAGAAGGGACCCCAGGGGAAGACTTATAGTCTGGCTCTTGAGCCAGAGCCGGAGCAGGTTTCGAAGCCCGATTATTTGGCTGACGTCATCACAGGTCATGTTTATTTATATACTTTTCTAGATCTATGTTTGTTTGATTCCGGTGCATCTCATAGCTTCCTGTCATTAGAGTTTTTGTATAAACACCACTTAGTAGCTACACCTACCGAGGAGATAAGTAGAGTAATGATGGAAGGAGGACCAATGCCCATTAGAGCTATCTATAGATGCTCTATTGCTATAGCTGGAAGAGAGTTTAGGGGACGATTCTTTGTGATGCCACTCTCCGGGTATGATATCATATTGGGGATGGACTGGCTTAGCTATGCCCATGCAGCTATAGACTGTCATGAGGGTAGTATTCTGTTCAGTTCCCCAGGCACAGCACCATTCAGTGTCAAGAGGATAGGGCCGGAGATCAGTCTAGAGCCAAAATATTGTGCGACAGTTGGGGAGTTAGAACCGCCACACCCTATCATTAGGGAGTTTATGGATGTATTCCCAGAGGATCTTCCAGGACTTCCGCCTGATAGAGATGTGGAGTTCACTATAGATTTAGTACCGGGTTCATCACCAGTAACCCGGGCTTACTATAGAGTGAACCCCAAGGAGGTCATAGAGATAAAAGGAGCAGATTGATGACCTATTGAAAAAGGTTTTTATTCGATCTAGTGCTTCTCCATGGGGAGTGCCAGTGCTCTTTGTGCCGAAGAAGGATGGTACAGTCCGGTTGTGTATTGACTACCGGGCGTTGAATACCATCACCATTAAGAACAAATATCCTCTGCCCAGGATAGATGATTTGTTCGACCAGTTGAGTGGGGCGAAGGTGTTTTCCAGGATTGATTTGAGATCCGGTTACCACCAGGTGAAAGTGAGGGCTGCAGACATCCAGAAGACGGCGTTCAACACGAAGTATGGGCAGTACGAGTTTCTGGTGATGCTATTTGGTCTCATAAATACGCCAGCTGTCTTTATGAATTTGATGAATAAGATATTTCACCGGTATCTGGATAAGTTCGTCGTAGTATTTATCGACGACATCCTGATATACTCGAAGATACCGGAGGAGCACGCAGAGCACTTGCGGACAGTTTTGGGGATTCTGAGGCAGGAGAGGTTATTTACCAAATTATCGAAGTGCGAGTTCTTTTTGGATCGAGTGGAGTTTCTCGTTCATATAGTCACTGGAGAGGGAATCTCGGTGGATCCCAGGAATATTGGTACCGTTGAGACATGGAAGACTCCGATGTCAGTTTCAGAGATCAGGAGCTTTCTGGGTTTAGCCGACTATTATAGGAAGTTCGTCCAGGACTTTGCTAGGATAGCTGAACCCATGACGAAACTGACACGGAAGGATACAGGGTACATCTGGTCAGAGGACTGTCAGGCAATATTTGAGGAGCTGAAGAGGAGGCTGACGACCGCTCCAGTTCTGACATTACCTTCAGGGTCTAGAGGTTTCCCCATATATAGCGATGCTTCGAGAAAAGTGTAAGCCCCCTGAATTTCAGGGTTTATTTTTATTTTTCTGAATGAATTATTTTCAATAAATATATTATTATTTAATTATTTAGATCATTAATGTACCTTTCCATGACTTTGACTTCTGGAGCGTCAGGGATACCAATCTCTGTAAACTCTCTTCATGGGTTTTGAAGTAGGCAAGATTATCTTCCTGTTGATATATCGTGTCCCACTTGAACTCGTTCCCTTGTGCTCTTTTTGTATCGCGCAAGTTTGGGTCAACTTAGACCGATTAATCATTCAATAATTATTCCCACTTTTATTTTTGATCGTCGTTTACACGTTGTCGTGGCTTTTAATTTAGAAGCACCAGACCAGTCGTTTTCTTAGAACCAATTTCTCATAAATGATCTACTCGAGACGCTCTTTACCTATGACCTTCGTGTCCCACTCAGACACTCCATTTTGTGCTCCATTTCTTTCGCACAACTTTCGGTTCAATTTAGGCCGATTTATTGTCTACCGTAAAACCTGATTTAAATTTCAATTTAATTTCAGGACCCAACATCGATCCAACCTAGTCGACCCAAAGTATGGACGTGGCCCACACGAAGCCTACTACTCACATGAAACTTGTGTTCCATTTATTGGAGTCCCCGTATATTATTTATTTATCCATGATTATAAATCCCTATTTTTAATTTAATTATTGCACCTGGTCCGATTTTGACCCGACCCGGTTCGACCGAACCCGAACCCATGCTCCATGTTGCCCTTTCATGACTGCCCAAACGCCTCACATAATTTTCCTATTTTTTCTATTTTAAAATATCTACTTTTTCTCTCTCTACTCTACAAATATCTCATTTAATATCTCTTATATATATATATATATATATATAACACACTCTCTCTCTCTCTTCTATTATTTGCTACACCCCTCACTCCCATCACCATGCAGTCGAACACCCCCCTTTCTCTTGTGGTCGACTTCCCTTCCTCTCTCTCTCTCTCTCTCTATAATATCTCACTTTCTCTCTCTTTATATTATATATATACACACACATATGCATCTCTTTCTCTTTCTCTCAACACACTCACACACAACAAAACACAACACACCACTCCACCCTCTCGGCCGATAGCCCCCATGGCCAACCCCATGCCACACCACCACCACCCTCACATTCTCCATCTCCTCCTCCCTAGCCAATAACCATAAACACCAACACCATCAACACCATCATCAACTCCATCCCCACCACCATGCAAACCACCACCACTAACCATTACCAACACCACCTTCCACCACCGCCACCGTCGGCGACCGCCGTCCGCTCGGCCCCGGCCACCACCGTGGCCGGCCTAGCCCACCCCCACGCTGCAGCGCAGCGCCGCAGCGGCAACGAGTTGCAGCAGTGGATGCGTGCCACCCCCATGCACGCATGGGCGCATGGCGCGCGCCACCGCGGCCAGCCACCGGCCACCGGCGACCCTCCCACCGGCGTGCGACCCCCCGGCGATCACCCCCCGGCCATCACCATCTTTCCCGACGTGCGAAACACACGATTCGTGCGTTTACGTCAAAATCCCGTCGACGCGCGCGGGAGAAAGTTTCAGAAATTATGTTTTGGGACAGCGACTTCGCACGTGTTTTCTGGGAGATCCGACCGGTGGATCGGCTAACTCCTTACTCCATAGCAATCTCGGTATATCCATCTTCACTCCTGTCAATTTTAGTCCGTTAATTACGTCGTTTGATACCTCAAAACTGGCCACCAAGTTGATGTTTTAAATTGAACTATTTTTTGACAGTTTTATGACGCCAACTTCGCGGGTTCGTATCTTCGTCGTCGCAGCTCCGTTTTGTGTGCTGTCTATTCCGGTGCACAGCTGGTATAACCCTTTTCCTGTCTCCTTTAGGTTTCGTTTCATTATAAGCAAGTTTGGTTGGTTGAATTCGACGCCAAAGTTGGCCGTCCGAATTATTTAAATTATACTTGTAAAATTCCATTTTTGAACCCGGGACTCCGAATTCAATTTTTGACACAACCAGTAGACTCGTGGCGTCGTTCTGGCATGTTTTCATATAAAGTATGTTTGATTTGAGGAACGTGGGCCCTGGCACGCATTTCGGTGCAAAGCGGGTCCCACTTTTCGAGTCAACGTGTCACCTTGAGATCGGCTCATCGGAATCCAATTCCGGATATACCGTTGAGTTCGTATCGTCATTCTGGACTCGTTGACATATAATTTGCTGAGTTTTGAAGATATTTGCTCCGGCACGCATTTTCGTGCAAACCGGATACCAAGTGTCGCGTCAACGTATCATTTTGAGATCGGCACATCGGAATTCTATTTCGGACATACCGTTGGGTTCGTATCATCATTCTGAATTTATGGACATATAATTTGCTAGGTTTTGTAGACTTCTATTCCGACACGTTTTTTGGTGCGAAGTGTCCAACGGCGGACATCATTTTGACCCCAAAATTACGGTTTTGCCCCTGTGTCTAAATTGGACTTATGGGTAGGCTATCCTAGCTGTTTTGATTGTTCTGGACACGTTGGTGATATTTATTTTATCATCCGACAACATCCGTAGATTTTTGCTTATGTATTATACTTAATTTGTAATTAATTATTTTTCCAGATTTTGTTACTTTCTGTTTTTGAATTTTTATATATATTTTAATTTCTATAAAAATCTGGGAAAAACTATATTTAGATACTATGTTAATTTATCTAATTTATTATAATTTTTCTAGTATTTAATAAGTACTTTTGGTATTTTATAAAAATAGGAAAACAGAACTCATTTTCAGTATATTTATGTTAGCTGATTTTTAATAAATATTTATGAGGGTTTATAAATTCCAGAAAAATTAGTATAAATTTCTATAATTAACAAGGATCATTTTGGTACTTTATTTTATATAATATTGATCTTTTTGTCTATCTCAAAATTGTTGGAACTTAGTATACTGTTTGATTTATTTATTGAATAATTACGACTTTTAATATTTTGTGTTGTTTTGAGTTATAGACGTATTGGACCTCACCCCGCACTCGTGTAAAGATCCTAGGAAGTTAGTTTGTGTATAGTGGCACTCCACATTAGACTTTTTATGCTAGGTTCCCACTTGACTAGTTTGACTAAAATGTTTGATTAGAGTTGACTTTGACCTAGATTGGCTTAGAAATCATATAGATTGTATTAGTTCTTTCGTTTACTTTCATTTTGGACATGTCATAACTGTATTACTCTATTTTAGGACATTGTGACCCTGGTACAGACATCTGATATTACACTACTCTTTTCAGAGTATCAGGCGAGTACATTCTCTGATAGTTTTCTCATTTATTTGTCAATTACTGTATTTCAGTTCTAGTTAGTTCTATGTGATTCTCTGTATCAACACGTATGGATATTTCTGGATTCATGTATCGACACATACCTTACTTGCTGGCCTCTATTACTGGAGTCATTGGTATCATTCCGGAATTATTTCTGGAATCATCATGTATTGGCCGGACTCATCTCGATTCTTTTGTCGATTTTGGATTCACTTGCTGGGCGGGGAAATATTGAGTAAGATATGTAGACATACCCCAAATCCGGAATCTCCCACAGGAATCTACCGGAAGCATAGCCATCTCTTGTCTGATCCGTAAGAGATGTGCCTGATACCTACAGCCGTTTACATGTCGACCTCGGTATTTTAAAATATACTGTTAGATCATAGTTGGACTCACCCTGGATTCATTGATCACTGTTGGACTCATCTTGTACCGGAAATCATCTGGTATCGGATTATATGGACTGGACTCACACTGGGATTATATTAGACTTATATCGTACTGTCTGGACTCATACATGTTATTCTAGTTCAGTTAGCTTTTATTACAGTCTTTATTGTCATGATTCTTCTCTTGTTTTAGTTACCTTTCTTTTTTTGCATCTTACTGTTTTTCTATGGCATGATTACCTGTATAAAACTGCCATGCTCATCAATAAAACTGTCTATAACTGCTTTAGAGTTCTCTGTCATTTACTTGGGTTTTCTAGATGGGTTGTACTCGTTCCTGTCCTGATTGGACCTGTTGAAAATATTACAGATGATAGTCCTGAGGATACATGCCCTACTTACCATGGACCTGGCCTTAGCTCCAGAAGAGGCCCCAGCGGGAAACCTTGCTTAGTTATCTTTCATGTGTTTTGAGACTTAGACTTTGGTCTGTACTTATATTTGGATACTGGACTTTGTCTCCAGTTAGATACTTTGGTTATGTATTATTAAGTCTGTACTTGTTTACCTTCGCTTTTAGATGCTGTGTTGTGATGAACCTTTAAATGTGATTTTAGAACTGTTAGCTGCTTAGATCCTTTATTGTTTATTCTAGAATAGCTTACTGCGCTTTAATCAAGCGTAGGCTGGACATGGCTCGGCCCGGCCCAACAATTTGGGTATCGGGTCATGACATGTTTTTAGTGGCGGCCCATGCAGGTCCAGACTTAAGTTGTTTGGTTACGTTATTGTACCAAGCATGCCTGTAATTAGGATCTAGGACAACTTGATAACACTAGGAATAACATTTAGAACACCTAGAGGATTTTTAGGATTGTAACATAGGAGAACTCATCACAGCATAGGACCGTTAGCTATAATTAGCTTCTTGTTTGTATTTCAGTGGGTCAATTTTGACCAAGTTTGTACCCTTGGGATGACCTCTGAGGATCTCACTCTAATCTTATCTAGAATCAGTTTCCACTTATTTTTATTTGCTCTTCTTTAAATTTGTTGTTGAATTTAATTTCTGATTTTGTTGTTAACTCTGATCTTGCATCGTGATAAATTTTGTGGATTAAATTATGATATATCCTGATAAGGTAAACGTCTGCTTTAGTTATGGAGTTTAGAATTTATCGCAGCCATATTAGCTGGTATGACAAAAACATAGAGCCTGATTTCGGATATACTTATCCTAGTTATGGAATTTAGATTTTCTCGCAGCCATACCGATTGGCGTGGCGAGGATTCTAGATAATATGATTTTAGAAAGTATACCTTAGTTATGACTCTATCGTTTATTGCATCTAAGCTTACTGGTGTGGCGAGAATTCTGGCAACATGATTTCAGGAAGACGTGTATGGTTATCTGATCATATCTCAACTTGGTTCACTTTGTTATGACCGAATGAGCAAGAATAAATTCTTATCATCATTCTTCCCCGTCTTGATTAACTCTATTCTATCTACATCTGCAACTAGGATTATAGGCTCTCTAGGACTCTCCAACATGATTGCTTTCATGTTATCTTTTGGACATAATTATTTTTGTGTTCCATCTTTCCTATGACTTGACTAAACTTTTCTTCGTTAACCTCTTGGATAATTCTTCTCGTTATAAATCTCGTTGTCTTTGTACCATTCTTGAAGATATTCCAATAAACTTTCCTGTCTTGCTTGACCTTTAACTTGTTTGGACACTGTTATGGATTGCTTGATCCAGTCTTAGACCTTGTTACCTTCTACTTGATAGATGACCGAAATAGCCAAACCTTGTTGACTGATCCTGTAGTATAACTATAAATGTATGGTGTGATTATGATAAGTACTTTTCCTAGGGATTGGTTAGATTAAGCTTATAGGACAAGTATGGTTAATGACCATAGTAGACATGGAAACCATTAAGAACGATTGTATTGATAGTATGACTTGATGATAGGGTATCTAAGATGGAATTATAAGATATTATATTGTTGTGACTAATGGATTGAGGATTAGAATCTTGTGCTTAGCAGTTTGAGGATTTAGCATTTGTAGAATTTTGGTTGGTTATCTATAGCTAATTATATGTGATTAGAGGGTAGATCGATATGTGGATTGATATAGAATAAGTTAGAATGAGTTATCGTATTGCGTACGAGATCGGAAAAATATCAGTTAAAAAGACATGGAACAAGACAATGACATATGTACATTGGTAATTAATAAATCGGGAGTTTTTGAAATCGAAGATTTATATTCGGAGGACTTGTTGAGTAAAAAGAAAGAGGCTCTACGCCAAGAATAAGAATTGAAAGTATGATTTCAAGGAGAAGCTGTAGGAAAGGATTGACGACAAATGATGCTAAGGAACTGTGGATTGATAGAATATGGATACTTAGGATACGATAAGGAAATCCAGTATTTACAATTAAGGTTGGAAATATGATTGATGATTAAGCATTATAGGCTTATAGACATACCCGGAGAATGACCTATAGTTTAGGGTATACATAAATGTTTCATGTTAGTATGGAAGATTCTAAAGGATGTATGACGAAGTTTATGATAGAAGGACTTAGTTGAACCGGAACCAAAAAGTTTGTAGGAGAAACAAAAGAGATGATTACAAGGATAGCAGATTGAGTATTGTAGCCAGAGCAGCTACATATTATAGTTTGACCGGTTGGATGATTTTTAATTTCGAGGACGAAATTTTTGTAAGGTGGATAGGATGTAAGCCCCCTGAATTTCAGGGTTTATTTTTATTTTTCTGAATGAATTGTTTTCGATAAATATATTATTATTTAATTGTTTAGATCATTAATTGTAACACCCAGTTTTTTGAAATTGGGGTATTTTTGAAAATTTATTATTTTTATTATTTATTAATGGTATTTTAGTCATGATATGATCTTTGGTGAATTTTAGTTAATTAAAACCATTTTCTAAGTCATGACTTATGACTTTATGTCTTTACTAGTATAACCCTAGTGTAAACCCTAGAGATTTCATAACCTAGAGACTAACCATGATCATGTGAGCCTAGACATAGGTTTAGAACATCAAATTAGGGCTTTTTAGCCTAAAGGGTATTTTGGTAATTTTTTAGGATTTATTTGGAATTATTTGGATTTATGTGTTTTTATTATTATTTAATTATTGATTAGTGTCATGTTAGCTCCTAACCTAGTTTAGCAGTAATCTAGAGATTAGCCACTAACCTAGGAGACTAATGTTAGATGTTAGCTTATGTTAGAAATATCTAGTTTGATAAATATCTAGATATTTACTTTTTAGATATTTTAGAACCTAAATATCTAACCCCTTAGTCAAAGACTTAGGGGCTAAGTTTGCAAGGTGGTAGGACACCCTCCCCTACCCCCATGGCAGCCAAACACTACCCCCCCTTTCCTGTGTCCAGTTCTATTTCCCTCTCTCACTCTAATTCTTTCATCTCTCTCTCTCTCTATTTCCCTCTATATATATATATATATATATATATATATATATATATATATATATATATTTTATATATATATATATATATGTTATATTATATATAATTATATATATTGGTATATATAGTGTATATATGGGTTTATATATAATATAACATATATATATATATATATATATATATATATATATATATATATATATATATATATATATATATATATATATATATATATATATGAAAATGTATGTATATGTATATATGTTAGCTATCTATATATGTATGTATATATATAAGTGGATGTATTATATATAATAGGTTATATAGTTGGATATATATATTAGATATATTATATTAGATATATTTATGGTATACATATAGTATCTAGGTTATGGTCTAGATACACTAGCCTATGGCCATTAGGGGCTAACCCTAATTGACCTAGTGGCCCCTAGACCTGGGTTGACCAAATGTTGACCATTGTTGACCAAAGTCAACCTTAGGTCAAACTTGACCAAATTAACCTAGAATTGACTAGGGTTAACCTAAAAATGACTAGTTTAAGTGGTCTGACCATGTCTGACCTAAATTACCTTAGATGGTCTAAGTTTGACCTAGACTTGACCCAGATTGATCCTATTGACTAGTATTTGACTAGTCTGACCATTGATTGACTAAATCCCAGATAACTTGACTAGTTTGACTAGAATATTGACCAAGAGTTGACTTTAACCTAGATTAGACTAGTTTGACCTTGTTTGACCTTATCTGACTTAGTTGATTTCCTGTGACCTAGTATGACTTCCTGTGACCTAGTTTGACTATTAGAGTTGACCAAGAGTTAACTTTTGACCAGATTGGCCTAGAATCATATAGTATGCATTGTATACTCTATTTTTACTATTGTGGATACATTGTGACTTGTATTACTCTGATTAGGAGCCATACACCTCTTCTCAGACAGTATATCCTCTTCAGACATTCAGTTATCAGGCGAGTACATTCTCTGACCGTTTCATACTTGCCAGGATTTATATTCTTGCTCTAGATTACTTTACTTGATGCTGACACGATTGTTATCACGGATTGGTACTATATGGATCTTTTCATGAGATGTTATCCCCCTCGGGAGCATCAGATACTTTTGTCACGTGTGTTTCACTTACATCATGTATCTCATGCTTCTTTTATCATGTATCTTCATGTATCAGCTAGTGTCTCATGTACTCTCATGATCACCGAGCCTTCATGAATCTTCATGAATCACTCACGCATCACCCATTTATGGGCTTATCACGAATCTTAACATAACCTGAATGGATCCTTACGTATTGATTGGGGAAACGGGGGAGTAGAAGTGGACATGTGAATAATTCCAAAGTAGTGTAATCATGTGCAAACTCAGTAGTGTAATCATGTATAAATTCTAGCCATTCACATGCCTATCTTGTGCTCTACATCACTAGACACTTACAGTTCTCTATATACAGTAGATAGTTCCTTTACAGCTATCTCTTTTGCTACATGTATCTTCCTTCAGCAGTTTCTGTATTTTACTCTATTGTATGCTTTATATTTCCTATCATACAATGCACTGCGTGAGATGTATTGTGCTCGTTCCTGTCCTGACTGGACCTGTTGAAAATATTACAGAGGATGAGGATGAGGCCCTGGTGTCTACCTATTATGGAGCAGGACTAGATGATACTTATGTTGTGGACCCTCAGCAGGATCCACCTGCAGCTGAGGATGTTGCCCCAGTAGTCTAGGCTAGCTTAGCTAGACAGTCTTTTCTGTATTATCTTTTTGTCTCACGTCTGAGTTGTATTTTGAGATGTTGAGATATAGACTCTTAGACTTATTGTATTATGAGTTGACATTCTGGATGTTATGTATTCTAGACACTTGGACTTATTTTATCTATTCTACTGTTCTATTTGAGTTACTGTCTATCTATCTATCTTTCATTCTTCTACCTAGATGTGATTGAGATTGTATTCTGTTTGTCACCTCCATTCGGAGAGTATAAACTGTACAGGTACTTTTATATTGTTAGATGATTGACCTAGGACAGCGTTCTACCGTCGACACTGCGGCGTAGGCTGGACGTACCCACTTCTCGTGCCCCTATACAGGGTGCGGGTCGTGACATTAATGTACCTTTCCATGACTTTGACTTCTGGAGCGTCAGGGATACCAATCTCTGTAAACTCTCTTCATAGGTTTTGAAGTAGGCAAGATTATCTTTCTGTCACGCCCCAGAACCAGAATACTGGAGAGCGGGGGAGTGACTCAGCCAGCTACGTATTACGAGTAGATGAATACCGTATAATACGATCAATGCTGTCTAACCAGACGAGGGGGTGCATACTACATAAAAGTCTTACTATGGTCATTACACATCTATTGTCTTAATCATTCAAACAAGAAACAGAAATATAGAACATGTAAAGTAAAGCAGTAAGGCGTCCCAAACGCTCAGTCAAAATGTTCTTGAGATCTGGCTTTACAAAACATAGCCAGATGATATAGCAAGCGTACACAATTGTTATCAGCTGCAGTCTGACTTAATTACAATTATGCAAAAGTAAGTACAAGACAATCCGACTAACATGTCGGTGCCAAACGGCAAGGTATAAAGTAGATAACAAAACGAGTGGTGAAGTTAAGGAACCCACTCGAGGCCTCCTGCGATCATTCCTCTAGTATTGACCATCCTGGAGGTGGAAGTACGCTGAGTCCTCGGGAACTGGCTCTAAATCTGGCCATGCAAAACCAGAGAGGTTAGACCTCTAATAGCAAGTACCACAAGGAAGCACGACATGAGAACTAAAACCAGTAAGTAAGAGAATATAATAATAGGTCTCTGCTTCCCACTAGGATTCGCAAAACATCACGACACTTCGAACCAACCTCCCAACCAAACAAGGACAGAAGTTAGCCCGTCATGTCCTGACATTCTGATCATCACAGTTAGGCAACAGAGTAGGTACAGTACACAAACAAATCATCTTGAACGGCCAATCAACTACTACGGCTTGCTATTGTGAGTCCCAAGTTATCCTGGAAAAATGCAATTAGGGACTCCTCAGTTCTTACCATGTGCGAGCAAGGCTAGTCTATCCAGTCAATCATGTGTGCCATGCATGAATTAGACGAGTCCTAGAAGGACGCCCATCAATATACAATATACAATAATAATAAAAGCAGATACTGTTCCCTGCCCGTATGGCAGTTTTACAGTATCTGTGGAAACCAGCCGGCCCGTCGGGTATTACTTGTCCCAAGGGGGCTGCCATGTAAGAACTCGGGAATCCATTCTCTCCATGCCATCATTATTTTATTTAACTTAATAGTCTCTACGTTGAGTGAAATCCCATGCCGTGGATCATGGTCATTCAAATGAGTACTTTCGTACGAGGTACGATATGCACAACTCTACAATGATACCAGTACGGTTAGGTTGCAGGTCTTATATAGCATAATGCAACAATCAAATCTAACCACGGTAATCATGCCTTGACCATAAAGTACACATGCTTCTTTTGTAAAAAAATAAATAAGTAAATAAATAAATAAATAGATTGAAGATTGCATGTGCATGTAAGTCAATATTCGGGATCAGCCAGTCGAGTACAATAGTTCATAACATGAACGTGTCTCATTCATTTCATTCAATAAGACGACTAGCCAGTCTCTTGGTTCCAATTAGGAACGCATGATCAATTCAGTCAAGATCACAATCATTATCAATGGTGGCAAGGCATGAAAGTCAACTAGCATTCAGTGGGGTCGAGTCTACAACTCTCAGGGTTTAATTCTAGTCAATCCGGATATCTATAACTCAATTCATGACACATGGTACATCCCACGTAACAATCTATAATTAACAGAAATATCAACATATCATGATTATATCAAGTTTATGCAAAAAGGCGTAAGGATATAAAATGGACGTTAAACATCTAATAAGATATCAATATACAGGACTATAGAAGATCCAGGGTAAGCAGGCTACTCTCCTGTCAGCCTACGCTCATGCCAGCGTACGCTCATGCCAGCGTACGCTCAGGTCAAGCTAGCGTATGAACTCCATACGACTCCTGACCATCCAAGTGAGCGTATGCAAGACATACGCTCCAAAAAGGCAGCGTATGAACCCCATACGACTCCTCACTATCCAAGTGAGCGTATGTAAGTCATACGCTCCCAAAAGGCAGCGTATGGACTCCATACGACTCCTGACCATTCAAGTCAGCGTATGCAAGTCATACGCTCCCAAAAGGCAGCGTATGAACTCCATACGACACACGCTTCCAAAAGGTAGCGTATGCAAGACACACGCTACCTAAAAAGGCAGCGTATGGACTCCATACTGTGCTGCGCTAAAGAGCGCACTCAGCTCAGTGACGCAAGCTAAAAAACTAGCGTACACTGTTCACTGTCTTCTCCAAACAGCAAGAACTCCATGGTTGTATCCCAAAGCTTTAAAAGTCCATAACTTGGTCAAAATAAGTCCGAATCCAACTTTCCAAAGGTCAAAATTGGGTAGGATAAACTTCTCTACAACATGGAACCATCAGAACTTGAAAACAAAGAAGTTTGAAAGATCAAAACCACCAAACTCCGAAAGTAACTCATTTCTAGATCTACAAAAATTAAGACTTCGAAATAAAAAATGCCAAGTTCTAAACTTTCTTAGGATCTTGAGAGGAAGATAAATGAACTATAAAAACATGGGTTCTCATGTGGAGCAAGTTGTACTTGCCTACGGTTTGGTAGGTGGAGAGAGTAATGAAGAAGAAGAAGAGGAGTAATGGTGAGAATGTGAGTTTATGAGGAGAGAGAAAAAGAGGGTGGCTTTAAATAAAAGGTGGTGGTAGGTGGGAGTTGGGCCGGGTCCAATGGGTCCAATGGGTCGGGTTGCACGGGTCCAACAAGGCTAACCCGAAAGTAAAACTAAAGCAGGAATTAAAATGCAGGTAATAAAATTACAGGAAGAAATGCAAAAATAAAATTGCAGAAATTAATTAGCATGAAAATTAAAGAACAGCTAATTAATTAACATGAAAATTTAAAGAGCAGATAATAGAATTGCAGAAAAATAAAGTACAGAAAATAAAATATAGATGATTAATTAACATGAAGTTATAGGAATTTAAATACAGGATACTACATGATAAATACTAAATAAATACATTCAGGTAATATACGTATTAGAATACGCATTCCGGGAACGGGGAGTGACATCTCTACCCTCCTTAGAAAAATTCCGTCCTCGGAATTTCAAATTCAAGCAAGATAGAAATATCGGGGCTAAACTAATCTAAGTACAAGCAATTTAATAAAGCAATCATTTTACAATGTCCATAGCAAGTAACATATATGTAAATCCATCAATCTACGATATCAAGCAATTTTATCCATAAGGTGATAAGCATTAGGAATCAAGGCAATCAAGGTACACAGAAAAAGATATACCTTGTGAGTCAAACAGGTGTGGATACCGTGATAGGATATCATCCTCACGTTCCTACGTTGACTCTCCCAAAGAGTGATGACCCCAAGCAACCTGGACAAGGTTAATTGTTCGGTTCTTGAGTATCTTCTCTCTTCGATCTAAGATGGACATAGGCTGCTCCTCGTAAGACAGGTTGGTACCAACAACCAGTTCTGAATGATCGAGGATATAGCTGGGGTCCGATACATACCTTCGCAATTGAGATACATGAAACACGTCATGCACCTCTCATAACGAAGGTGGAAGGGACAAACGATAAGCAACATCGCCTACCCTATCAAGAATAACAAATGGGCCTATATATCGTGGGCTCAACTTCCCGCGAACGCCAAATCTAATGACCCCACGGGTAGGTGAGATCCGTAAGAACACGTGGTCCCCAACAGAAAACTCTAGCGGCCTACGATGCTGGTCCGCCCAATGACGATGCCGATCCTGCGCAACACGAAGTCGCTCTCTAATTCCCTCAATCACTTCAACCGTCTGAACAATCATTTCCGGACCTAACATCTTTCTCTCCCCGATATCATCCCATGCTAGTGGCGACCTACACTTCTTACCATATAGTGCTTCAAATGGCGCCATCTGGATACTGGCTTAATAACTGTTGTTGTATGAGAACTCAACTAAGTGCAGGTGGCTTTCCCAAGATCCTCCAAAATCCAGAGTGCAAGCTCGCAACATATCTTCCAAAGTTTGAATTGTCCTTTCTGATTGCCCGTTCGTCTGCGGATGGTAAGCCGTGCTAAATCTTAACTTGGTACCCAGACTATGATGTAAGCTCTTCCAAAAATGCGATGTAAAGCGGGTATCCCGATCCGACACAATACTGACAGGAACTCCATGCTGCCTGACTATCTGTTGCATATACAACTCTGCCAACTTTTCTGTAGATTGCCCTACTCTGAAAGGAAGAAAATGTGCTACCTTCGTAAGTTGGTCCACTATCAGCCAAATAGCGTCCTTACCACTTGGTGATCTCGGTAAACCGGTCACGAAGTCCATTGTGATATGCTCCCATTTCCATTATGGAATAGGAAGCGGTTACAATAATCCAGCTGGCCTCTGATGTTCTGCCTTTACTTGCTGACATATCAAGCAACGGGAAATAAACCTAGCTATCTCCCTCTTCATCCCGTTCCACCAGAAGTGCTGCTTGATATCTTGGTACATCTTGGTCCCTCCAGGATGTATAGAATACTGAGAACTGTGAGCTTCTGCCATTACTTCCTGTCTGATATCTCCACTAGGTACACATAGACGTGATCCAAACCTAAGCGTACCATCTTTATGAATTTGCATCTCTTTCCTGAGCCCTGACTCACATTCTGCCCTAAGATTCTGAATCCTTGGGTCCTGTGCCTGAGCTGCCTTGATCCTGCCTACCAAGTCGGATTGAACTTGTAGACTCGCCAGAATTCCTACATCACTAGGAAGTATAATTTCAATGCCCATCTCCTGAAGGTCTTCTAAGATGTGCTTCTGCGTTGTCAACATAAATGCGCCACCTCTTCTGCTAAGAGCGTCTACTACCACATTAGCCTTGCCTGGATGATACTGAAGCTCCACATCATAATCCTTGATCAACTCCAACCATCTTCTCTGCCTCATGTTCAGCTCCTTCTGAGTAAAGATGTACTTCAGACTTTTATGATCTGTGTACATCTCCACTCGGTCACCATATAAGTAATATCTCCAAAGCTTCAAAGCAAACACTACTGCTGCTAACTCTAAATCATGAGTTGGGTAATTCTTCTCGTGGTCCCGAAGCTGCCTAGATGCATATGCTATCACCTTCCCATGTTGCATAAGGACACATCCAAGTCCTTTACCTGACGCATCACAATATACTGTAAAACCTCCGGGTCCAACTGGCAATGTAAGAATAGGCGCTGATATCAACTTCTGCTTCAAAGTCTCGAATGATGCCTGACATTCTGCCGACCAAACAAATGGTACATCCTTCCGGGTCAAGCGGGTCATGGGTGCTGAAAGTCTTGCAAAGTCTGACACAAACCTTCTGTAATATCCTGCCAATCCTAAGAAACTCCGTACATCAGCCACGGTCTTGGGTACTGGCCAACTCTCTACTGCTTCTACCTTCTTGGGATCCACTGCTACTCCAGCTCCTGATACGATATGACCCAAGAATGAAATGTGATCCGTCCAGAATTCACACTTGCTGAGCTTGGCATACAACTGGTTCTCTCTTAGAACCTGCAACACTTTTCTGAGGTGGTCTTCATGCTCCTTTTCACTAGCAGAGTATACTAGAATGTCGTCAAGAAACACAACGACAAACTGGTCTAAGTATGGCATAAAGATACGATTCATCAAATCCATGAATATTGCTGGAGCATTGGTCAAACCAAACGGCATTACTAAGAACTCATAATGCCCATACTTCGACCTGAATGCTGTCTTGGGAATATCCTTCTTCCGAACCCTCACCTGATGATACCCTGAACGAAGATCTATCTTGGAGAAAACTCCAGCCTTGCTCAACTGATCAAATAAGTCGTCGATCCTGGGTAATGGGTACTTGTTCTTTACTGTTGCCGCGTTAAGCTTCCTGTAGTCGATGCACAATCTGGATGACCCATCCTTCTTCCCCACAAGTACCACTGGTGCTGCCCATGGTGATATGCTAGCTTGGATGAACTTCTTCTCCTTCAATTCCTCTATGTGCTGATATACCTTGGCCTGCTCCGAATCCGCCATTCTGTAAACTCGATCTGATATCGGTTTAGTTCCAGGTGCCAATTCTATGTTGAACTCAATATCTCTAACCGGTGGTAGACCTGGAAGTTCTTCGGGAAACACGTCTAGAAATTCTTCAACTACCTTTGGAACTTGAACTTCTTCTATTGCTGTTACTACTCCCTGCTCTTGCTGAGTTGCCTCTGACCTGACTAAGGTGAACCTCTTCATGCCTGGAATATCAAAAGATACACTCCCACTACGACAATCTATTGTCGCATGACTGTCTTTCAGCCAGTCCATGCCTAAGATAACGTCAAAATTTCCAATAGGAAATTCTATCAACTGGGCGGGTAAGGAATGCCCGCAAACTACAACACTACACGCTAGAATAACTCTACTGACTCCTATGAGCCCATTACCAATGAGTATGTTCAACCTCCCTGGCAATGCCTCGAACTCCACTCCTAGTCGTGTCGCAAATTATGCAGATATAAATGAATGGGATGCCCCCGAATCAAACAATACTACTGCGGGATATGAGGCGACGAGAATGTTACCTGCCACAACATCTTCCGATGCCAATGCCTCTTCCAAGGACAGTGTGAATGCCTGCCCTCGACCTCCTTGCTGGTTCCCATGCTGTGGCCTAGCCTGGTGCTGCTGCTGGCCCCTGCCTTGATGATGCTGGGGTGGTCTATGCTGGTGTTGCTGCATCGGTGGCCCCTGCTGCCGAAACATCTGAGCCTGTGATACTAACGGACGCTGCGCCAACGGCCTCACTGCCAATGCTGGTCCTCGATACTGCCCTGCCCCTGGTGCTGGCAGAGCAGGAAACTGCTGCCCTGGTCCTTCTGACCTCGAATTCATGGGACATGTGGTAACCCGATGATCTGGGTTTCCACATATTAGACACAGTCCATTCAATGTTCGACACACATCTCTAGTGTGCCCCATCTTCCCACAATAAGTGCAGCCCGTCGGGGGTTGCTGGTTCTTCCTCTGTTGCTGTTGCTGCTGCCTGGGTGGTGGTGCTGGCCCTCGCATCGCCACATCGTGGATACGAATGCCAGGGGATGGTGCTGTTGTTCGGGGCGCTGCTCCCCCTCCTCCTTCAATCTGACTGTGGGATCTCTTCTGACCCCCAGTCCTTACTGTAAGCCTCTGAATGGTGATCTCATGCCTTCGAGTCGTCGTCAATATCTCATCAAAAGTTTGGTAATTGTGCCCCTCTATCAATTGCAAGAGCTCAAGATGAAACCCATGCTGGAACCTCATCGCCCTCTGGCGTTCCGTTGCTACCATCTCTGGGGCAAACCTACTCAATCTGCAGAACTCCGCTGCATAAGCATCCACCGTCTTGCCAGCCTGCCTGAGGCTGATAAACTTCTGTTGTAGCTCAAACTGTGCCACAACTCCATAGTACTTCATCTTGAACCTTGCAGTAAAATCGTCCCAAGCAACAGGACGTCTGATGCCTACTTCCTCTGATTCCCACCAATCACGTGCGAGATCCTGAAGTAACAACTTCACTAGATCCACACGTTCTTCTGCCGGTACCTTAGCGGCTGTCAGGATAGTCTCAATATCCTTAAGCCATGTATCTGCTGAGATGGCATCCTCCGTGCCCTCGAAACGGCGGGGGTTATACTTGCAAAACCGGGCTGACGCTCTTGAATCTGGCCTCGCCCCTCTTTCCAATGCCGTCTGCAATCCTTGGTTGAGCAACACATTCTGCTCTTGTAGCTGAGTGTGCATGCGCTGCTGGGCCAACATCTGATGTTGCTGAGTAGCCATCATCCCTCTTATGATCTCCAGAAGGGCTGGTGTGTCCATCTCCGCAGGGGTAGGTGGAACTGTTGGTGGTGGTGGAACATCCGGATACTGCGATCCAGCTGCTGCTTCTACTATCACTTCTTCCTGGGTAGCCTCCTGAGGTGAGACTGGCCCTTGTTGCTGACCAACAGGGTCAGGTTGTCCATGTTGCTGTCCATGTTGTTGCTGTCCAGCTCTGACAGATGCGGACGAGGTACCCCTAAGAAAAGGGACAAGAGAACAATCAAACGACCGGACATGAAGGATCAATGAAGTCAAAGGATACCGGAATGTTAAGCAAGGGTTGAGAACAACGAATCATGAGATCAAGGGGGAACACATGTGATTGAGACATCCTATAAATCAAAATACCCCACAAGTCTGAAATCAGACCTGCATGGGCTACCACTAAAACCTTGTCACGCCCCAGAACCAGAATACTGGAGAGCGGGGGAGTGACTCAGCCAGCTACGTATTACGGGTAGATGAATACCGTATAATACGATCAATGCTGTCTAACCAGACGAGGGGGTGCATACTACATAAAAGTCTTACTATGGTCATTACACATCTATTGTCTCAATCATTCAAACAAGAAACAGAAATATAGAACATGTAAGGTAAAGCAGTAAGGCGTCCCAAACGCTCAGTCAAAATGTTTTTGAGATCTGGCTTTACAAAACATAGCCAGATGATATAGCAAATGTACACAATTGTTATCAGCTACAGTCTGACTTAATTACAATTATGCAAAAGTAAGTACAAGACAATCCGACTAACATGTCGGTGTCAAACGGCAAGGTATAAAGTAGATAACAAAACGAGTGGTGAAGTTAAGGAACCCACTCGAGGCCTCCTGCGATCATTCCTCTAGTATTGACCATCTTGGAGGTGGAAGTACGCTGAGTCCTCGGGAACTGGCTCTAAATCTGGCCATACAAAACCAGAGAGGTTAGACCTCTAATAGCAAGTACCACAAGGAAGCACGACATAAGAACTAAAACCAGTAAGTAAGAGAATATAATAATAGGTCTCTGCTTCCCACTAGGATTCACAAAACATCACGACACTTCGAACCAACCTCCCAACCAAACAAGGACAGAAGTTAGCCCGTCATGTCCTGACATTCTGATCATCACAGTTAGGCAACAGAGTAGGTACAGTACACAAACAAATCATCTTGAATGAGTCCCAAGTTATCCTGGAAAAATGCAATTAGGGACTCCTCAGTTCTTACCATGTGCGAGCAAGGCTAGTCTATCCAGTCAATCATGTGCGCCATGCATGAATTAGACGAGTCCTAGCAGGACGCCCATCAATATACAATATACAATAATAATAAAAGCAGATACTGTTCCCTGCCCGTGTGGCAGTTTTACAGTATCTGTGGGAACCAGCCGGCCCGTCGGGTATTACTTGTCCCAAGGGGGCTGCCATGTAAGAACTTGGGAATCCATTCTCTCCATGCCATCATTATTTTATTTAACTTAATAGTCTCTACGTTGAGTGAAATCCCATGCCGTGGATCATGGTCATTCAAATGAGTACTTTCGTACGAGGTACGATATGCACAACTCTACAACGATACCAGTGCGGTTAGGTTGCAGGTCTTAAATAGCGTAATACAACAATCAAATCTAACCACGGTAATCATGCCTTGACCATAAGTACACATGCTTCTTTTGTAAAAAAATAAATAAGTAAATAAATAAATAAATAGATTGAAGCCTGCATGTGCATGTAAGTCAATATTCGGGATCAGTCAGTCGAGTACAATAGTTCATAACATGAACGTGTCTCATTCATTTCATTCAATAAGACGACTAGCCAGTCTCTTGGTTCCAATTAGGAACGCATGATCAATTTAGTCAAGATCACAATCATTATCAATGGTGGCAAGGCATGAAAGTCAACTAGCATTCAGTGGGGTCGAGTCTACAACTCTCAGGGTTTAATTCTAGTCAATCCGGATATCTATAACTCAATTCATGACACATGGTACATCCCACGTAACAATCTATAATTAACAGAAATATCAACATATCATGATTATATCAAGTTTATGCAAAAAGGCGTAAGGATATAAAATGGACGTTAAACATCTAATAAGATATCAATATACAGGACTATAGAAGATCCAGGGTAAGCAGGCTACTCTCCTGTCAGCTTACGCTCATGCCAGCGTACGCTCATGCCAGCGTACGCTCAGGTCAAGCTAGCGTATGAACTCCATACGACTCCTGACCATCCAAGTGAGCGTATGCAAGACATACGCTCCAAAAAGGCAGCGTATGAACCCCATACGACCCCTCACTATCCAAGTGAGCGTATGTAAGTCATACGCTCCCAAAAGGCAGCGTATGGACTCCATACGACTCCTGACCATTCAAGTCAGCGTATGCAAGTCATACGCTCCCAAAAGGCAGCGTATGAACTCCATACGACACACGCTTCCAAAAGGTAGCGTATGCAAGACACACGCTACCTAAAAAGGCAGCGTATGGACTCCATACTGTGCTGCGCTAAAGAGCGCGCTCAGCTCAGTGACGTAAGCTAAAAAGCTAGCGTACACTGCTCACTGTCTTCTCCAAACAGCAAGAACTCCATGGTTGCATTCTAAAGCTTCAAAAGTCCATAACTTGGTCAAAATAAGTCCGAATCCAACTTTCCAAAGGTCAAAATTGGGTAGGATAAACTTTTCTACAACATGAAACCATCAGAACTTGAAAACAAAGAAGTTTGAAAGATCAAAACCACCAAACTCCGAAAGTAACTCATTTCTAGATCTACAAAAATTAAGACTTCGAAATAAAAAATGCCAAGTTCTAAACTTTCTTAGGATCTTAAGAGGAAGATAAATGAACTATAAAAACATGGGTTATCATGTGGAGCAAGTTGTACTTGCCTACGGTTTGGTAGGTGGAGAGAGTAATGAAGAAGAAGAAGAGGAGTAATGGTGAGAATGTGAGTTTATGAGGAGAGAGAAAGAGAGGGTGGCTTTAAATAAAAGGTGGTGGTAGGTGGGAGTTGGGCCGGGTCCAATGGGTCCAATGGGTCGGGTTGCACGGGTCCAACAAGGCTAACCCGAAAGTAAAACTAAAACAGGAATTAAAATACAGGTAATAAAATTACATGAAGAAATGCAGAAATAAAATTGCAGGAATTAATTAGCATGAAAATTAAAGAGCAGCTAATTAATTAACATGAAAATTTAAAGAGCAGATAATAGAATTGCCGAAAAATAAAGTGCAAAAAATAAAATGCAGATGATTAATTAACATGAAGTTATAAGAATTTAAATACAGGATACTACATGATAAATACTAAATAAATACATTCAGGCAATATACGTATTAGAATACGCATTCCGGGAACGGGGAGTGACACTTCCTATTGATATATTGTGTCCCACTTGAACTCGTTCCCTTGTGCTCTTTTTGTATCGCGCAAGTTCGGGTCAACTTAGACCGATTAATCATTCAATAATTATTCCCACTTTTATTTTTGATCGTCGTTTACACGTTGCCGTGGCTTTTAATTTAGGAGCACCAGACCGGTCGTTTTCGCAGAACCAACTTCTCATAAATGATCTACTCGAGACGCTCTTCACCATGACCTTCGTGTCCCACTCAGACACTCCATTTTGTGCTCCATTTCTTTCGCACAACTTTTGGTTCAATTTAGGCCGATTTATTGTCTACCGTAAAACCTGATTTAAATTCCAATTTAATTTCAGGACCCGACATCCATCCAACCTAGTCGACCCAAAGTATGGACATGGCCCACATGAAGCCTACTACTCACATAAAACTTGTGTTCCATTTATTGGAGTCTCCGTATATTATTTATTTATCCATGATTATAAATCCCTATTTTTAATTTAATTATTGCACCTAGTCCGATTTTGACCCGACCCGGTTCGACCGAACCCGAACCCATGCTCCATGTTGCCCTTTCATGACTGCCCAAACATCCCACATAATTTCCCTATTTTTTCTATTTTAAAATATCTACTTTTTCTCTCTCTACTCTACAAATATCTCATTTAATATCTCTTATATATATACATATATATAACACTCTCTCACTCTCTCTTCTATTATTTGCTACACCCCTCACTCTCCATCACCATGCAGTCGAACACCCCCCTTTCTCTTGTGGCCGACTTCCCTTCCTCTCTCTCTATAATATCCCACTTTCTCTCTCTTTATATTATATATATACACATACATATGCATCTCTCTCTTTCTCTCAACACACTCACACATAACAAAACACAACATACCACTCCACCCTCTCGGCCGACAGCCCCCATGGCCGACCCCATGCCACACCACCACCACCCTCACATTCTCCATCTCCTCCTCCTCCTTAGCCAATAACCATAAATACCAACACCATCAACACCATCATCAACTCCATCCCCACCACCATGCAAACCACCACCACTAACCATCACCAACACCACCTTCCACCACCGCCACCGTCGGCGACCGCCGTCCGCTCGGCCCCGACCACCACCGTGGTCGGCCTAGCCCACCCCCACGCTGCAGCGCAGCGCCGCAGCGGCAGCGAGTTGCAGCAGTGGCTGCGCGCCACCCCCACGCGCGCATGGGCGCATGGCGCGCGCCACCGCAGCCAGCCACCGGCCACCGGCGACCCCCCCCACCGGCGCGCGACCCCCCGGCGATCACCCCCCGACCATCGCCATCTTTCCCGACGTGTGAAACACACGATTCGTGCGTTTACGTCGAAATCCCGTCGACGCGCGCGGGAGAAAGTTTTAGAAATTGTGTTTCGGGACAGCGACTTCGTGCGTGTTTTCTGGGAGATCCGACCGTTGGATCGGTGAACTCCTTACTCCGTCGCAATCTCGGTATATCCATATTTACTCCTGTTAATTTTTGTCCGTTAATTACGTCGTTTGATACCTCAAAACTGGCCACCAAGTTGACGTTTTAAATTGAACTGTTTTTTGACAGTTTCGTGACGCCAACTTCGCGGGTTCGTATCTTCGTCGTCGCAGCTCTATTTTGTATGTCGTCAGTTCTGGTGCACAGCTGGTATAACCCTCTTCCTGCCTCTTTTAGGTTTCGTTTCATTATAAGCACGTTTGGTTGGTTGAATTCGACGACAAAGTTGGTCGTCCGAATTATTTAAATTGTACTTATAAAATTCCATTTTTGAACCCGGGACTCCGGATTCAATTTCTGACACCACCAGTAGACTCATGGCGTCGTTCTGGCATGTTTTCATATAAAGTATGTTTTATTTGGAGAACGTGGGCCCTAGCACGTATTTCGGTACAAAGCGGGTCCCACTTTTCGAGTCAACGTGTCACCTTGAGATCGGCTCATCGGAATCCAATTCCGGATATACCGTTGAGTTCGTATCGTCATTCTGGACTCGTTGACATATAATTTGCTGAGTTTTGAAGACATTTGCTTCGGCACGCATTTTCGTGCAAACCGGATACCAAGTGTCGCGTCAACGTATCATTTTGAGATCGGCACATCGGAATCCTATTTCGGACATACCATTGGGTTCGTATCATCATTCTGGATTCGTGGACATATAATTTGCTAGGTTTTGTAGACTTCTATTTCGACACGTTTTTCGGTGCAAAGTGTGTCCAACGACGGTCATCATTTTGACCCGAAATTACGGTTTTGCCCCTATGTCTAAATTGGACTTATGGGTAGGCTATCCTAGCTGCTTTGACCGTTCTGGACACGTTGGTGATATTTATTTTATCATCCGACAACATCCGTAGATTTTGCTTATGTATTATACTTAATTTGTAATTAATTATTTTTCCAGATTTTGTTACTTTCTGTTTTTGAATTTTTATATATATTTTAATTTCTGTAAAAATCTGGGAAAAATTATATTTAGATACTATGTTAATCTAGATAATTTATTATAATTTTTCCAATATTTAATAAGTACTTTTGGTATTTTATAAAAATAGGAAAACAGAACTCATTTTCAGTATATTTATGTTAGCTGATTTTTAATAAATATTTATGAGGGTTTATAAATTCCAAAAAAATTAGTATAAATTTCTATAATTAACAAGGATCATTTTGGTACTTTATTTTATATAATATTGATCTTTTTGTCTATCTCAAAAATTATTGGAACTTAGTGTACAGTTTGATTTATTTATTGAATAATTACGACTTTCAAAATTTTGTGTTGTTTTGAGTTATAGACGTATTGGACCTCACCCCACACTAGTGTAAAGATCCTAGGAAGTTAGTTTGTGTATAGTGGCACTCCACATTAGACTTTTTATGCTAGGTCCCCACTTGACTAGTTTGACTAAAATGTTTGATTAGAGTTGACTTTGACCTAGATTGGCTTAGAAATCATATAGATTGTATTAGTTCTTTCGTTTACTTTTATTTTGGACATGTCATAACTGTATTACTCTATTTTAGGATATTGTGACCCTGGTACAGACATCTGATATTACACTACTCTTTTCAGAGTATCAGGCGAGTACATTCTCTAATAGTTCTCTCATTTATTTGTCAATTACTGTATTTCAGTTCTAGTTAGTTCTATGTGATTCTCTGTATCAACATGTATGGATATTTCTGGATTCATGTATCGACACATACCTTACTTGCTAGCCTCTATTACTGGAGTCATTGGTATCATTCCGGAATCATTTCTGGAATTATCATGTATTGGCCGGACTCATCTCGATTCTTTTGTCGATTTTGGATTCACTTGCTGGGCGGGGAAATATTGAGTAAGACATGTAGACATACCCCAAATCCAGAATCTCCAACAGGAATCTACCGGAAGCATAGCCATCTCTTGCCTGATCCGTAAGAGATGTGCCTGATACCTACAGCCGTTTACATGTCGACCTCGGTATTTTAAAACATACAGTTAGATCATAGTTGGACTCACCCTGGATTCATTGATCACTGTTGGACTCATCTTGTACCAAAAATCATCTGGTATCGGATTATGTGGACTGGACTCACACTGGGATTACATTAGACTTATATCGTACTGTCTGGACTCATACATGTTATTCTAGTTCAGTTAGCTTTTATTACAGTCTTCATTGCCATGATTCTTCACTTGTTTTAGTTACCTTTCTTTTCTTGCATCTTACTGTTTCTCTATGCCATCATTACCTGTATAAAACTGCCATGCTCATCAATAAAACTGTCTATAACTGCTTTAGAGTTCTCTGTCATTTACTTGGGTTTTCTAGATAGGTTGTACTCGTTCCTGTCCTGATTGAACCTGTTGAAAATATTACAGATGATAGTCCTGAGGATACATGCCCTACTTACAATGGACCTGGCCTTAGCTCCAGAAGAGGCCCTAGCGGGGAACCTTGCTTAGTTATCTTTCATGTGTTTTGAGACTTAGACTTTGGTCTGTACTTATATTTGGATGCTGGACTTTGTCTCCAGTTAGATACTTTGGTTATGTATTATTAAGTCTGTACTTGTTTACCTTCGCTTTTAGATGCTGTGTTGTGATGAACCTTTAAATGTGATTTTAGAACTGTTTGCTGCTTATATCCTTTATTGTTTATTCTAGAACAGCTTACTGCGCTTTAACCAAACGTAGGCTGGACATGGCTCGGCTCGGCCCAACAATTTGGGTATCGGGTCGTGACAAAAAGGGCTAGGATGTGTCCTACAACAGCATAGAAAAGTGATTGCTTATGCATCTAGGCAATTACGGACTCATGAGCGGAACTATCCTACCCATGACCTAAAGTTAGCTGCGGTGATCTTTGCACTCAAGTTATGGAAACATTACTTATACGGAGAGCGTATGGAAATCTTTACTGACCACAAGAGCTTGAAGTATGTGTTCACACAGAAAGAGCTGAACATGAGGCAAAGAAGATGGTTAAAGTTAATGAAGGACTTCGACATCGATTTACAGTATCACCCCGGGAAGGCAAATGTGGTGGCGGATGCGCTGAGCAGGCATCCGATGGCATGGTATCTAATGATAGATCGACATTTGCGGAAAGATCTGGAGAAGCTCGGTATCGAAATAGTTCGGCCAGGATCAGTGATACAGATGATGGTGCTTGACATTCAGTCAGGTTTGATGGAGCAGATCAAGGCGGCACAGTCTACAGATGAGAGCCTTCGCAGACTTCGAGCCCAGGCTTTAGCTGGATTGCTGGATGACTTCACCATAGCAGAGGATGGATCCTTGAGGCATGGCAGCCGGTTGTGCTTGCCGAAGATATTCTATTCACCCTGGTGCCAACAAGATGTACCGTGACTTGCGGGAACATCTTTGGTGGCACGGGAAGAAGAGGGATGTATCACATTTTATTTCAAAATGCCTAGTTTGGCAGCAGGTCAAGGCGGAGCGCCAGAGGCCAGCTGGTCTATTGCAACCGTTATCCATTCCCGAGTGGAAGTGGGAACACATTATGATAGACTTCGTCTCAAGGCTTCCTAGTTCCCAAGGAGGGAAGGATGCCATTTGGGTCATCGTAGACAGGCTGATGAAGTGTGCGCACTTCATACCTTTCAAGGTGGGGCTTTCCATCGAGAAGTTGGCGAAGCTATACATGCAGCAAATAGTTTGCTTGCACGGAGTACCAGTGAGCATCGTGTCGGACCGAGATAGCAGATTCACGTCCCACTACTGGAGGAGCTTGCAGAAAGAGTTGGGCAATCGGCTCAAGTTCTGTACAGCGTACCACACGCAGACAGATGGGCAGTCCGAGAGGACTATACAGACGTTAGATGACATGCTGAGGACCTATGTGCTGGACCTTGGCAGATCATGGGAGAGCCATCTGCACTTGATAGAGTTTTCATACAATAACACCTACCAATCCAGCATCGGTATGTCTCCTTTCGAGGTACTATATGGACGACGATACCGTACACCGCTCTTTTGGGACGATGTTGGGGACAGAGTTATGCTTGTGCCAGAGATGATCACGGATGCAGCAGAGAAGGTCGGGATGATCAGAGACAGGCCCAGAGTCGCTCAGGACAGGCAAAAACACTGGGCTGATGCTAGTCACAGACCGATGGTGTTTGCTGACGGAGATATGGTGCTAGTGAAGATATTACCTACTAGAGGGACGATCCGGTTTGGACGAGGCTGCAAGTTGAGCCCCAGATACATCGGGCCGTTCGAGATACTTGGCAGGATCGGAGAGGTAGCTTACAGGGTTACACTTCCACCCAATCTAGTAGGAGTTCACGATATCTTTCATGTGTCTCAGCTGAGGAGATATATTCTGGACCCCAGCCATGTGTTAGACTATTCAGAGTTGGAGATCGGACCGAGCCTTGCAGTTACTGAGCAGCCAGTGGAAATATTGGACAGGAGGGAGAAGAGGCTGAGGAACAAAGTTATACCCTTAGTACGAGTAGCTTGGAGCCGTCACTCTTTGGGTGAATCTACTTGGGAGAGGGAGTCGAACATGAGGGAGAAATATCCTACTTGTTCGACCCAACAGCTGCGAGGGAACCACCCGTTCCCGCTTGATACCTTAGAGGTTAGTCTTAACAATAGCCTTAGTCATTCTTTGTATTGCTTGTTATATTAGAATGATTGTAGAGTTTTCTATCCTTGTAAATTTTGAGGACAAAATTTTTCAAGGAGAGAAGACTTGTCAGCCCCTGTTTTTCAAATTTCGTTTAATTAGTGTTAATTAGATGTTAACGACCTATTTAGATTTTACAATGATTTATTATAATTTTTGGAAATTTTTTTAGAGTTTTTAAATAATTTTAAATAAGTTTTAATTACTAAAAATGTAAGTTTGTAATTTTACAAAATGTTTTAAATGAGTTTTGTAATTATTTAGATTGTTTAAATACTGTTTGCAAATTCCTAAATGTTCTATGCAAATTTAATTTGCATATAAACAGAGCGGGAGGGGATTTGCAAATTTGTTTTTGAATTATACAGTAGGAGGGACCTAATTGTAATTACCTAAAACCTAGGGGCCTTGCAGCAAAACCACTGTCACCCCCCACCCACGTTCCTCCGACCAGCTGTCCCCGACGACCACCGACTTTTCCTCGCCTTTCCCGGCCGACCTAGCCACTAAAACCGACCTCCTCCTCCCTATAAATATCCCCCAGACCAAACCCTAACCCTAGTACACCACCACGACCCCCCCACAGCAACCCCTTCTTCCCCTACGAGACCCCACCGAAATCCTAACTCCGGCGACCCCTAACACCACCTCCACAGCCACCTTCACCACCATCGACTACCACTACAAATTTTGCCCCGTCAAGGCGAGTGCAGAGCCACCCCAGCACCGCGACCACGACGCTTCCTCCGCCGTCCAGCACCCTCCAGAACCCCCAGCTTGCCGGACATGTACGTGTCAGCTCTCTTTCGTGTCGATTCTGTGTCTCGTTTTAACATATGCGACTCGCCGCATCTCGACGAGTCTAGTGGTAAGACAGGATACGACTGACTTGGGTCGTGCGTGTCGTGCATGGCCATGACAGTTGGACTCGACTGTTCTTCGTGTCCTTAATTGTCAGGACACGAATAATAGGTTATTGGGTTATTGGATTTAGTTTTGTGTTATCGGGTTTGAAACCCATTAACTTAAAAACCTAATAAATAAAACCCTAACCCTTTCCCTAACAAATGACTCGGGCTGACCCCTTGGCCAGCCCGAGCGCGCTAAACACCCCCTGTCCTGGCTGAGTTCGAGCCCCCCTTTCTCCTTTTGTTTGTTGTTTTATTTTTTTTGTTTTTTATTATTATTATTTATATATATGTATTTATATTTTTTTATATGTATTTATATATATATGTATACATGTATATATATTTATATATATTATTATATATACTGTTATATATATTAATATATATATATATATATATATATACTGTATTTGTATATATATGTATATTTTATATTTAGTATAAATATCTATATATTTATGTATATATATAATAGTATTTGTTGTATAAATATGTATATATTTTCAAATGCAATTTTAGTGCTAAATATTATTATGTAAAATTTCACAAGTTATTTTATTATATAATTTTGTGACTTGTATATTTTACTACTTCAAAATATATTATTTATATTTAAATTCCTGTATTTTATAAATCATGGCCAATTGATGTCCAAACCTAGCATAGGTTTTTGGGTCCAATTATGTCTAATACATTCAGAGTCTGTACAAGTCATATTGGACTTGATTCATGGATTTGGGTCCTGTATCTGGACTTCGGTTCAATTGTGAATACATAGACAAAATAGTAAATAATTAATTAATTATTTTCTAGAAATTGTTACTTGCTGTTTTTGAATTTTTATATATATTTTAATTACTGTAAAAATCTAGGAAAAAATTTATTTAATTACTATGTTAATTTAGATAATTTAATATAATTTTTATATTATTATTAAGTACTTTTGGTATTTTATAAAAATAGGAAAACAAAACTCATTTTCAGGATACATATGTTTGCTAATTTTTAATAAATATTTATGAATGTTTATAAATTCCAGAAAAATTAGTATAAATTTTTATAATTAACAAGGATCATTTTGGTACTTTAATTTATGTAAAATTGAGCTTTTCGTCTATCTCAATAAATTTTGGAACACAGTGTATAGTTTGATTTATTTATTGAATAGTTACGACTTGCAATATTTTGTGTTGTTTTGAGTTATCGTCATATTGAACCTCACCCCACACTAGTGCAAAGACCCTAGAAAGTTAGTTTGGGTATTGTGTTACCCCACATTGGTCTCCTATGCTAAAGTCATCATTTGGCTAGGTGTCCAGTCAGAAAGTCGTATCACACCACTAGTGTCTTAGTATTTAACTTAGTATAAAAACTAAGTTTATGTGTTATTTCTACAACAACGAGTCACCATGCATCTATAGCATTTACATCACTGCTTTTCTTTGCTAAAGGCAAGTACTTCTACAAACTTTACATACTGTTACAACAATGAACTGTGATTCCAACCATGTTAAATGCTGATCCTTGGGGTAGCAAGTTAAATCTTCACATTTTGTATTATTTTCAGTCCCTACCATGTTTAGAACAGCTTTATATCTCTCATATGATTAGAATCTGGGTTATGGGGAAACTGTTAGTAGAGTACGTAATCATGCCCCCCTTCTCCGTATGTATTTACTTTATATGATTACTGCGTCGTAGGCTTTATCTCAAGGTGAATTTGTGCATATGTACATCTATCGCCATATCACTTGTATGGAAGTACATTTCATTATGTGCCCCTGCACATTATACACCTATTGACGATCACGTACCTTCTACAATTTTAAACATTACATATGCATCTGTCTCTACGACATATGTGTCCTTGCCATGATAGATTATGATGTGCTATGTTTCCAGATTATTACATTTCTGTTCATTTTATGTTTCGTATATTTAGTTTGCTAGAATCAGTACTTGCTCCCGTCCTGACAGGATAACGTTGTAGGTATACTTACTAAGGAGGAGTTGCTTTATGATTCATATTATGGAGTTATTGCCGAGGACCAGGCTTTATCTTACGAGGATGTACCTGCGGGAAAACTCGTCTAGTTGTCTATTTACTTTGGACTTTTGAGAGTAGTCATATACTAGACTATGTATTTTGTGACTGGACCTGTATCCAGCTTTATATTTTAGACTTGTACTTGGATCTTATTGATATACGAGACGACTTTTGCGTTTGGAACATTTATGACTCTTTATTACATATAGAACTGTTAGCACATTTTAGTCTTATCTTGTTATCTTCAGAACAGCTTACTACGCTTTATCTCAAGCGTAGGCTGGACATGACTCGGCCTGGCCCAACAATTTGGGTAGCGGATCATGACATGAGCTGCAACGAAGTACCGAGACGTCCGGGAGATAGGAGCCCCATAGTTTCTGTTGTTGCTGCTGATTGGGATACTGAAGACCTTCTCTAGGATGAGCTGAAGAAGTTGTAATGTTTCGAACTTCTTCGACTGGAGTTTCGCTTTCTGCAGTAGCGGCCCTTTGTTTGGAAGGCCCTTTAACAGTGACCTTTTTCTTCTTCTCTCGGGCAGCAACCGCTGTGTCGGATTTACACTTCCTAGAAGCAGAAATTTTGATTACCCCTAGAACATCAGCATCATCGGGTATGTTCGAAGGTACCCTAACTGGTTCTTCGACGTTTCCTTCCTTAACCCATCGGAGACTTCCCTTCATGTTGTAGTCATTTGCAAAGGAACGGATGGAAGTATAAAAACGAGCATACGAATGAAGCATTCGTAGCTCAGTTGTACTGGTGGCGGTTGACACACGAAATTTAGCACCAGTACATCCAGCGATAAAATATCTCCATACCCTTGCACCATCAACTAATTTCCCATAATAGTTGAAGGCAGTGGAGGGATTACCAACGTGAAGTTGGTCATACCCGAATTGACGAGCGAACTGACTGGGCAGGTACAGTTCGAAGATGCAGCTGTCCTCAATCCTATACATCAAATGTGATGGACTGATGCATATCAGCCAATTAAAGACAGACACAGGGAGCCATGTCCTCCCTTGACCTATATCTTCAAATTGCACACTGAGGCAGTCGGCTGGAACTGGTGGTCTTGTGCAGAAAAAGTTCCATCCATAAGAGTAGTTCAGTACTGCTCGAGTATCTGCCACTGAAGTTGCAATCCACGTAGCTTTATTGAACTTCTGGAGGAAGACCTCCGCATTATCTTCAGGGCCTGGTGGCAATAAACTGCAGTTGTGATACAGTAACCAGCCCATTAAATAAGTGTAGGGCATCTATACCCTAGGGAAATCTTTACGGTAGGGAGCGTTATTGATCAGATCCTCACCAAATGCTCGCAGACCATCATTTATCCGACATACCATTGCAGGTAATAGGCTGAGTCTGGTCTTGAATACCAAACGTACTGCTGGCCATAGTACGTTCCGGTGGATTCTGTCAACCGTACTAGTTCCTGGTACGACCCATCTTCGCAGCCACAGAGAAAGAAAGCCCGCCAGTAAGGCTTTCTTTGAGATCTTTTGACTGCCATGCTTCAGATAGCTCGGTTCTTCAGTCCCCGCAGGGAATTCTCCGGTCTTAGTGGTCAGATACTTGTCCTGAGACTTAGATGTGATCATCAAACCGTGGATCAAATTCGGAGGAATTATTGAACAAAGGTTGATGGATTGAGCCTTATTGTCTTGGAATCTTCCCTTGTCATCCTTGGATATCCTATTATGATGGTAGAATAGATATGTTGTCTATTTATTGATATATGCCAAATGCGATCCACTTTCATACATAGTGGTGTAAATTAGATAATGGCACATCAATTCTTGATATACATCGACTAGCTCGGGGTTTTTTTTCTTGATCTCTGCTAATTCCCGGTTGGAGGGAACATATTCTTCGTATGGAGCTTCCCCCATTGGCATTTTAGAAATGAATTGCATCTCATGCAGTGCAAAACCCATTTTACCTATCGGGGTTACAAAAGTCCCTGTTGAGCTAATGTATAACTCCATCAAAGCTAAGAACAGGTTATTGTTCATTGGTATGCCTTGACTTGTGGAGGCTACTGCTTCAAACAGCCCAATGGCTTGCAGTTTCGCTTTGAAGTTCTGCATGACCCAAGCACTGAGTTGAAGTCAGTTCCGATTATAAAGGGTCATCCACCCTGGCAGCCTAGGGTTGGCCTGGGGATATAATACTGAGGCCTTCATAAGCTTGTTTATGAATATTGGGATCTGTGCTGGTTGGATCAAAGCTGAATCTTCGCTTCGTGTGAATCCAGGCAGTAAACCGGAGAAAGGAATGACGCCACCGCTAGGAGTACTGGTATGATAGCCCATCTAGTTGGACCTGTCTCTCTTGAAAATAATCTTGCCTGGTCTACCATGACTGCTGGGAGTCAGATTCCAGATCATATGTTTTGGGTGAGTGGCATGAACAAACGAAGACAGGGGATAATCCCTTGACATTGACTGGAGGTACATCACTCTTTCCCCAAATCTAAATATTTAGGACTCATTCTTGGGATTTGTTTGAGATTTGAAGTCAATAGCGTCTCTAAACATGAAAGCAGGCTTAAAAAATTGTTGGCCATCCAGTGATGTCAGTAGTTCTCCGTTTATCAAAGTCAGCAGCATCCTATCTCCCTGAGCAGCTATTAGTTGTTGTCTCTCTTCAGGGTACTGCTTGTCACTTTGTGGCAACTCAACATGAGACAGATTCTCCAAATAGTTGGAACCCAAGATACCAGTTGGGGAACCAAAGACTCCAGAGAGAGGATGAATCTGCAAGTCCACTGCAAAAAGAATATCAACAAAAAAAATTAAGTTAGTAAAATTCAGAACTGATTTCTATACATCTCTATGCAGATGCTTCTGCGCAAATAAGTGTTTGTGCGTAAAGATTGTGAAATTTTTCATTCTTGGTTTCAAAAAGATTGAGAAATATCCTAAGTTGGTTCATATTTACGCAAGAGTTCTTTTACGTAAGTGAAGATTTGTGCGTAAAAGATTTTTGAATACTTTTCAAATTTTGGAAATATTATAAGTTAATGCTGTGCATGACTAAAAGTTTTATGCGTACTTTTCTCTGTTTAAAAAGAGTAAAAGTTGTACGCATAAAAACATAGTCTTTTGACTTGCTTTACGCAGACACGTATGAACGTGGATGACTTGCGTATTTTTGACTTTATGCTGGCACATATAGACGTACGCATATTTTTTAAAATATTTTACGCTGGCACGTATAGACGTGGGCATTTTTTATTATTTCTATTTTTACGCTGACACGTATAGACATGGGCGTATTCTGTTGTTTCTATTTCTACGCTGACACGTATAGATATGTGTGTATTCTGTTGTTCTTGTTTTACGCTGACACGTATAGACGTGGGCGCATTTGGTAGTTTTTATTCTATGCTGACACGTATAAACGTGGGCATAAATTTAAGGTTCGACACTTCTTCTTCTCCGACGAACTCACAGCTGAATTAGATAAGATTTTACCTATCATGGCCAGAGCCACAGCGGGATTAGGCCTCGGGGTCGCCACTGATGATGGGATGGTGGTCTCTGCATGATCAGCCGTCGACGAAGCAGCAACAACGGGCTTCTTGCCCTTAGCGCCGATGTTGGTCTTGCTCTTTGGTGCCATTGATTAAGGCTGGGATTTCGAAGACTGGGGATTTTGAAGACGAGAGTAAAAGGAGATTGAGATTATGAGAGATGAGTAAAGTTCTCTCTCTACCAGCGAAGCTCTATTTATAGGAAATTTTGAAATCGGTTTAAATTCTCGAATTTTACGCTTCTGAGATGACTGTTGGGTATCCCGAACTCTACGCGGATCACTGTTGGATATCCTGAATTTTACGCTTCTGTTCAAAGTATTTCAAATCTTAGAAAAATTTAAAAACTTTAAAGGGGGTCTTGTAGAAGCATAAAATAAATAGACCAAGTCAAAGAAGTTGAGAACTTTACGCAAAGTCAGACTCTCCGCAAGGCCCGTTTAAAGACTATACTGAGTCAGATTCAAGCTCTACACGAAGATCAAACAGAGTCGAACTCTATGCTAACTCCTTTATGCAAGAGTTATCTTCAAACTCTATGAAAGAGCGACAGGCTGTCCAGACTGCATTTAATGCGCGTGATATTGATCTGACAGAATAATTTTCTAACAGAACATTGCACTAAAGCCAAGGAGATTTTTACACCAAATCCAACGCTTGTCGTTTAATGTGCAGATAAGCTACTTTACGCTCAAAAGACCGCTTCCTTTACGCATGAAAGTTATTTGAGTTTTTACGCTCAAGGCTATCTTAGCTACTTTTTGTGTGCGTAAAGTTTATTTGAGCTAGTTATACGCTCAAGGCTATTTCTTATCCACTTTACGTAGGAAGCTTATTTTGGGCTATTTTACACTCAACTTTTCCTGGTTATGTAAGAACGTGGTCTACATACGTAGCTTTCATGCCACACTTATCGAGGAACGTATGTACGTGCTCTCCCTATATTGTTGAAGTTGTGGGACACGTGTCACCATGCGTAGAGACCATAACTCTATATGGGATACGTGTCATCACATGTAGAGGTCAATTTTCAATCGTGGGTGGCAGTTACTTGCGTAAAGACTCAATATTGACGTTTTTTACGCACAGAGGGTCTAGTCTATAAATAGACTTACTTTTTAAACAGAAGACACAACAGAACACATAGAGATAAGAGCCCAGATACTTTGAGAGCAAAGTGATTTTCTCGAGCATTTTTCCTCAACTTTTCTTCAAGAACAGAGTGAAGCAGAGCAGGAAAGCATTCGACCTCGCCATCAATGCCCAGTGTGTCGATACCTTTCTGGTGACTTAGTTCTTCTAGCTGTTCATCTTCTAGCAGTTTTTCTTCATCATCATCGTGTGGTCCAAGGAACAAAGTGATCGTTATCAGATCAGACTTCCATAGCAATACTTCCCAGAAATAATTTGTACTTTTTGTACTTTTTCTCATTTTCTTTCAAAAGCCTTTCAAGGGCATTTTGTTAAGTGAAATAGTATGCCGAAGGGCATCTTCAGTGCTAGCCGCCTGAAGCGTTCGATGAAGGCGATGACAGACTCAGTCTTCCTTTACTTGGTCTCGATGAGGGTAGACATACTAACATGCAAGCCGCTCTCGTAAAACCTGTTGAAGAACAACCTCTCCAAGTCTTTGAATGAATTGATACAACCGTCAGGCAGACTACAGAACCATTCGAAGGCTACCCCCTGCAAGGTGCTAATAAACAGCTTCGATAGGAATGGATCGTCTCTGGGCAAGTGCAGAGTCTGCGTGTTGAAGTACGTCATGTGCTGACTAGGAGAAGTCAATCTGTCAAATGAGTTCAGCATCAGCGACTTGTAGTTAGGAAGGCAAGTAGCGTTCTCCCACTCAGGGGGATATGGTTGAGATATCCCCATCTTCTGAAGCTCGTCTTTGTGTGAGATAGTGTCGAGACGAGCTACCAGGGAGCAGGTATTGGGAAACGGATGTTGAATGGTTGTCATGCTTCGTTCGCGAAGGACCTCCCCCAGCATTTGCAAGATTTGGAGGAGGTACAGCGGAATGGTACTCCTTTTATACTGGAGGAGGGTTGTTGCTGTGAGACGGACTAGCGTGGGCCAAGACATTTGGTTGAGGTGGAGGAACAGCCCCGGCATCTTGAACCACCATGATACCGGTAAGCATATCAGTGATCTTGGCGAATGTTGTTTCAAGACCCTCTAGCCGTTTGTTGGTCTGGTCACTGGCTTCTTTAGGTCTTTCTCCATCCGCCATGTATGTAGATAGCATGCGAGGATGAACAGAGGAAATAGTACAACTGGTGCTGATACTGTCTGTCTCCGAGTGGATAAGTCCTTCATCTTCAGATAGAGGAGGTAGATAGTCTCCATCGAATTCGGAAGGATCATCGTCCTCTGGAAGGCTACCCCCAGTGTGGGGTTCATCCGCTTCAGATTCTGAGGGAATGCTACCTCCAGCTTGGGAATAAGAAATCTTGCCTTTGATTGGGTGCCCATATAGACTCCTTCGGATGTGACAGCCTGTTGGCCATCTGTTGGTAGACTTCTCCTTCTTCTTCTCGCAGAGCTGAGAGAGAAAGTTGGGTTCATAGTCCACCGTCTTTGATTGGGGCTTCCGTAAGGGGACCATATGAAGCCATGTTGGATGAAACGCAAAGTGGCTTCTCATCGTCAGAGAAGTATATCCATCGAAATATGGACTTTCTCTGAGGCACTCTTCTTGCTTTAGAGCAATAGCAGTTGACAACAATACTGGTGCACAGAAGTGCACTATGAATTGTTATGTTCTCCCTCGCTTTACGCTTATAATTTATCATGTTGTACAAGTCAACGGAAGGGAGTTTTGCCTTACAACCCATGTTGCATGCATCGTCGAGCTTTGCATACGGGTTCGTAAGGAGAGTAGGCGCATCCAAACTTAGTTCATGTGCAGGGGCAACCCCCACACCTAAGTTCTGTGATGTCCATGAAGACAGCCCCGTGCTATACGCGTTGGGGTCTATCTTTTTGTTGTAGGCGCATAGGCCTTAGAGATTGGCCTTGGGCACATGCTCATTGACAGCATGTCTGAGCCTCCTTGATGCGGGCACATAGTATGGATCCAGAGAGCTTGGGCACATAGCTTTGGGCGCATGGCTTTGGATGCCCAGCCTGCTGAAGACAGAAGTGTTCTGGTTGGGGCTATGCACCCAAACACTCCTTTGGGCCCATGGCCTTGGGCGTATGCCAGGTGGAGCAGCGATGTTTTCTTCCAGTTTGGCCTCCTTTATTTGTGAGCCTCACCGGGTTTGGCCAGAGTATCGCACACCACGATTCTTGGCATAGTAGTATTTTCTTTTGCCAAGTTTCGGGTGTTGAACACCCTATTGTTGGTTGTGCAGAGAAGAAGTCACTAGACTAGTAGAGCCCAAAACGGTGTGAGCCTTCTTCATTTAGGGAACTTCTGCGGCAGAGTTATGCGTCCATGTGACAGAGTCCTCCAGTTGCATATCTGCTATGACACTAGCAGGATATGTACAGCGAGCCTTCGGAAGCCAAGTCTTACGAGACTTATTTGGCTTCGCTGATTTTGAGGGAGTAGAGCCATCCCTCGAGAGCATCTCTTCGAACGCCTGCTGATCAAACTTTACGATCATCATCTTCTGAGTGCTCCCCACTTTGTCGGTATCGGATTGCGTCACCACCTTCTTGTCAGAGGAAAAGGTAGTCCCAGCAGAGTCGCCATTTTTGTGGAGACATACAAAAACGAAGAAGAAAATGCTATCTTTTCTTTTATTGGCGCAAGGCACCACAAATCGAGTACGCCTGAGAGATCCTGTGCTGAGGATCCCCGAGTACAAAAAGGAATTCTGAGGAATGGGACGATAGAGATCGAGCGGCAGTTGCTCTTTTACTCCGTTAACACTCCGATTACAAAAGTGGGAGAAAACCTAAGAAAATTACTAACTCTCGACTCACTGGCAAGAAGTGCAGCAATTTAGCTCTTGAAAATGCTCTCTGTTCTGTGTTCTGAAGAGGGATGAAGCCTCCCTTTTATAGTCGTTCTTGAGCTGGAGTGATGTTATGCACCCACATAAGGAAACACGCTAGTTTTTATGTGGGCACATAGTCCTGCTTTCGGTGTATAGGATGTAGTCGCATACAGGCTGCGAGATCGTGGGTTGGTCATGGTGTTGACGTGGCCGCCTGTTTCGGTACACGACTACTCGTGAAGACTGACGTGGCCGTGCGCTTTGGTGCACGTTTTGATCATGGCTTTGACTGAGTCAGGCTTGGGCATATAGCCATGTCTCATGCTATGTGCCCTCCTTTCGGGGGAGCTATCTTGGACGCATGGAGCTACACTGACTGGGCGCATGGAGCTACACTGACTGGGCGCATGGAGCTATATTGACTTGGGCGCCTGGAGCTACACTGACTGGGCACATGGGACTTTATTTGCTGAAAAAATTTCATACTTCTACAATATCCACCATTTTTTTCTTTTGGCCTGGATAAGTCAGGTAGTCTGCAGGACAGGTAACTGAATCGGATTTCTCAAACTTGCATATGTTAGTAAGTAGGATCGTGATAACCCTAGCTAGCTAATGTATCAAATCAAACTCATTACTTGGCCGTGATTGATGGATGGAGTCCAGTCATATAAAGTCTTATCATACTTGTCTAGCTCTTGTCTTTGCTTACTTATTCCCGACAATTGATTAGAGGCTAAGTTCTATTCAGGAGAAGGGTTGCAAGCTCGGTCCTTGTTTGGTTTACGGGTTGTGAGTCGGCTCCGGAATAGTTCCAAAGTTGTCTTATCAATTATCGTTCTTTTCAGTACTTACATCCTTCACATAATCTACTTACTTCTATGTTCCAGCTTCATTACATACTCACATATCTGGTTTATCTTATATATTCACAGGCTATTTCCTTACATGTTTCCAATTTTCTTTCATACACACTATGGTACCAATTTATTATTCATGTCTCGTTTACTACTTTACTTAATGCTGTTATGATTAATGTGTTGGTTTTTGTTCATAGTTTGGCTTCCTTTGTGGTACTTGCTATTGGGGTCTGACCCCACTGGTTTTGTTTGTCAGATATAGTCGAGGAGCCCGAGGATCTTTCGGACCTTCTACTCGATGGTGACCACCTGGAGCACCAGGGTGCTTGAGTGGGTATTATGTCTCTTACCCACTCTTTTCTGTATATTCTTTTGAGGCATTTAGCTCGTGTTTTAGACTTGACATTTGGCCTACGGGCTTAGACATGGTCTGTATATTTTCTTGACTGCAGTTAGAGTTGATCATGTATTACTTAGTCTTGCTAGTTCTCCATTTTGTATTACTAGCTTCATGATCATCTATATATATATTATAGTTTGGGTTGCTTTACGCAATTATATTATAGCAGTAACCCCCATCTATACAACTTATATGTTATTTCAGAGTACTCGAGTACTTTGGTATACATAGTTGGCCTGATCTGTTCCTACTTGCTAGTATTTTGGTTCTGGGGCGTGACATAGGTTTTATTGGTGGCCTATGCAGGTCAGATTTATTAGATATGTGGGGTTGCTGGTAGTTATCTCAATCATAAATCTTCTCCAATGATATCCTTCATATTACTCTTCATCTTTGATCCTTTAACCTGATATCTACTTTGATCGTTGATCTATCATGTTCCCTCGAACTGATCCTTGTGTCATTAAACTTTCAGAGGCACTGTTCCTGGTCCTTTTGATCAGCTTATTCGGGTTCCACCGATGACAGGTCAGCTTCCGTTAGTTTTACCAGTTCAGGAGGCTCAGCCTCAGCATTCAGGGCAGAGTCTAGAGTCGACCGGAGGGCAGAGTCGCCAATTCTGTCAGTTTAGCCAGCAGTACCAGTTCAGCCAGAGCAGCTAGAGGGTGTTGTTCGAGCACTGGTAGATGTTTTAAGGGGTTTTATGGCGTTACAACAGCGTCAGAGTGACGTTCTCACCCGTTATGTACAGACGGCTTTGGAGAGGGGGTTACTCATGTCTATAATTCTACAAGTAGTTTCAGACATCTCCATCCCCCGTACTTCTATGGTACAGAGGATGCGATTGCATATGATGCATGGCTTCAGGATACTGAGGCCATTCTGGAGGCGGCAGGGATTCTGGCTAGGGAGCATGTAGTAGTTATCAGTTTGTAGCTCTTGGATTTGTCCTGCGACTAGTGGGCGGCTCATGAGGTGTCTTTTGTGGTGCCGATAGCTTGGGCAAATTTTAACGAGAGGTTTCAGACTCGCTATTTTGATGCGGTATCGTGTTGTGATCTATAACAGATGTTTATTGGCCTACGACAGATGAGTAGGACTGTCGACGGCTATACGACGAAGTTTAACAGGCTTAGTCGGTCTGCCCCTTCTTTAGTGGCGACTGAGTTGGACTGGACAAGGAGGTTCCAGCAGGGACTTCATCTGGAGATCATACTGTAGTTGAGCAGCATGAGCTCCAGACTTTTTATGTAGAGATGAGAGCAGCGATGAGGCATGAGTACACCTTACAGAGGATCGTTGATAGAGTCGGAGGCCAGAAGAGGCCTTACATTCAGAAGGGATCTTCTTCCCAGTCGTCAGCACCAGCTCCATCAGTTCGAGCCTTGACGATTAGATCTTCGAGGGGACCGCCTCCGGCGCTTCCTTTCAGCATTCATCTCAGCCACGTCCTCAACAGCAAAGGTAATCTTTCTCATTGGGTTATTCCTATTATGGAAAGATAGAGCATGTCTTGTCAGAGTGACGGAGGGCACAGGGCTTATGCCTAGCTTATGGAGCATCGGACCACATGATAGGGGCTTGTCCTAGGAGGAGTTTGGCTGGATCAACATCTTTCCAGCCAGCAGTTTAGCAGTTTAGGGCACCAGTGCCGATTCAGCAGCAGCAGTCTCAGAGTCCATTACTAACGCAATCTCAACAGTTCCAACAGCAGAGGCCTCAGCAGATTGCTCAGGTTCAGAGAGAGAGAGGCTAGCAGCAGAGGGGTCCAATGCCCAGAGGCCTATAGTAGTTTGTGAGTTTCTCAATATGGTTCATGAGGCATTTTCAGGTATACCTCCAGTTTGGGAGATTGAGTATTGCATTAATTTGGGAGATTGAGTATTGCATTGATTTGATTCTGGGAGCAGAGCCAGTATCAGCAAGAGTATACAGGATGTAACCTTTAAAGTTGTTGGTGATGTATTAGTCTATTGAGGAGCTTAGGACCAAGGGATTCATTCGTCCTAGTGGATCATCTTGGGAGCTCCAGCCCTTCTTGTGAAGAAGAAGGATGGTTCATCGCGTATGGTCATTGACTATCGTCATCTTAACGCGGTGACTGTGAAGAACAAGTATCCCTTGTCCAGGATATATGACTTGTTCGACTAGCTTAGTGGAGCAGTTGTATTTTTGAAGATCGATTTGCGGTCTGGGTACCATCAGACCAGAGTCAAGGATATACCCAAGACGGTGTTTAGATCTCGATATGGCAATTAGGAGTTCCTTGTTATGCCTTTTGGAGCGATCAATGTGCCAACGATTTTCGTGGATCTCATGAATCGCATCTTCATGTCCCATTTAGACCAGTTTTTGATAGTGTTTATTGATGGTATCTTGGTCTATAGTCGGACTGAGGCAGAGCACGAGCAGCATCTTCATATGTCTCTTCAGATTCTTCGTGACCATTAGCTTTATACGAAGTTCAGCAAGTACGATTTCTGGCTTGATCGAGTCGCTTTCTTAGGTCATATTATTACCGGAGGTGGGGGTGAGGTGGACCCCAAGAAGGTAGAGGCTATCGAACATTGGCCAGTACCTCGTATAGCTTCTGTTGTCCACAGCTTTCTGGGAATGGCAGGTTACTATAGACCGTTTGTGGCAGACTTTGCTAGGATCTCTACCCCTTTGACATGGCTGACGTGTAAGGATGTGTGCTTCGAGTGGTCAGATGCTTGTCAGGTTTCTTTTGAAAAATTCAAGCAGAGTTTGATTTCAGCTCCTATTCTGACATTACCCGTCGGACCAGGTAGATTCACGGTGTATTGTGATGTGTCAGGCCGAGGACTTTGTTGTATCCTTATGCAGCACGATCGAGTAATAGCTTATGTGTCTCTGTAGCATTGGGACCATAAAAAGATCTATCCGACGCACGATCCTGAGTTGGCCGCGATTATGTTTGCCTTTAAGATCTGGAGGCATTATCTATATAGTGATCGAGTGAAGATTTTTACTGATCATAAGAGCTTAAGGTATGTGTTCACCTAGAGGGATCTAAACATACGGCAGTGGAGGTAGCTTGAGTTACTGAAGGGTTATGATGTTGATCTTCAGTATCATCCGGGAAAGGGAAACGTCGTTGCAAACGCTTTGAGCAGGAGACCCGAAGTCCATTTCTTGATAGAGCAGCATCACCTCCGAAAGGATCTTCAGGAGATAGGTATTGAGGTAGTACTACCTGGTGAGGCAGCTATGATAGCAGGCTTGCAAGTTTAGTCTACTATTATGAAGAGGATCAGAGCAGCACAGTCAGAGGATACCAGGCTTCAGCGACTCAGAGCAGAGTGTGTGGCAGGGCGCAGAGCAGAGTTGTGCATCCATGAGGATAGGACAATCTAGTTTGGGAGTCATCTATGTGTGCCGGATGAAGATATTCGACACAAGATTATGTCAGAGGCCCACAGCTCTTAGTATTCTTTTTATCCAAGAGGGACGAAGATGTATCTGATATTTGTCAGCATTTCTGGTAGAATGATATAAAGAGGGAGATAGCTCGGTTTGTCTCTCGGTGCTTAGTTTGCCAGTAGGTCAAGACTGAGCATCAGAGACTAGTCAGACTTCTTCAGCCTTTACCAATTACAGAGTGGAAGTAGGATCATACTACTATACACTTTGTGACTGGTCTTCCTAAGACTCTGACTGTTAGAGGTGCCATTTGGGTTATAGTGGATCGACTTAGGAAGGTTACCCACTTCCTACCTTTCTGAGTTGGTCAGTCGACGGAGTAGTTGGCCGAGCTGTACATGAGGCAGATTATCAAATTTCATGGGGTAATAGTCAGCATAGTCTCAAATCGGGGTTCCAGATTTCACTTCTTATTTCTGGCAGAGTTTTCAGCAGAGTCTGGGTACCCATTTGAGTTTCAGTTCAGCATATCATTCTCAGAAAGATGGTCAGTCGGAGCATACTATTCATACTTTCGAATATATGCTCCGATTTTGCACCCTCGACTTTAGTGATTCTTGGGAGGATCACTTATATTTGGTGGAGTTCTCTTACAACAATAGCTTCCAGGCGAGCATTCAAATGGCACCTTTTGAGATATTGTATAGTAGAAGATGAAGTTCATCCTTAGCTTGGGATGACATTAGGGAGAGGCAGATGCTTGGTCCAGAGTTGATTGGCCAGTTAGTTGGAGTAGTCAGGCAGATCAGAGAGCATCTCAAAGTGGCTCAGGATCCGCATTATCATTGGGCAGACCAGCATCGACGTCATCTTGAGTTCTCTGTCGACGATCACATTTTTTTTAAAATTTTGCCTACCCGTGGTGTCATCAGGTTTGGTGTAGAAGAAAGCTTAGTCCTAGATTTATTGGGGTGTTCGATATTCTCGAGCGAGTAGGAGATATATCATATTGTCTTCTTCTTCCGTCGTAGCTATGCGAGGTATATGACGTATTTTAATTATCTCAGTTGCGTCGGTATGTTCTGGATTCGAGCCATATATCCTAGATCATTCAGAGCTAGTCGTAGGTACCGACCTATCATACGAGGAGAGGCTCGTAACCATTTTTGATCGGAGGGAGAAGGTTCTCAAGAACCGGACTATCCTATTAGTTTGTGTTTCCTGGGATCACCACTCACCAGGCGAGTAGACTTGGGAGCGCGAGGATGATATCCGAGCTCGTTACCTGTATCTGTTTGACTCGTGAGGTATACTTATTCGTGTACATATGCTCTACCCTTTTTGTTCGAGTGTGATTGTAAGAATGTATGGTATTGTAGTTGTATGTTTAAATTGCTTTTACATTTCTTGTACATTACTCTATGGATTTCATGATTTATGAGTTACCTTTCTTGATCTTGATAGCATATTTTCCTGTATTTCTTGCCTACTTTTACTTACCTTTAGGAAATTTTGGGGGCAAAATTTTTCTAAGGATGAGAGAGTTGTGAGACTCATCTCACAGTATTTGTATTTGTATACAGATACATATTTTATACAGTATTCTACATTTTCTTGGAGAATCGGGAGAAAACTTGATTTTTGAAAACTTTTTTGTGAAACCGGTATACCGTCGGCATCCCGTCCAGAAAGATTTTCTACTTTATAGATATTTTCGATTCAAGATATTTTCGGTTAGATATTTTAATAAATAGTATTTAGATATTTTGATGAATAGTATTGATACATTTTATTATCCAATGGATATTTGGTTTTCTTCTGAACGGTCGAGATTAATTTTGATTGAGTCGTGGATCGCGATCGGACGGTCATAATTAATTCACCTTCTCTATAAATATGATTAGATTTTTTTCGATTTTTCTTTTCACTCTCTCTCTCCACTCTTCATATCTTCTTGTTTCCACTTCGTATTCCTCAGAAGCTTGGAGCTTGGTCTCGAGACCTCAGGGTGTGGTTTCTGAACCCCTCTTGATGGTGGATTTGAAGAGTTAGGCTTGAAGCTTTATTAGGCAAGTATATCTTGCCGAACTACTGGACGTTTTATTGCTTTATTATGGTTTTTGTTTTCTTATTGCCTTAATAGTACAGTATTTTCTATTACTTGCTTTACCAAATATGTTTCCTTCATAATTATGGTCATTTTGCCCATTTTGAAAATTTGGTCTGATCTAGGCTTTCGTTATCTTGCTATGCCTAATTATATTCTAGTAGGAAACTCCGTATTCGAAAATGATACCGGGGTGATTTGCCATGAGACTTAGTATACATGCTATGTACAAGACTTTCCCTAGTATTGTTTTTATGGTTATACTAATTTTAGCAACTTTCAAAACGAGATTGTGTTTTCTGAACCTGTTTCAAGCTTCTAGTATGGTTTCTCGGTCAGAATCGGCATACCGATGGTGTACCGGTGTGTATCGCTAAAATTCCGAATTGTGAGCCCTTATTTGGTTGAAAAGCTGTTGTGACACTTTTCGGCATACCGATGGTATACCGATCCATTCCGACGGTATATCGATGCAGCGCTTGGATTTTGACAGTAAGTTTTTGCCTATAGAATTTGGCATAACGACGGTGTACCGGTGTGTACCATCAGAATACCGATCCAGTACCCAAGTTGTATATTTTTATTTTGGTTAAATTCCTGATTTCTTCTTGCTTATTGCTTTATTGTACATTCTATGCCAGTTTACTATCTTTCCATGTCATGCTTGGTTGGACCAGGTACATGTTCTTGTCTTGTCTTGATAGTGGCCTGTCATGTCTCACTCTTGATTTCTTCACATGTCTAGCTTCCTGATAGTGGCCTATCATGGCGCACTCTTGATCCAATACATGTCTAGTTACTTTAACGGCTCATTGTAGTGCACTCTTGTCTTGATATTGTCATGTCTTATTGTTGCTTATTATAGTGCATATTTCTAGCTTGTCTTGTCTAGTCTTGCATGTCTCATGTCTAGAATGGATTCTGCGGAATGCCACACTCTAAATCGTAATAAAAATTGTAGGGGTTACCAACTAGTTTGATTATCTATATCATTGGCAGAGAAGATTCCCAATTACCTGCAACCTGGATGGACTTGTAGCTATCTGTCATGATGAGCACATTTCCAGTGCACCGTCGAGTGTTGCACCTCTTTTATGTCTATAGGATACATTTGTCTCCCGGGCGATGTATCCACCATTTCTTTCTTTTGGCCTGGATAAGTCGGATAGTCTGTAGGGAAGGTAACTGAATTGGATTTCTCAAACTTGTATGTGTTAATAAGTAGGATTGTGATAACCCTAGCTAGCTAATGTATCAAGCCATACTCATTACTTGGCCGTGATTGATGGATGGAGTCCAGTCATGTACAGTCTTGTCATACTTGTCTAGCTCTTGTCTTTGCTTACTTATTCCCGACAATTGATTAGAGGCTAAGTTCTGTTCATAAGAAGGGTTGCAACCTCGGTCCTTGTTTGGTTTACGGGTTGTGAGTCGGTTCTAGAATAGTTTCCAAGTTGTCTTGTCAATTATCATTCTTTTTAGTACTTATATCCTACACATGATCCACATGCTTACATGTCCCAACTTCATTACATACTTACATGTCTAGTTTATCTTACATATTCACAGGCTATTTCCTTATATTTTTCCAATTTTCTTTCATATATACTGTGGTACCAATTTATTATTCCTGTCTCGTTTACTGCTTACTTAGTGTTGTTATGATTAGTGTGCTGGTTTTAGTTCATAGTTTGGCTTCCTTTGTGGTACTTGCCATTGGGGGTCTGACCACATTGTTCGACATCACAAAGGGTTATACAAATTTTTTATTTATTGAACTTGAAAAAATGTACAATCGATTCCTATGCGATAAAATCTAAGTACAAGAATTCTGGAAAAGCATGACGGTGGAGATTAAGCACTACAGCGAATCCTTTACTCCGTTGACGATCTGACGACAAGTTGGACTTGCTTTGGCTTTCTAGTACCTTTGATGAAACTCTAGGGTTACCGTTCAAGAGGATGCCAGAGTTGAAGACAACGAAGCTGTGTATTTTGTCTTATACTTCTTTCCTCTCTGGGTGTGTCCTCCTCCACCTTTTTTTGAAGAGAAAAACTCCTTCTATTTATAGGAAAAAGGGGGCACATAAGTGATGTGCACTCAGAATTGAGATATGAAGGAATCTGCTGTCATTGCACAGTACGGGCTTCTGCTGAGCTGACACGTGGCAGACGTCGAGATTCTCCTCTATCGAGATCTCGGGTAGTTATCAAAATAATCGAAAGAGGAGACAAGTGGCGCGTGTCTATTGCTGAGAATCCTCTGTTTAGATGAAGCCGACTAGATCTTGGATTTCATCTCAGAGTAGGATTTTGTTTGATCTTCAGGAGGCGATCGGTTTAAACAAACCGACTTGATACGACCTTTATCAAAAGAGCAAACTTTGTCCTTATCTGAATTTTAAACTAATTGATAAGATATTTGCACTTATCAATATGATCAACCTATGTCCTATCTTTGAGAGTGGCAGTTTAAACAAACCAATTTTAAACCTTCCTCCTACTAGCGTAGGATTGTAGCTGCACTTCTGGTTTGAAGAAGCTGTCTTGAAGTCTTCTTTAAGAGCAATTAATGACAGTTCTTTAAGGAACGTGTCCCACTTAATTGCCACCGTTACTTAGAGAATTTTAAGGGATCTTTTAATGGTCAAAGACTTAGTCGAATGAACCCATTTAATGAGGTCCATCGTGCTGAGTCTTAGGTTCATCCCATTAATGTGGGAATTTTGACCGACTCTCCCGTGGCCTATGTCTTGGACCACTCCCGTCCTATATAAAGGGGGAGTTTCTTTCAAGGAATCACGTCTTTCTCTTTTTGTCCTTCAACACCATGCTGGATCCAGACTTAGTTTCGAGCGACCGTTGGCCTTGCCTAAGTCGGATTTTGGTTGAGGATCCCTTCGTTCAAAGGAGCTGTGCCTCTGTAGAAGAACTGTTGACGAGCTTCAGGATGTGCTAGAACGCTTCTCATGGGGAGTTCAAACCTGAACGACATCTTGGAGGTCTTGGAGGTCCTGACGACCGAGTTCGGTCAGGTTGCCTACATGAAGCGCCGTAGTTTGTGCTCTGCCCTGCTCATTGACGGCTGTGCGCTTCCGTTAGGTTGGAAGAGCCTCAGAAGCTGATGCGCTTTTGAAAAGGGCCTCCCGTCATGCTGTGAACTGAGTTCTTGCTCGGGCCAATAGCTGCTTCAGGAAGAGCTGTGCGTCTGAGTGGGGGGTGCTGTGGTGGCAGACTTTGATGGCGACTGTATTCACATCTTCTCTCATGACGATTACACTGTGAAGATGAACCCCAGCGTAGATCCGTAGGAGTTTTTAGTTCAGCGTATGTAACATAAATACTTTGTAACAGATCCTTGTAATTAGGAAGTCTTCTTTTATGTAATTGTGACAAATCTGTAATAGGCTATTGTAGCCATAATTTAATAAAAAGAACTTCCTTCAAATTTTTATCTGTTTTTTGTGAGTTTGTCTTTTCTGTTGGTATGCTTGACCGCCTGCGCTTCTGTGAAGCTGGGTTAGTAGCGAGAGCACCAACCTGCGCCGTTTGTCATCTGCACCTTTGTGAAGATGGGTGGGTAGCGAGAGTACCCACCTACGCCTTGTGTCGCCCTGCGCTTTTTCATGCTTCTACAAGTCCCCCTTCAAAGTGTCCCGAACTTGAGTCAAGCTCGGGATACTTTAAAAAGAAGCATGCTTCTACAAGACCCCCTTGGGCTTCAGCATTAAATACCTCCAGCCGTCGCTTCCTTAAGTTTTGATCATGACTCCTCGTTTCTTGCGAACATTTATCATAACCTTTTTCTAAACCCACGTCGCTTTGAGGGTGAACGAAGCATCTTGTCTTCTTTTGTTGACGTGGCACAGCTCTTCCTATAAGTAGGAATGTTGGGGAAGAGAGAAAAGCTTTCTTTATTTTCACCTACTCCTTCACCGAATCCTTTGTCAGAGTCTTCTCCTTCTTTCAAACCCTAACTTTTTCCACCGTGGATCCCAAAAAATCAAATGCATGGAAGGCGCTTGGGGCGATCTCTAGGAAGACTAAAAGAAATGGGCCCGTCTCCGATACCGGTGACCTTGGTGAGTCTTCAATTTTTGTGTAGCGGTTCACGATGACGTAAGACTGCCTGTCACAGGTATTCACTTTGATTTTATGTCCATAAGTGACCATTCTTCTGAATACTGCTTTTGTAGAAAGTTCTTCTTTTTCTTATTGATTGTGCACAAACACCAGTTCTTCGGATGGGTGTTTGTAGATACGCTGATGTTTTGTTCAACCGATGCACATAGTTGTTACTTCATCAAAGTAACAACTATAAAATGTGCTGAAGTTCTTGCTAACGCGCAGGGCGTGATGCCTGTGCTGAAGTTAACTTGAGAAAGTCGTATTTTTTGTCCCAATTTTATTTTCTTTTCGTGTAGTTTCCGTGACCATCTCACTGAATGATATTCTTTACGACTTCTCCTCCTGCTCGTTACGGCTAAATATAGAACAGGATCTTGTTACCTCGTTTACGAGGTTAATCGCCGCGAATCAACCAGTTGGGCGGCTGGATGAAATACAGGCGCAGAGCACGAGCTATTTTTGTCGTATGCTAGATCAGGGCAGGTTAACAACTTCCCTTGATATTGACGGCGGGAAGTTGAACCCAAATTCCGCTTTGGTGACCGGCTAGTTTCGAAGGAGATAGAACTCTTCTCCCTCACGTCGGCCTGGTTTCTTGAGAATAACGGTTTCTTTATGTACATCCCACTGACTAATCGCTATCTACCGTTGTCTGTTTTCTCTTATTTTGCCGAAAAATGACGTTTGGAGTGGGATTTAACCCCTAGACAGACAGGTCTAGTTTCAGGCCGGATTAGGGCAAAGAAGGGTCAAGATACTCTTGTACCCATTCGGAATGGGCCGTCATCTCCCCTGCGATTGCTGCTTCCCAGAAGTAGGTTTAGTAACATCCCTGTGGATCTGCATCCTTCTGGTGCTTCCATCTTTGCAAGTAGACTCCTGGCTACTAGTCACACATATCCGAATGGCCTCTTCCGGGTTGGTGGGTCTAAAACCTAGTGGAGGGTCAATTGATGATCTTGCGCAACTATCCGTAGTGCGAAGCGCAGGCCGTGATCACAAGGGACTTGCTGGCTGACTTAGAAGCCACCGCTTTAGAGCTTCAAGATCTGGAGCGTAGCCTACCGACGCTAGCTGCGGCAGAACTAGAGAAGATAGCTTCTAAAAAGTTCCAATATGAGTAGAGGCGCCGGATATTGACTGATCGACTTGCCGAGGTTGAGTCAGAGACCGAGGAACTGGTTGATGCCGAAGAGGCTTGGGTCTGTCATCACGCAGTTGTGGAAGATCAGTGCCAGACCCTCCGGGGGCACATTCAAAAGTTGGAAGCAACCCTAGTTCTTGCTGAGAGTGACCTGGAAAACTCAGAGGCCCAGGGGAGGTCCTTCGCCAACGTTATGAGGCTCTAGCTCAGGAAAAGGAGAACATTGGCATCCGTCAGGCCGAGTTGGCCCTTGCGCGCCAAGCTTTAGCCTCTGTCGAAGATGAAGCTGCTCGGCGTTAGGAGACCGAACGTAGGGTCCAAGCATCGGTCGTGCATGAGAGGGCTCATTTGAGGAGCCAGTTAGAAGAGCTTAAGAACCAATCTTCTCAATTTTGACTTCCTTCTCTCTTTTTCTTGTCTCTCAGTTTATGAGAGACTATTTTTGTAATAGAAAACACCATCTCATTTATATATGAAATTTTGGCTTTCTTCTTCTCTTTGTCATTGTGGTTGTGAATTTTGTACAGAGGTAAAAATTCCCTTAGAGAAGATAACTCTATTGGGAACAGGGTGTTTACTCAGACGTAATATAGACATGGTAAACACAAGACTTTTTGTGGAGACACTTTCCTTACTCAGAGGTAACATGAACATGGCAAGGATAGACTCTACGGGGGTATAGAACGACTGAGAGGTAGTATAGACGTGAAGGGTTCTATAAATAACAATCACAGGGGATTGTCATGGAAGGGTTGCCTACTCAGAGGTAATATGGACACGGCAGGCATCCTTCACTAGAATAACAGTTCAGTGGTAATATGGACCTAAAATATTTTCTAGAGAATTGTGATAACTCAAGGTTATCATAGAAAGGGGTGACTACTCAGAGGTAATATGGACATGGTAGATAATATAGAATAACCTTAAGAGGTGGAATGGACGTGAAATATTTTCTAGATAGTTATGACAACATGGAGTCATCATGTGAGAGGCGACTACTCAGAGGTAATATGGACATAGTAGACACAATTTTGACTAAGGTGTAGGGAATCGATCCAGAGGTAATATGGACATAGAAAGTTTTCTACTAGGGAGAGGTATAGAAGGGATGAATTCTTTTAACGGAATCCATGAACACTTACTGAGATGTGGGAGGTTTGCACTGTTCGAAATGCCATTCCTATTGAGATCCTAAGCGCTGCGCGCAGGGTTCATCTTTAAAGTATTCGAGCATCTGGTCTTCGTCCTCGGCCGGAGGATTTGTGGAGACCATCTTAGCGGACATCATCTTTTTGAATACCTGACCGATACTGGTGTCAGAGTCCCAGTTTGAGGAGTCAAAAGAGTGTGAATGCATCATGATTTCCATCTCTTAGTCTTCTGAAGTTGAAGTGGGTGTAACATAACCCAACCCCCGGCGGGTGCACTGGTAATAGTTTTGAGCCTTTCCCTTTGGAGCTCGAATCCGTAAGGAAAGGCATCGACCTTTACCGTAGTTGATTCCTTTGTTGCTGTTCAAGTCGTAACCCATCTTCTGGATGAGGTGTTTGGCTTGAGTAGCGTAATGATAGAGTTGTATCTTGCCGTTGTCGGGTTCTGGTTCTCCTGGAGTTAGTCGTTATGGATGCTCCAATCGACCAAAAATGATGGGTACCTCTTCCTTCTTCCTTGCTGGAACTAGGAAGTAAAAGCCCCGGGAAGGGACAACTCGGCTCGCAAGATTGGCGGTTGTCACTTGTGTTTGTAGCATACATAGAGAGTTGTCTAAGAAATATCTAGTGTTCCAATATGCACAAGAGTAATTCGAAGACAACTTTCTATTAATAAAATAAGAAATTTTATCCCGAGGGATTACATCATCTAAAGAGTGTGCATTGGTATCGGCTCAGACGTAGTCTCCTAGCTCATCATCGGTGAGGAATAGGGCTATCGAAGGAGGAGGGAGAGGACGCCTCCCCTTTAGCTTGACCACCAAGTGGGCTACGGTCGGAGGTTCCTGCGCCTTCAAGGTTGGCATTGGGGACCTCCGGGGTAGCCTTATTCGTATAGGCTCCTGGCCATCATCTGACGTCACCGACGGCGAAGATGGCACTTTGCTTCGGAGCTTAATAACGAGGGACGCTGATACCTTGGGGGGTTTTCCCTTCAGTCGAACCTTTAGTAGTTCTTCAGTAACCGCTGCACTTTCTGAGGCTGTATCTGCCTCGTCGTCGGTATTATTGGTCTAATCGTCCCAGGGGATTGACTTGTACAGATCAGCATCCGTACAGTAGGCTTCAAGTCCCCAGAACGGGTCGATGTCAGTGAATTTGGTCTTGATATTCCCGTCGCTGGCCAAGTACTTCATGCATTAATGGAGAGTGGAAGAAACGATCATGTACTCATGAATCCATGGTCGTCCCAACAGCATGTTGTAGTTTATGTCACCATCGATGACATAGCAAGTCACTTCAGTGTGGATGTCTCATATTTGACACTTCAAGCGAATTTTGCCCAGGGGCTCGCTCTTTCTTGCGTTAAAGCCACTGATTATTGTGTTCGATGCAGTCAGCCGATGCATCAGAATCCCTAGAGTTTAAAGTAAACTCCTTGGGATGATGCTGAGAGAGGATCCTTGGTCGATGTGTATACAATCGACTTTAATGGCACCGACATACCCTGTATAGTACAGAGGCCTATTATGTCACTTATTCTTCAGCAGCATTTTTTGCTGGGTGAAAGTAATACTGGGGATCACTTCGACCACACTGTGACAATATGGGTAGGCTGCAGGGTCTTCCTTGGGTGGTCGCACCTGAGTGAGAAAGGACTTGACATTCTGTAAGGCTTCGCTGAGGCATCTTCGGTCTCTTTGGAGAGACGGAGGATCTCGAAGAATAATAATCTAGCAGGGGTATTAGCTAGTTGTACCAGTATATCGAAGTTGTAGGGTTTGATAGGCCCTACTGTCGAGTCGTTCCTCAGAGGTTGTCGAAGCGAACCTTATTTTGCTTCTGCCTATCTGTGGCAGGAGTCTGAGACGGGCCTGCTTATGATGTATTATGAGCAGGGGTTACAATTGGTGGAGGTGATGTATCCTCTGGAGCTTAGTTCTCCTCTTGCTCTCGCGCCGAGCGAGTGGTCACCAGGGTTTCATCGGTCGATGCCGAGACCATAAGACATGTCCTGACCCCCTTTTCTTTGACAGAGGGGGTTGTAGGTGCCATCATGTCAGGAGTAAGGTCGGGGTGGACCCACATGACCTCGACTCGTGGTGTGGAGAACGGGATGAGCCCTTGAGCGTTGTCACACACTGGTGGAAGATTGACTACTTCCATTGTCGCCCTCGGGATGGGGATGACCCCATCCTATGCCTCTGTGGTCGGGAAACTTCCAAACTGGAGAGTAACTATGTTGGCCATGACAATATTTTCTTCATAGTCAAGTGATATGACTTTGGCGTCGATGAGGCGCTGAGTCTGTCTTTTCAACACGTAGTAGTCTTGTGTCGAATGGTGGATATACTGATGATAACGGCAGTATTTAGGGTTGTCCGCCTTTTCCACTTCGTCGGGGCACTTTGGTGTTGGAGGAGACAGCTTGCCACTCTTTGTCAGCATATCGAAGAGTTCCAGCGTATCCTCGTCGTTAAAGGAGTAGGTCTCCCTCGATTTTTGTGCTTCTACAAACTTGGGGTTCATGGTTACTGAACCTTTAGAGATGTTGACAGTCATGGCTTGTTTGTCTTTTCCGTCCTTGGGGTTGTTGCTAGACGAGCGTCTCCCCTTGTCCTCGAGAGAAGGAAAGTTTAATCCCAGGAGCTATGCATCATGGGCTTTCCTTTGTGCCACATCCGCCTCTGTAATGAAAGGCGTCCACTCTGTGCAAGGAGCACTGTGCCGCAATTTGATTCCAGGCAACATATTCTTATGGTATGAGTCCATAAGCATGGGCTCGGGCATGTCAAGCTGTAGCCTCAAAGCTGCCTGGCGGAAGCGCTCAATGTACGCGTGGACAGGCTCTTTCTCTTTCTGGACGACCTCCATGAGAGTTGACATCGTCATGTCCTTTCCTCCTTCATAGAATCGGTCGATGAATAGAGTCTTCAGGTCCTCGAACGATAAAATGCAGTCATCCAAAAGACTACAGAACCACTCATAGGCTACCCCTGTAGGGCTCCTATGAATATGTTGGTAAGGAGGGCGTCGTTCTTTGGTAGACTACGTTGTCCCACTCGACAGGATATTGTTGCCGAATTCCCATCTTCCGGAGTGCTGCTTGCTTCTCTTTGGTATCATAACAAGCATACAGTTCCTTGATGGCCTGTTATATCTCGGTTGACACTGGAGGTCCTGTGGTCGATGGAGTAGACAATGATGGTGTCGCTTGGTTGATGATGGGCAGCTTACTGGATCCATCATTAGTTGTCGGGTTAAGCGCAGGTATGGAGGCAGTGGGGACCAAACTTTCCTTGATCTCCAGTACGATAGAAGACAAGTATTTCATTATAGCATTTAACATATCTAGGCTTGTCTCGAGAGCTTCGATATGTTTTAGCTGGACAGTCGATTTACTATTGTTCGCCTCGTCGCCATCGGCCATAAATACGAACCTTGTGTGTAGATGGATAGAAGGGATAGTAGACCCTTTGCTTTCCAGCTTAGATGCCTGTACCTCGTCGTCCTGAGGATGAACTGGAAGGTCACGGTCTTTCTCAGACTCATTGCAGTTGCTACCCCAGTCTGTTGGCTAGCTGTACCTGTGGAGGCATCCGTACCATATGGTTCCTCCTCAGACTGGAATACGGTGTTGTCATGGACGGTGGCGGGTTGGCTACCCCCGACGTGGCACGTGGCACCCAACGGAGATTTGGAACGCGTGCCTTGGAACACACTTGTGCTAGGTACCTTCGCTTTGCTATTCTTGGGCCGTTTTTTGGGCTTGGTGGTCGAGATGGGAGGATTTTTGGACGGCTTTTTGAGAGATTAAGAACCATGTGCCGCGTTGCACATAGCAACCCAGAGTTCATCTTCGTCTGCTCTTGCCGACCCACTGTCAAACCTCTGATGTTTGGTTGATGCCGGTTGTAGTCTTTGGAAGACGAAACCCCTCATCGGCAGTACGGTGGCTGCCTGTTAACAGCAACATTTGATTGTAATCTGGGTGCAAGGATGCCTTGATTTAGGCGTTCCCTGTGCCACAAATTCCTCTTTCGCCTACGCTTGTGTGAAAGCGTCAAGTCCTCCACCTCTGTATCCCCATTGTACGCGTAGGAAAGCTGCGCATAAGTACGATCAGAGAGGGTCTGGCGAGGCAGACTCCTATCATGCTTACAGGAATGCTGCTTGCATGAGACCTTCTCCATAAGATGTATCCCCTGGCTTATATCACGTACAGGAGTGCTCAAGCAACAGAGGGGTTTAACTAGTCGAGGAATCGAAGCACGGGGACCAGTTTTGTAACTTCTCATCGGCTGCACGTGTGACTGTCAACGCAGGCCTTTGGTCGGTTATTAGTGTAGTACGTTTCTTGCACGAGGCATGTACTGCCTTAGATTCCTTTCTACTACCCCCAACGGGTGCATTGTATTCTGAATCCAATGAGGGCTCGCTTGATGGGAAGGCAATTCTGTCGAAGATAGATCTTCTCGCGGGCAACGCTTATTTTGTGAGGGGTTGAACCGTCGTGCGCTTCCTTCGGCGTTATGCCCTCGTCAGGCCCACGATAGGGGCACTATCTTCCTCGTCTCATTATTCCAAAGTGGGAGTCGAGTGAGGTGGCATGGCCGCAGTAGCCAAAATCTTCTCCGAGGCTTCAGCGTTTAGAGGGTTTTGGATCGCAGTCCCCTCTGTCGTGCTGCTCGTCGCAGTGTCTTGGACACCCAGACATGTTGAGTCTTCTTCAGTTTTACGAACCGCATCGAAGGGCTCGACTTCTCTTCAAAAAGGAGATCTTCAAAAGCTTGTTGGTCGAAGCATATGACCAGCATCTTCTGGGAAGATTCCAACAAGTTGTCGTCAGATTGCGTCACCACCTTCTCGTTGGAGGAGAAAGTAGTTCCCAGTAGAGTCACCATTTTGTTCGACATCACAAAAGGTTTTACGAACTTTTTGTTTATTGAACTTGAAAAGGTACAATCGATTCCTATACGAGGAAATCTAAGTACAAGAATTCTGGGAAAGCGTAACGGTGGAGATCGAGCACTACAACGGCGCCTTTACTCCGTTGACGATCTAATGACAAGTTGGACTTGCTTTGCCTTTCTGGTACCATTGATGGAACTCTAGGGTTACCGATCAAGAGGATGCCGGAGTTGAAGACTTCGAAGCTCTGCCTTTTGCCATCTGCTTCTTTTCTCTCTGGGTGTGTCCTCCTCCTCCTTTTGTTGAATGGAAAAACTCCTTCTATTTATAGGGGAAAGGGGGCACAAATGCGATGTGCACTCGGATTTGAGATATAAAGGAATCTGTTGTCATTGTACGGTATGGGCTTCTGCTGAGCTGACACATGGCAGACGTCGAGATTCCCTTCTATTGAGATCTCGGATGGTTATCAAAATAACCGAAAGAGAAGACACATGGCGCATGTCTATTGCTGGGAATCCTCTATTTAGATGAAGCCGAGTAGATCTTGGATTTCATCTCAGAGTAGGATTCTTTTTTATCTTCAGGAGGCGATCGGTTTAAACAAACCGACTTGATACGACCTTTATCAAAAGAGCAAATTTCGTCCTTATCTGAGTTTTAAATCAATTGATAAGATATTTGCACTTATCAATGTGATCAACCTCTGTCCTATCTTTGAGAGTGATAGTTTAAACAAACCAATTTGGTAGGACTATACAACCTGCGCCTCTAGCGAGGTCTTAGTGCTGCTGCGCTTCTGGTACGACGAGTAGACTGTTCTTCGGAAGACAACGGGGCCTCTGTGCTTTCAGGCGACGAATGGACTATGTTTCGAAGATGATTGAACCTTTGTGCGTTTGAACGACGAGTAGGCTGTGTTTCGAGTAGTAAAGTTACTGTGCTTTAGGGCGATGAGTAGGTTGTGCTTCAGGCTAACGAGGTTACTGTGCTTTTGGAGCGACAGACGAACTTGTGTTGGATGCAATGGTGTTTTCCAAGTCTTTGATGAAAGGGGTTGAGCTTCTGGGTTGAAACAGAGGTCCGTGCCGTTGAAGCTGGGTTGATGTGAAGTTATTACAAGTCTGCGCCTCCTGGTGGCACAGGATTGTAGCTGCGCTTCTGGTTTGAAGAATCTGTCTTTGAAGTCTTCTTTAAGAGCAATTAATAACTGCTTTTTATGGAACGACTCCCTCTTAATTTTCACCATTACTTGGGAAATTTCAAGCGGTCTTTTAACAGTTTAAGACTTAGTCGAATGAACCCATTAATGAGGTTCATCGTGCTGAGTCCTATGTTCATCCCATTAATGTGGAAATTTTGACCGACGCCCCCGTGGCCTATGTTTTGGACCACTCTCGCCCTATATAAAGGAGGAGTTTCTTTTGGGGAATCACGTCTTCCTCTTTTTGTCCTTCAATACCATGCTGGATCAAGTCTTAGCTTCGAGCAGCCGTTGGCCTTGCCTAAGTCGGATTTCGGTTGAGGATCCCTTCGTTTAAAGGAGATGTGCCTACGTAGAAGAACTGCTGATGAGCTTCAGGATGTGCTGGAACGCTTCTCATGGGGATTTCGAACCTAAGCGACATCTTGGAGGTCCTGACGACCAAGTTCGGTCGGATTGCCAATATGAAGCGCCGAAGGTTGTGCTCTGCCTTGCTCATTGGTGGCTGCGCACTTTCGTTAGGCTGGAAGAGCCTCAGAAGCTGATGAGCTTTTGAAAAGGGCCTCCTGTTGTGTTGTGGACTGAATTCTTGCTCGGGCCAAGAGCTGTGCGTCTGAGAAGGGGGTGTTGTGGTGGCAGACTTTGATGGCGACTGTATTCACATCTTCTCTCGTGACGATTACACTTTGAAGATGAACCTCAGCGTAGATCCGTAGGAATTTTTAGTTCAGCGAATGTAATCACATACTTTTTAACAAATCCTTGTAATTAGGGAGTCTTATTTTATTTAATCGTGATGAATCTGTAATAGACCCTTGTAGCCATGATTTAATAAAAAGAATTTTCCTTGAATTTTTCATCTATTTTTTATGAGTTTGTCTTTTCTGTTGGCATGCTTGACCGCCTGTGCTTCTGTGAAGCTGGGTTAGTAGCGAGAGCCCCAACCAGCGTCGTTTGTCATCTGTGCCTTTGTAAAGATGGATGGGTAGCGAGAGTACCCACCTGCACCTGTGTCACCCTGTACTTTTTTATGCTTCTATACCCACTGGTTTTGCTTGCCAGATCTAGTTGAGGAGCCCGAGGATCTTCCAGACCTTCCACTCGATGGTGACCACCCGGAGCACCAGGGTGCTTGAGTAGGTGTTCTTTTTCTTACCCACTCTTTTTTGTATATTCTTTTGAGGCGTTTAGCCATCGAACAGGTATTTAGCTTGTGTTTTGGACTTGACATTTGGCCTACGGGCTTAGACATAGTCTGTATATTTTTTAGACTACAGCTAGAGCTGGTCATGTATTACTTAGTTTTACTAGTTCTCCATTTTGTATTTCTAGCTTCATGATCATCTATATATTATAGTTTGGGACACTTTACTGTCTTATATGCCTGATGATCATACTCTTGTACTTTACTTTCTTACATGTGGTGTCCTGACCCGTGAGATGCCTTATGATAGATGGTTGATTCGATGAATCCTTGCTAGAATTGGGAATATGCGAAGGATCGCTTTGAAGGCTATACGACTGTGGCAGGAATCGTTTTATAAATGTGAGTAGTGTTAAACCCTTTGAAGATCCTTTAGCTTCACGCTTAAAATAAGGATGAGTACGCTATGTTTCTTGTTGAGTTGCTCAATAACACCTTGCATGGAATTCAGAAAGATAATGAAAGATAAATAATCACCTGAGCGTAAAATGTTGTTGCTAGATGAATTGTATGCTTGTACGATGTTGCGATGAAATACATGACAGGTGAAACAAAGTCCCAAATACTTGGGAGGTGAGTATATCAAGCCTTAACTCGATGAATAGATGGTAACACAGATGTTAAGACCCAAGAACTGGGTAGTGAGTATGCTTGAATTACGTCCGAATGAAGTATGCTAAAACATATGCTAAGTCCTAATGGATTGGGCGATGAGTACATGGAGTTGGTTGGAAAGATTTATGGTATCAAAGATGTGGCAAAGGGATTAGGTAACAACATTCTATTATCCCGTCGCCGATGTAGAATGTTGATTACGCCAAGACCCTGGAAAGATGGCAAAATGGCAATACGAATGAGAATGGTGGCTGAATTACTTAGTTTTTCTTATCATGCATTATATGTTTCTTCTAAAATAAGTTGCATATACCTGCATGGTCATGGATAACTTGTATGCAAGGTAGTTCCCAGAACGGTAATCTGCGGCCACGGACCCGGTTCATCTTAGAGGGAACAAGGATGGTGTCGACGTACTGACATCGAGATTTTGGGACTTGCAATGGGGGCTTGCTACCGCCCACTAAAAGGACGCCGAAATCCCATGGTGCTGAAGTAGTTGCACGGTGTTTCGGAAACCTTCCATGAATTCGCATACCATTCGGAGTTAGTCGTTCGCCTGTAAGATGGTCCAAGATGGCGTGTCGTCAGAGACCTTCATATAGATAGGTCCAGTGCTAATGATGTCTTATGCAGACAGAGTGAGTTATTACTCAAATACAGGAAAGGATGTCAGCTGTTGGTAAGAATCACCTGAACGGCGATAACTATATTGAATCATGATATTATTTCTAACAATGTCTTGTGCAGGCTGAGTAAGTATTATAAATGTACAGTGATGGCTATGCGACTGTGGGTAAGCATCACCAAAGGGTGATATCATATTGCTTTAAATTATGTTGGCTATAAGATTTGCATGCTTTACTTCTTGTCAGCTACATGAAATTGAGCCTAAGGCAACGAGAAAGACCACTTTTATTTATATTCTATAACATGATTACTTAATGTTGTCTTCTTAGGTAAGTTAGGCCAGCACCGCTCGCCAGTACATTGATGATGTACTAACCTACGTTGTGGGCAATATTACAGGTACTTACGTTTAGAAGAAATCGTTTGATCAGTGCTTGGCATCAATGATTCAGATTTGGGTGTAGACTCTTCTTTCAAGATGATGTCTTCTGCTATACGGGACATAATGTATGGAACAGTGTAACTCAGTTGTACCAGTAAGATTGCAACCAAATCGGCAAGTTCATTGTAAAGAAGTCGGCATATTCAGTTGTAGCCTAAAAGGCAAGTGTATATATTCAGTTGGATATTCAAGAGTCTTGTAATCAATTGTAAACTCTGTATTCCGCTGCAAGTCTTGTAATCCATTGCAATTATCAATAAAGAGATATATTTCTTCATATCTTGTGTGACTTTAATTTATCTGCTTGGTTTTGCTGCGTTGTCGTTATTTTCTGAGAAATTCCAGGAACTGTAATAGTTTTGCCTTGTACAAGTGCAATCTAGACTTGTTCGGCATCACGCCAAGTGACTAGTTTTCGATCCTCTGGGATCGGGGCATGACATAATGGTGTCAGCGCACGGCTTTACATCCTTGGATTCTTATTCGATTTGTTTTAAATCAATGTTTCAACTTAGATGATTCTAAGCTACTTTCGCGATGATTCAAAGACTGCTTCCACGATTATTCTACGCTGCTTCCGCGATGATTCAAAGACTGCTTTCGCGATTATTCAAAGTTGCTTACGCGATGAAATCAAAGTTGCCTCTACGATGAATCAAAGTGCTGCTGTGATTATTTAATGTTGTTTCGAAATTATTCTAAGTTGTTCCCTTGGCTGAAAGTCCGTTGATCATTCTAGCTGCTCACTAGGAGGCCCTGTTCCATACAATAAGTCTAAACATGTGGGCTGTGAAATGTGTGCTTTGTTGAATTTCTAAAAGATACCAAAACGAATAACCATAATGCGATACGTTAATAAGTTTGTGATATATGCTGGATGTCTTATGTATGGGATTCATTGAAGTCGATTGTTATGCAGCAATCGACTGTGGGTGATGGCATGGTATGTTGGAACAGAATATGCATGGATTTCAGTGAATAGGAATCGACAGAACCTTGAGTCTGTATTTGTGGTTAGCATAACCACTACAGGATGGATAGTCCATATTGGACGTTGCTTTGATGCGAAGGGAATATTGTATCAGGAATTGCTTGAGCTCTGAGTGGTATATTGTATATACCCTCGTCGTGATGAGATGTCCCTTGACCCTGTTTGTGCATAGTGATTACTTTATCTATAAGGTACTGGTTAGTATCGAATCATAGCTGAGATTATGATTGATACATGACGGCTAGACGTGTCCCTTAATTATTAAGTTCGGATGATCTGTTGTGAGATTTTGATGTGTTCGGATAAACCATCACTAGACTTGACGGTTAGCATTATGTTGGATAATGGGATTTGGAAATATGAAATGAATGCCTTTGTTGGGAAGGAAACGAATTACAGATTCAAGCGTTGTTTGAATCAGTTGGGTAAAAGGATTGTAGGCTTAGTAACGATGGTGGAGTGTTGCCATCGAAAGATTTTGCGAGAACAACTATAGACCGAATATTGAACGATGTTGGAATTGAGTAAATCAAATTGCATGTTGGACATCGACAAATTGATGGTGATGTAGGCGCTTATCGGAGTGTTGTGAATGATTTAGAAAATGCAGAAAGTTGCATCAACAACCAAAAAGTAGAGAATGGACTTGAGGAATAGATGATCTTAGCATGATGTGCAGTTGTGTTTGAGATAATTGGACGTATCCCAAATTAACAAGTTATGACCGTTGATTATTTTTGAGGCATAGAAAATGAGTACTTGTCCCTTGATGCATGAAAGAGTAGATGTTCCTTATGAGAGTCGAATGGCTGGAATACAAATAAGTATCGATGTGCAACGATATATAATAGACCATGTCGGTAGACGATGCTATCGCATGAATAACGAGTTTGGTAGAATATAGAATTGTTGGATTATGACTTAGCTAATGAGTTATGTAATATCCACTAATATGACCGATATACGGATGCTAGATGATTGGTAACATAGTGATTGGATCGATTCATGAATAGTAAATCTTCTTATGGAATCATAAGGAGATGATACAAAACGAATATTGATGGTTAACATGAATTGCTAAGAGATGACCGTGTTGGGTGCTAGCAAAAATTCATAAAGGATGCTTTCGGAAGAAATACGATTATATAGTTGTCTTATTTTGTTGGTTAAAAGAGTACAGACCGTATCGATAATCTAAAAATATGGAAAATGAATATGTCACAAAGAGACCGTAGAAAAGATGCTAAATAGTAGACTATTGAGGTAACAATGTTGGATTATGACTGAGAATAGTTGACCCGATTGAATAGATAATTTGCATACGATGTGAGAATACACGTCGAATTGAGTAGAGGATGTTGCGTCTATGCTAGTGAAAACTAAGAGTGGATATTCGATTGAGAATTTCTATATAATAGTTTCGGGAGTGACCCATAAGAATTGTTGGATAGAATTATCGGATAGATTTTGTCGGTTGCGGGTAAGTCTAGAATGAGACTTCGTTGGGTATGGTCCGAGTATGAGTGCGGGTAGAAAGACTTGACCCAAAAATGTTAGTTAGTCGTCTAGAATGTCGGTTGGTTGCCTAGAGTATCGGTTAGTCGCCTAGAATGTCGGTTGGTTGCCTAAGTTTCAGATTGGTTGGCTATGTCATTTTTGTTGTCCGTTTTGGGAATAATTTTATAAGATTGGAGTAGTGTCCCATGTTCCTAAGTTGGTCAAATCATAGATTGTCCCTGAGATAAGATAGTGGTATCCCTATGATAAGAATTGATTGCCTCTAAGATAAGAGATAAGTATGTCCCTGATAGCTATCCATCTCATATGAGTTAGCTAAATGTTTGGTTTAGCTTAGAATAGCTAGCCGTAGAGACTTGACTGAATGCTAAGTTGACTGTTGGAGACCCGTAGGATATCCCTATTGATGTTACGTGGGTATAGTCAGGATGAGTGAGATAAGTTGGGAAGTAGACTTCGGAATGGAATGAAGATTAGAAAATTTGATGTTACAATGTTGGATAGGATGACGGATCATGTTGGTTTCGAAAACTTGGTTTCCTTTATTCAGAATGTTAGAAATTGTTAGAACTTGTTGGATTTGGCTGATTCATATTGATCTGCGTAAATTAAGGGTAGTGCCTTGAGACAGTTGGAATAATTTCATTGATCGGATCAGAATTGAAAATATGTGTACGACAGAATGGGATAGTACATGTAGCCGAGATCGACGAGAGCGAATGTGAATAGGAATGACTCTCGGGATTAATGTTGTTGGATATGAGAGTTGCTTATGCGAGATGAAAATATGTTGGCTTGATCAATACGAGAAAATGTTCGAGTACATCGAGAAGTGTTACTAGAGTGGAATGACGGTACAATTTGAAGGATGTATCATAATCAAGAAAATTTATGAGTCGCAAACAGAGTGTATGGATGCGAACGATGACGAGTACAAGATTTGATCGATGAGAATCGGGGTATCAAAATAAAATGTGGCAAAAGGATTTATCAACTTTGGTGGCATGAATGACAATGAACTTGAAAGGAATACTTGATACATCGAAGTCGAAATACTTTGGAAAATTTTGGATCGGTTGTAGAAAATTTCTCGAGTTGGAATTGGTAACATCTATTATGTTATTAGTTGGTTAAAATATTGAATAAACAAATAGGATTATACGAGATGCTTGAAAAGAATTACTGATGTTCGGAAAAGAACTTACACCGTAGCTCGTTCGTTTTCTCTATCACTGAGCTTGGCTGAAGTGCATGTATTTCTAGGACGCCTAAAATATGTGTATGATTCCAACTAAGTGATATGATGAATTCAAACGAAGCCACAGGGAGGATTATCATGTGCTAAGGATTTGCACTAGTGTCAGAGGAAAGATCAAAGATGGCAAACTATTTTGAATCAATTGGGATGCTGTAACGAGACGGTACATTACTAGAAATCAATCGAGAGATTGTGGAGAAATATTAAATAGTGCAAGTTGATCGTTGAGAAGTCTCACAAAAGTCGGTTGAAGTTTTGGGGATGAGTTTTGTTTTAAGTTTCGAGGACAAAACTTTTTTTGAGTGGTATATATTGTAGTGCCCCGACCCGCAAGATGCCTTATAATGGATGGTTGATTCGATGAAGCCTTGTTGGACTTAGAAATATGCAAAGGATCGCTTGGAAGGTTATGCGATCGTGGCAGGAATCATCTTATAAATGTGAGTAGTGTTGTCACGACCCGCACCCTGAGTAGGGGCACGAGCACGTAGGTACGTCCAGCCTACGCCGCAGAATCGACGGTAGAATGTTGTATAGGTCTACTAGAAAGTATAGCATCTAGACACAATATATATGTACCTGTCATCTCCACACTGAGGTATATAATATCAACTCAATCATAAGACATCTAAGGAAGATAGGCACGAATATCATAAAGATATAATGGAAATATATGAATTGAAAAAGGTACGAAGTCACAACACAGTTTAGAGTTAAAGATATAACACAAGAATCCAAAATATAACATAAGTCTCAATACTAACTGGAATGCAGTCCAGTGATACCTATCTAACAGTCTAAGTAGGAGGTAAATCCTCTACTGGCACCAAGGGTAATGTCTCATCAAAATCTCTATCCTGGCCATACCCGTAAAAGGTAGAACAATCAGCCAACATGTCCTCTGTAAACATCAACGGTTATCCTGTCAGGAAAATGAGCAAGTACACCTCCAATAACAGTTCTATTGTATTGACAAATGTTGTAAGAGACAATCACAATGGAATACAAGATGAACATATCAAGATGGAAATATAACTGGATATGTAAAGCAGGAAATCATGCCAGGGTGTATCATGCAGGAAAGTAGAACTTAATAGAAATATATCTATCTGATGTAATAAATGTAAAATGTGCCTCGAGTATTACAGCATTATGTGATCGGTATAGGTCAGGATCAGGTTGTTCCATATGACCGGCTACAAGTGCGGGAACTCGGCCCGGCCAAAATGAAAAGCTATAAAACAAGTAATAACACAGGTCATGCTTTACGCCATGTGAGTCGAGGGTAAAGCTATGAAACAAGTAGTAAAAGAAATGCAGGAGGGGTATTGATCACATAACCTATAATAACTCCTCATCCACGAATAGTATACGGATCCGGACATAGCACGTCATGACACGAGATTCCCGAAAAAGGTAGCTACTCCCTCCCAGGAATCGGTATCAATACAAGTACAAGAACAAGATCGAGCAAGTACCAGTATACCAAAAAAATCCAGAAATGACATCTTATGTCAGAAATCCGATAATACTAGTCCGTGCACCAACGTGTCGAGAATCAAGTAAAACACTATAACTGAATCGGATACAGAAGATATCAAGACAAAGAACCACTATTAGAGAATGTACTCGCCTACTGTCCGGAGCTGTCAAGTAGGGTTGATGCCCAAAATGATCTCACAGACCTAAAGATGAGATATTGTAAGTTAATTAGTTTTAAACAGAGTTAAGCATGATTTTCTAATGTATAATATGCAATCTAGGTCAATCTCAGTCCAACTAAGTCAAACTAGGTCATATCAAGTCAAACTAGGTCAAACTGGGTCAAAGGTTGACTTACAGTTGACTTTTGGTCAACTGGTCAACGCTGGTCAACTCTGGTCAACTCTTGGTCAACTCTGGTCCACCTTGGGTCAAACTAGGAGTCAAGGTCAAGCTTCTAGGGTTTTGGTCAAACTTAGATTAGTGGTCAACATCCATGATACATAGGATATATTAATATCTATACATACCACATATATTCTTACCCATATAGTACTACCCTAACACATACATATAGATATCATATATCAAGTATATACATATCCTCACTATGAACCATAACCTATATCTATATACTCTCATAATATATATATATATATATATATATATATATATATATATATATATATATATATATATATATATATATATATATATATATATATATATATATATATATATATATATATATATAACCCTTCCACAATCTAATATCACCTACTCAAACTCAAACACTTAGACACTAACCCACTAACACTAGGATACCATATCAACCTTGGTCATATTGGCATCCCAATACCAATACCATGGTTGGAATCCAATACCTTAACTCGGGTAAACCTATACCTTACCTTGATATCTTGATACCTTACCTTAGTATCTTGATACCATACCTTGGTCATAAGGTAAACTAATCATTTACCTTGAAGGTAAAAGTAATTCATATTTACCTTAAGATACTAACTAGGTATCATGAGATACCAAGATACCCCTCAAATATCTAATTAACTAACTAATGTACTAACATAACATATTAATTAATATCTAACATATAACCTATAGAGACTAACTTGCTAACATACCAATATCTAGAACTAACATAACCTACTAATATATCAATATCTAACATACTAGATATCTAACATCAAACTATCTAACAACATATCAAATATTTAACAAAATACTAACCTCTACTATCTAACTAACACTCATACTAACAAATATATTTTACACTAACATATAACAAACTCTAACATATCTAACCCTCTACTAACCAACATCTAACAAATATACTAACATATATAACTTAACAATAATATATATGTACTATATCATACATATACTTGATAACCGATGATACCTACATTCACTTAATATCCATACTACATAGGCTCATAGGTTACACAAAATGCATATGTCGTATTGTCACTCTTCTACTTAAAACCAATAATGCACCTTTGGGTCTTCACTAAATTCTAGTATTAAATTATGTCGTAGCCCTTCGTGTTAGCTTTCTTAAACTTCAAACGGATCGTATTTTCGTGTCCGAAAGCTTCCGAAATTGCAAAAATACCGAAACGCATTTGTCTTTCGGACAACTGACACTCAAATAGTTTTACAGAAAGTTATAGAACGATTTTGGCCTATTAAAATATATATTTGGAAAGCTAACTTCGATACGGTTATTTTAAAAAAATGAAAGATTAATCAGAGTTCTGAGCTAAAAGTTATGGCATTTCTAAGTTGTTATGGTTACTAAAAACGTGGATGAATATTATGACGAATTTGGGTTGTTTTGGACAAAAGAATACATATAGGCCAAGATACTTGGATACCAGCATAGGTATCCAAATGAAACTCATTCTAACCATCCTAACTAAGATCAATCCACTCTCTAACCATTCTAAAACTGAATTTAAAACACAATTAATCCTATTAGGCAATAAACCAAACGCATGGGGTGCCCTAATTTGAGATCTATCAAGTAGGACACAAAATACATCTAAAATCCCTAAGAGAGCTCCAAATGGCCTCAAACTTGAATCTAAAAGGGGTACATGCATGGAGGTGGATCCTATGGATTCAAAACTAACTAATATGCATAGGAAATCAATTTAGAGGTTGGTTTTACCTATTGGGAGTGGAATCCCAATGATACTCTCAAGGACACGGCTCCGACACGAAGATCTTCCAAAAAGGACATTCCTTCTTGCACTTTGCTCCAAATCTTTGGTAGCACCCTCCCTTGATAGTATGAGAAGGTTGGATGGAAGTTTTGGTGGAGGGATGTAAGGATTTGGAGATCAAATCAAAGAGGGAAGCTCTCAATTTGGGGAAGAACACTTGTGAAAGAAAATAGAGACTTGATGGAATGAAATGAAAGGAAGGGCAACCCTCCTATATGTGGCTGCAATCTAACCCCATTTGGGCCTTGGAGAAAGCCCAATAAGGCCCCTGCTAATCTTCCTTGGTTAATTTTAAGTTAGGTTCAAGTTTCGGATCAAGGGGGTTAAGTTTAAGCCTCTAATCTTAACCAATCTAACAAGTACGATTAGTTTAAACTTACTAACTTAATTAGTAGGGTTTGTGGGCCATGAATAACTAATCGTGGGGTCCCGTCTAGAGTCTAAGCTACCCGGGTCACTATTACAAATCGGAATGAGACGAAACTCAAACCCGACTAAACAAATCCAATAAAATCAATATTAAAATATAAAAAATTTCAAAATATTAAAATATGAAAAATGACCAAAATCACAATACATCAATTTAAATAATACTAAAATAATCTAAAATTCACCAATTAAACAAAATCTTAAATAATTTAAAAGTCACAAAATGACCAAAATACCTTTAGCCTAAAAAGTGGTAATTAGCTTATCTAATCACATAGGATAGGTCCCCGTGGTCATGGTTAGTCTCTAAGCTAAGTAGGTCTATGGTTACACTATTAAAAATGCCGAAATCACAACACACCAAATTAATTAGTATTAAATTAATTAAAATTCACCATAAATCATTATTATTAATATTTAAAACTAAAATTTTACAAAAGTTTAAAATTATTCTCATTTTAGAAAAGTGGTGGTTACAAATCTACCCTCCTTAAAATAATTCCGTCCTCGAAATTTAAGGTGGTTGTACTCTTCCTTAGGTTAAACCACCAACAATAAAGGTCAAAACTACTATCTAGCAACACACACGATCAAGGTCCTACTGGTCGGGAATTTTATAGTCTCAACAAGGTCATTACACTATCTAGCATAAAAAACACAATCCAAAAGGTACTTTTGGAATATACAACAATCATGGAAACAGAATGAAAGAAGAATAAAGGACAGACTACTAACCCATTACCTGTAGCATCGGCCTCCTCAACCGTCAACGCAGGAACCAGCCCGGCTGAGTATATCCCTTCGATGGTGCGGGGCATGATGCTATTCCACAGGTGGCCTAACTCCATCTCTCTGCCCTTGGTATGGACACTGGCCAGGACGATGAAGGGTTAAGAGACAATTCTTAACCAGATGTTCCGTTGATCCACAGTGCAAGCACACTCCCGGCCTCTTTCTGCACACCTCCCAAGAATGGCCTAACCGCCAACAGTAGGTATAGTTAGGAGCTGGCTGAAACTTCCTCGGGGGGTGCTACTGATCTAGTTGCACTGGAGCTCGTATCGTCGTATGAAACCGCTGAACCCGGGCCCTAGATGGGGCCTGGATATGCTATTGTGGCGACTGAAAAGATTGATGCAGAAATTGGGAGCTCAAATGAATGGAATACAAGTGAAAGATGGATAGTCGACTTAAAGTGGGTCGTGCTCATACTTTGGGTTGTCAAGTTTAGGTTGAAATGGTGTCTCTAATTCGAGTCAGAAATAAAAGTGACTCCGTAGGGTGAATCAAGATTGGGTCTTGGTCAGAAAAGTCATGCGACAAAAATGAAGCACAAGATGGTCTGCCTGAGTGGGACACAAAGGTTATGGGTATAGGGTGTCCTGTCTAGATCATGCATGTGAAGTTGGTTTTGAGAAAACAACTAGTCTTGTGCTCATAATTTAAAATTCATGGCAATCTGCATATAATACTCATAAATAAAGTGGGAATGGTCAAATTGATCCGGAAGTTGCGATACAAAAGTAGTAAAAGGGAATAAGTTTGAGTGGGACGTGATATATCAAAATGAAGATAATCTTGTCTACTACAACTCATGAAGGAAGTTTCCAGAGATTGACATATCTGAAGCTCCAGAAATCGAAGTCACGGAAGAACACTCGTCTATCTAGAATACTCTCTCCAGGGTGTCTGCCCAAGTCTGGTCACTGTCTACACAAGGAACTAACTCCTCTATATGATACTAGGATGGTTGCCCTATACTAAGTTGTTCATGCCTCTTCTCCAACTAGTCAGTAAACTGTTTTGGTGCCAAAACTTCTATAATAATTGAGATACCTTGTCTTTGGCTACTAGGATGCTCCTCCTATCCTGGTTCCTGGTGAACCTCCTATCTTAACACTTATCAATCACTCTAGGGTTCTCATCTATATCTAATTATCAAACAATACACCTTACTTCCTAACTATACTCTAAACTATTAACACAATTAATCATGGACACAGACCAAATGCAATCACCAAGCCATCACACTATAAAGAACCTATAATGAAATAAGAATCTACCAGGACCTGGACTAAAGAACTGAAGGTATCCTAACTTTTAAGCTAATTCAGGAAGGAACAAAATCTATAATAACAGAAATGAAATAATAGAGATGACATGATAGGACCCTTCTTAAGATACAATGTGATAATCATACACGTCTGTCCAAAATTAAGATACTCAGAATCCTCACCACGCTAGTAAGCAAGGCTGCAATAAACGGTAAGGTCCATAACTGGGGTATGTACCTCTATAATCATGTCGTCTGGAATCCTCGCTATGCCGACTAGTATAGCTGCAAGAAATCCCAAATCTCATAATCAAGATATGTACATCCGAAGTCAGGTCTCTACTTTTTTGCCATGTCGGCTAATATAGCTACGATAAACTCTAGGTTATATAACCACGTAAATGTTTTACCTTCCCTGTTATTTCTGTCAACATATGTTATCAGAAGATACCGTAACTCAGGCCATAACATTCATCTCGATATGAAATCAAAATCAACAACGAAACATCAAAATCAAATTCAAAATCATGAAACAACGGCGAACAGAAACAAGGGCAAGGGAATTCAAATTGAAGTTCAAACAAGATTCTCAAGGGTTGTCCCAGGAATCTCTCAAAAGTCCTAACTGTGATTGAGTAACTCCTATCATAACCTAGAACCTATATCCTAACTGCAGGCTCGTAGCAGTACTCTAAGTCGAGCACCACTATCAAATCGCATTAGTTGCGACTCTGACCTGCATGCACTACCAGAATAAGTCATTTTAGCGACGCCTAAAGATGTCGCTAAAATTCCTGAAGACGTCGCTAAACCAGTTTAGCGACGTATTTAGCGACGTTTTCCTCTTGTCGCAGAAACCTTAGTCGCTATTTGGAAAGACGTCGCTGATCGTCGCCAACACCGATGTCTATCGACGCAGAGCTACGTCGGTAATATACCGACGTTTACCGTCATTTCGTCGATGAAATAGCGACGTTTAGGATGTCGCTATACGTCGGTATTTCCTAGGAAAATTACCGACGTTTATGATGTCGCACTGCTTCGGTATATCCTGGGGAATATTAACGACGTTTTGTGATGTCGCTATACGTCGGTATGTCCTAGAAAAATGAGGTAAAATCCTGGAAAAGTTACTGACATCTACCGATGGTTACCGACACACACCGACGAAACTGACGTCGTTATATGTCGGTATCCTGGTAATATATGCCAGTTTAGCGACGTCTATCGACGCAATGTGTCATCGGAAGGCGTCGGTAAATGTCGGTAGACGTCGCTAAATTTGAAAAAATAAAAATAAATTACAGTATGCATTTTTCTTCACAGAATCATTTTTTCCCTGCAGTTTAATCTAAAACACAATACACAAGCACATTTTATCCCTGGGTTCGCCGACCCCTTCGGTGGAACACTCAACACCGGTAAATTAATATCCAAATGAAACGAATAACAACATAAAATAACCAAAGTCCACACAACATATATAAACCAATATCCAAATTGTCATGGGTCTACATAACCAATAAATAATGTATCAATGAAACCAACAAACGAGTGTCACCAACCGATAAGTGTCACAAACAAATACAACGAAAAATAAGTACTCAAATACATAATACAAACAGTCCTAAGTAGGACTACTGGGGATCTGGAGCAGGAGGGGGCGTGCCGCGATGAAGGGCCAAGAAAAGCTCATAGTCCTCCTGTGAAATCAACAGCGGTGAAGGAGGTAGTGACGTCGGTGGAGTCGATGTCGATGAAGAAGGCAGTGGCGCCGGCGGAGTCGACGACGGTGAAGGCGCACCCGGAGGACGATAACGCTCCAACGCCGATTCAACTCATCAATCAATGGCTGTAAATATACATCGATGTTCCTTTTCGGATTGTTCGGACCTGGGTTAATAACGGTGAGGAACATATACGGAGTCTTCATGCACATCCTAGGCGGTAGATTGTACGGAGTGACGATCACAGGCCAACACGAATACTGGGATCCTGAAAGTCCGAATGGGGTAGAACCGTCGGAGCAGAGACCCAATCTGACATTACACGGATCAGAAGCAAAATCTGGATACTCTCGATCAAAGTGCTTCCATGCTTCTCCATCAGATGGGTTATCCAACACTCCTTCGGTCTGTTCCCACTTATGCCAACTCATGTTTTATGCAGTTTCCTTCACCATAAACAACCGCTGCAACCGCGGCATCAACGGCAAGTAGTGCATCGAATCAGTAGGCTTCCTGGTACCGACAGACTTTCCTCTACCACTGCACTTGTAGCGATCGGCAGCACAAAATCTGCAAGCATCTTCATCCTTGTCGTCTTTGTAGTACAATATGCATCCGTTGCGACATGTATTGATTTTCTCGTATCCCATCCAGAGCGATCTCACAATCCTTTTAGATCGGTAGAAGTCTTTAGGCAACTTAGCACCCTCAGGCAATATTTCTATAAGTAACACCATAAGACGGTTGTAGAAATCTTGCGACATGTTAAAAGCAGACTTGATGCTCAACAATCTTGTAACCACCTCCAACGGTGAATGATCCTCACAACTAGGATATAATGGAGTCCTTGCATTCTTCAGTAACTCCATGAACTGTGCAGCATCGACGTTCGGTGCCTCCTCAGGTGCATCATGATCGTCCGGATCGAAACTAGGCCCCGCCGCATCAAAAATTATGTTCACCAACCCATCGTCGTAAGCAGCGTTATTGTGGACATCCACATAAGGCTCATACTTCGATGCTAAAGACACAAGTTCTTCCTACGCGCTCTACTGATAGTAATTCGGCGTGAAACCCTTCGAGTATAAATGATACGTGACTTCCACTTCTGGATGATATTTCAAATTGCGATATCTCACACACGGACACTTAATTTTGGTACCGTCCATGTACTGAGGGAACGCCTTGGCAAACTGTAGGAACTGCTGTACACCCTCTATGAATTCATCCTGCACACCGCACATGTCATCAGGATAACGGTTGTACATCCACAAACGATTTCGTAAGTAGTAGTTCATATCCATATCCAATTGAGGATAATTCTGTAAGATAGATACATGCACTTTGCAGTCAATAAATGAATATTAAGGCAGTTTAGATATGGGTGCGCAATTTAGATAGAGGTCAGTAGAGAGTGACAGTTTAGAGAAACTGAGATTATTGGTGACATTTCACTCATTGACACTTCTTCACTATTACTCACAAATGAATTGGCCGTCTCAGCTTGAAAATTTAATATTGTTTTGACAATCATTCAACAAGTTGAGCTTGGGTTACGTAAGTCGTGTTTTGAAGCTGCAAATCTTTGTAGAAAATTTAAGTCATATTTTTACTGTACATTCTACATCATCATAGAGTTCTACAGTTGCAGATAAATTTTAAGTCAAAACAAGAAAGAACTCTATTAGCATATAATATTCTTATAGGAGGAAATTTGGAGTTTAAATGTTAAGGAACAATGCTACACTAGGGGTCTATTTAGAGACGAGTGCCAAGATGAATCCTATTCCAATGTTAAGGAACAATGCTACACTAGGGGTCTATTCACCACCACAAATACTTTTAAGTTGCTTTCGTCTTTTGAGAATTTCAATATCTATCACAATATTATTATTTTTCTTTGATAGCAGCTCAAAAAATGCACTTGTCGCCTACTTGTAATTCATTACTAAGGGCAAAATTTCCCAAACCTCTTGTAAAAAAGGTGTCTGTTGAGGTATAATTGTACTTGTAGGAGTACACGACACCAACTGTCCAATATCGACCCTTTGGGTCTATAAGAGTTACTTCACTCAGTTTGTCAAGACAAGTAAAACTTTTTAAATTAATATCCAATATCGATCCTTTGGCCTGTGCTTGAGCAGTATCCTAACTCAAACTATCTATCCTAACTAATAAATTAATATCCTACTTTAACATCTACTAACTCTCATATTCCTTCTAACATAAACTAATATCCTAATCTAAACTAACCCTTTAAATGAAACTAATATCTAAACAATGCTAATCATGAACTAACACCCTAACCTGAAAGTCCATACTGCTCAAGCACAGGCCAAAGGCCAAGTTATAAGGCAAAATACAGGCAACTGCCTGTAGCTATAAGGCAAAACCAAATGTTGACGGTATATATATCGTCAACATTTAAAAAGTTTAGTTGTCTTGACAAAATAAGTGAAGTAACTCTTATAGACCGAAAGGATACTCTATACACTCTATGTAATACGATATACCAATCATACCTACACTTCTGGGATACTCTATACACTGTAGGTACTAGGATACTCCTTAGTATATTAGATATCAAAATCACTTAGTATGACACAAATATGAGTGTGCATTTCATATAAGAATCTAAACATAAACTACATTCTTGGAAATAATATCAATCATGTTAGCAGACCACCTATTCATGCAACTATCTCAAACTGACAATTATTTTGAGTAACCTCTTTCATTTCTATCGATACATGCCAAAAATACTCTTTACCACATATAAAATAACACTAATATCCCGCTTTTCATCTCACACTAATAACTCACACACACACACAATCATATATATAGAAATACTATCTAGTATTTCAAAACTCTCGACTTTGAAGAGTCATTTCTGTGTCAGTGTATACAACTTTCCTTGAAAGCTTTCTTATTTGGTAGTAGACTACATTTAAGTATGCTAGTTTTTTTTACCTTCGAAATAATTACTTAATTGACAATATTGTGTACGAATATTGTGTGGTGTCAGTGTGTCATATCGTGTCTGTGTCAGCACATCGGAAGGAGGGAGATAGGGTTAGGGTTTACCTGCCTTGGTCAGAATCGGGTCGGGGTCGGGGCTGGAGCAGCGGCGGAGGGGACTGGTCGGGTCGGCGTCGACGAGGAGACTCGACGGTGGAGGAGCGACGGAGGGTCGCCGATTAAGGGGGGACACCGGAGGAACGGGGGTCGCCACAGGAAAAGGGGTCACCGCGGGAAGGGGGTCACCTCAGGAAGGGGGGTCACCGCGGGGGAGGGGGTGGTCGCCGGTGGAAGAAAGATTTGGGGCTCTCGAGCGGGAAAATGAAATTTTGGATGAAAAAATAAAATAGATCGGGCCAACAGAACCATATATGAAACATTTCAGTGACGTCATTCCGAGACGTCGGCAACCGTCGCTAATATCAGTGATATTATCGACGTTTATCGACGTATCTGCGACGTACGTTTTTTTATACAAAACGCAGTCGCAATACGTCGCTGAACGTCGCTAATATTAGTGATTTTAGCGACGTTCACCGACATATCCATGACGTACATTTTATAATACAAAAGATAGTCGCAATACGTCGCTGAACGTCGCTAATAGTGACGTATTGCGACGTATATTGTTACGTCGCTAAATTGCTAAAATATAGCGACGTCTTTGTTAAACGTCGATAATTACGTCACAAATATGACTTATTCTGGTAGTGATGGGCCACCACAAAAAAGTGTCACGACCCGCACCCTGAGTAGGGGCACTAGCACGTGGGTACGTACAACCTACACCGCAGAATCGACGGTAGAACGCTGTATAGGTCTACTAAAAAGTATAACATCTAGACACAATATATATGTACTTGTCATCTCCGCACAGAGGTATATAATCTCAACTCAATCATAAGACATCTAAGGAAGATAGGAATGAATATCATAAAGATATAATGAAAATATATGAACTGAAAAAGGTACGAAGTCACAACACAGTTTAGTGTTAAAGATATAACACATGAATCCAAAATATAACAAATAACATAAGTCTCAATACTAGCTGGAACGCAGTCCATTCAAACCTATCTAACAGTCTAAGTAGGAGGTAAAACCTCTACTGACACCAAGGGTAATATCTCATCAAAATCCCTATCCTGGCCATACCCGTAAAAGATAGAGCAATCAGCCAACATGTCCTCTGTAAACATCAACGATTATCCTGTCAGGAAAATGAGCAAGTACACCTCCAACAACAGTTCTATTATATTGACAAATGCTGTAAGAGTCAATCACAATGGAATACAAGATGAACATATCAAGATGGAAATATAACTGGATATGTAAAACAGGAAATCATGCCAGGGTGTATCATGCAGGAAAATAGAACTTAATAGAAATATATCTATCTGATGTAATAAATGTAAAATGTGCCTCGAGTATTATAGCATTATGTGATAGGTATAGGTCAGGATCAAGTTGTTCCATATGACCGGCTACAAGTACGGGAACTCAGTCCGGCCAAATGGAAAGCTATGAAACAAGTAGTAACACAGGTCAGGCTTTACCCTACGTGAGTCGAGGGTAAAGCTATGAAACAAGTAGTAACAGAAATGCAGAAGGGTATTGATCACATAACCTATAATAACTCCCCATCCCCGAATAGTATACGGATACGGACATAGCACGTCATGACGTGGGATTCCCTAAGAAGGTAGCTACTCCCTCTTAGGAATCGGTGTCAATACAAGTACAAGAACAAGATCGAGCAAGTACCAATATCTTAAGAAAATCTAGGAATAGCATCTCATGACAGGAATCCGATAATACTAGTTCGTGCACCATCGTGTCGAGAATCAAGTAAAATACTATAACCGAATTGGATACAGAAGATATCAAGATAAAGAAACACTATCAGAGAATGTACTCGCCTGCTGTCCTCAGCTGTCAAGTAGGGTCGATGCTCAGAATGATCTCACAAACCTAAAGATGAGATATTGTAAGTTAATTAGGTTTAAATAGAGTTAATCATGATTTTCTAATGTATAATATGCAATCTAGGTCAATCTCAGTCCAACTAAGTCAAACTAGGTCATATCAAGTCAAACTAGGTCAAACTGGGTCAAAGGTTGACTTACAGTTAACTTTTGGTCAACTGGTCAACTCTGGTCCACCTTCGGTCAAACTAGGAGTCAAGGTCAAGCTTCTAGGGTTTTGGTCAAATTTAGATTAGTGGTCAACATCTATGATACATGGGATATATTAATATCTATAAATACCACATATATCCTTACCCATATAGTACCATCCTAACACATACATAGATATCATTTATCAAGTATATACATATCCTCACTATGAACCATATCATATATCTATGTACTCTCATATATATATATATATATATATATATATATATATATATATATATATATATATATATATATATATATATATATATATATAAAAAAAAAAAAATATATATATATATATATATATATATATATATATATATATATATATATATATATATATATATATATATATATACACACTATATAACCCGAAAATATATATACCTATCTATATAATCCTTCCACAATCTAATATCACCTACTCAAACTCAAACACTTAGACAATAACCCACTAACACTAGTATACCATATCAGCCTTGGTCATATTGGCATCCCAATACCAATACCTTGGTTGGAATCCAATACCTTAACTTGAGTAAACCTATACCTTACCTTGATATCTTGATACCTTACATTGGTATCTTGATACCATACCTTGGTCATAAGGTAAACTAATCATTTACCTTGAAGGTAAAAGTAATTCATATTTATCTTAAGATACTAACTTGGTATCATGAGATACCAAGATACCCCTCAAATATCTAATTAACTAACTATCTAATGTACTAACATAACATCTTAATTAATATTTAACATATATCCTATAGAGACTAACTTGCTAACATATCAATATCTAAAACTAACATAACCTACTAATATATCAATATCTAACATACTAGATATCTAACATCAAACTATCAAATAACATATCAAATATCTAACAAAATACTAACCTCTACTATCTAACTAACACTTATACTAACAAATATAACTTACACTAACATATAACAAACTCTAACATATCTAACCCTCTACTAACCAACATCTAACAAATATACTAACATATATAACTTAACAATAATATATATATAAATATATATATATATATATATATATATATATATATATATATGTACTATATCATACATATACTCGATAACCTATGATACCTACATTCACTTACTATCCATACTACATAGGCTCATAGGTTATACAAAATGCCTATGTCATATAGTCACTCTTCTACTTAAAATAAATAATTTACCAATTGGGCCTTCACTAAATTCTAATATTAAAGTATGTCGTAGCCCTTCGTGTTAGCTTTCCGAAACTTCAAACTGACCATATTTTCGTGTCCAGAAGCTCCTGAAACCGTAAAAACACCGAAACGCGTTTGTCTTTCAGACAGCTGACACTCAAATAGTTTTATAGAAAGTTATATAATGATTTTGCCTATTAAAATATATATTTGGAAAGCTAACTTCGATATGGTTCTTTTAAAAAAACGGGAGAGTAATCAGAGTTCTGAGCTAAAAGTTATGGCATTTCTAAGTTGCAATGGTTACTAAAAACGTGGATGAATATTATGACGAATTTGGGTTTTTTGGACAAAAGAAATACATGTAGGCCAAGTTACTTGGATACCAACATAGGTATCCAAATGAAACTCATTCTAACCATCCTAACTAAGATCAATCCACTCTCTAACCACTCTAAAACTGAATTTAAAACACAATTAATCCTATTAGGCAATAAACCAAACGCATAGGGTGTCCTAATTTGGGATCTATCAAGTAGAACACAAAACATATCTAAAATCTTCAAAAGAGCTCCAAATGGCCTCAAACTTGAATCTAAAGGTGGTACATGCATGGAGGTGGATCCTATGGATTCAAAACTAACTAATATGCATAGAAATTTAATTTAGAGGGTTGGTTTTACCTATTGGGAGTGGAATCCCAATGATACTCTCAAGGACGGCTCCGATACGAAGATCTTCCAAAAAGGACACTCCTCCTTGCACGTTGCTCCAAATTGTTGGTAGCACCCTCCCTTGATAGTATGAGAAGGTTGGATTAAAGATTTGGTAGAGGGATGTAAGGATTTGGAAATCAAATCAAAGAGGGAAGCTCTCAATTTGGGGTAGAACACTTGTGAAAGAAAATAGAGGCTTGATGGAATGAAATGAAAGGAAGGGCAACCCTCCTATATGTGGCTACAATCTAACCCTATTTGGGCCTTGGGGAAAGCCCAATAAGGCCCCTACTAATCCCCCTTGGTCAATTTTAAGTTAGGTTCAAGTTTGGGATCAAAAGGGTTAAGTTTAAGCCTCTAATCTTAACCAATCTATGAAGTAGTATTAGTCTAAACTTACTAACTTAATTAGTGGGGTTTGTGGGACATGATTAACTAATCTTGGGGTCTCGTCTAGAGTTTAAGCTACCCGGGTCACTAACACAAGTCGGAACGAGACGAAACTCAAACCCGACTAAACAAATCCCATAAAATCAATATTAAAATATAAAAATTCCTAAAATATAAAAATATAAAAAATGACCTAAATCACAATACATCAATTTAAATAATATTAAAATAATCTAAAATTCACCAATTAAACAAAATCCTAAATAATTCAAAAGTCACAAAATGACCAAAATATCCTTAACCTAAAAAGTGGTAATTAGCTTATCTAATCACATTGGATAGGTCTCCATGGTCATGGTTAGTCTCTAAGCTAAGTAGGTCTATGGTTACACTATTGAAAATGCCCAAATCACAATACACCAAATTAATTAGTATTAAATTAATTAAAATTCACCATAAATCATTATTATTAATATTTAAAACTAAAATTTTACAAAAGTTTGAAATTATGCTCATTTTAGAAAAGTGGTGGTTACAAGTGTTGAACCCTTCGAAGATCCTTTAGCTTCACGCTTAAAATAAGGATGAGTACGCTATGTTTCTTATTGAGTTGCTCAATAACACCTTGCATGGAATTCAAAAAGATAATAAAAGATAAATAATCGCCTGAACGTAAACTGTTGTTGCTAGATGAACTGTATGCTTGTACGATGTTGCGATGAAATACATGATAGGTGAAGCAAAGTCCCAAATACTTGGGCGATGAGTATATCGAGCCTTAGGTTGATGAATAGATGGTAACACAGATGTTTAGACCCAAGAACTGGATAGTGAGTATGCTTGAATTACGTCCGAATAAAACAAATACTAAGTCCAAACGGATTGGACGGTGAGTACATTGAGTTGGTTGGAAAGATGTATGGTATCAAAGATGTGGCAAAGGGATTGGGTAACAACATTCTATTATCCTGTCGCCGATGTAGAATGTTGATTACGCCAAGACCCTGGGAAGATGGCAAAATGGCAATACGAATGAGAATGGTGGCTGAAGTACTTAGTTTTTCTTATCATGCATTATATGTTTCTTCTTAGATAAGTTACATATAATTGCATGGTCATGAACAACTTGTATATAAGGTAGTTCCCAGAACGGTAATCCACGACCATGGACCCGGTTCATCCTAGGGGGAACAAGGATGGTGTCGACGTACTGACATCAGGATTTCGGGACTTGTAGTGGGGGCTTGCTATCGCCCACTGAAAGGACACCGAAATCCTATGGTGCTGAAGTAGTAGCCCGGTGTTTTGAAAACCTTCCATGGATTTGCACTCCATTTGGAGTTAGCCGTTCGCCTGTAAGATGGTCCAAGATGGCGTGTCGCCAGTGACCTTCATATAGATAGGTCCAGTACTAATGATGTCTTATGCAGGCAGAGTAAGTTATTACTCAAATTCAGGGAAGGATGTCGGTTGTTGGTAAGAATCGCCTGAACCGTGATAACTATATTAAATCATGATATTGTTCCTAACAATGTCTTGTGCAGGCTGAGTAAGAATTATAAATATACAGTGATGGTTATGAGACTATGGGTAAGAATTTTCAAAGGGTGATATCATATTGCTTTAAATTATGCTGGCTATGAGATTAGCATGCTTTACTTCTTGTCGACTATAAACATGAAATTGACCCTAAGATAACGAAAAAGACCACTTTTAATAATGTTCTATAACATGATTACTTAGTGTTGTCTTCTAAGGTGAGTTGGGCCAGCACTGCTCGCCAGTACATTGATGATGTACTGACCCACGTTGTGGGCAATATTACTGGTGCTTGCGTATAGAAGAAATTTTTGATCGGTGCTTGGCATCGATGTTTCGGATGGAGGTGTAGAAGCTCTTCTTTCAAGACGATATCTTCTGCTATACGGGACATAATATATGGAACAGTGTAACTCAGTTGTACCAGTGAGATTGTAACCAAATTGGCAAGATCATTGTAAAGAAGTTGGCATATTCAGTTGTAGCCTAAAGGGCAAGTGTATATATTCAGTTGGCTATTCAAGAGTCTTGTAATCAGTTGTAAACTCTGTATTCTACTACAAGTACTTGTAATCCATTGTAATTATTAATAAAGAGATACATTTCTTCATATCTTGTATAACTTCAATTTATCTGCTTGGTTTTGCTGCGCTGTCGTTGTTTTCTGAAAAATACCAAGAACTATAATGGTTTTGCCTTGTACAAGTACAATCTAGACTTGTACGCCATCACGCCCAGTAGCTAGTTTTCGATCCTCCGAGATCGGGGCATGACATTACCTATGCTTGAGACATCTAGGATTATTTGACCTAGGATTGACTGTTGGCTTATAGCAGTAACCCCCATCTATACAGCTTGTACGTTACTTTGAAGTACTGGAGTACTTTGGTACATGTAGCTGGCCTGGTCCGTTCCTACTTACAAGTATTCTGGTTCTGGGGCATAACACCATGTGTCATTTTTATGCTTCTTTTCAAAGTATTTCAAACTTATCCAAATTTGAAAACTTTGAAGGGGTTTTGTAGAAACATGAGAGCAGGGCACTTATAAAGTGTAGTTAACACAAAGCAGAATGCGTGAAAGAGATTTTTTTTAATCATGATTACAAAAGTTTATTACAGATTTCACCATGTTCATGATTAAATAAAGTTATCTACTCAACATACAAAAATGCAGTACATGACCTATTCAGTGTGCAAAGAGTGTTGTACATGATCTGCATAGCATACAAAAGCACATGACACAAAACACACATCATACAAAAACATAAGAGCGAATCACTTCCTCGTAAGAGCGAATCGCTTCCTCGTCTCAGCTCAGGTACATAATATGCCGCCTTGTGGCTCTTCCAGCATAACGAGGATTGGGTACATCAACTCCAAATCCAGTGTTCGTTATTTTGGCACTTGGTGCTATCTTGAACCAAAGTTCATCTAGCATGCTCCACACACAGGGATAATTCTTTTCATAGTCAGCAATGTTCTTCTCGAAAGCTCCTTCATCAAATTTGATACTTCTGTGAATGAAGAGTTCTACAATCCTAGCCCCCGAGTGTCATAAGTTTTTCCAAGCTCGCCAAGGAGAAGACTCATCAGGATACAACATGGTCTCCAATAAGAAGTGAGAGTTGTGCCCTAAAGAACCTCAATTTATAGGTTGTGTGTGGTCAAACCCACAAGCCAAGTGGCAGCCATTCAAAGGCTCCAAATTAATTGGATGAACCCCATATTCATCACATTGAATCTTATTTATGACTAAGTCTTTAGTCATTTGAGCCCCACGAAGTGGCAACAATTAAGGAGACGTTGGCTCAAAATGCCCCAAAAGCGCAGTGTTGCATAGCCCTAAAAGTACAGTGCTACAGAAACCCAAAAGCGCAGTATTTTAGAGCTTTAAAAGCACAGCACCATAGAAGACCCAAAAATGCAATGCCTAGAATGCAGTACATACTTTTGTACCATCACTTCAGCATTAGTGGCACGCTGACACAAGTGACAGAAGAGAGCTATCGATTGATAACTATCAAAATTGTCAGCCATCAGAGCAACAGATGTCAGATAACAGGTAGAAGTTGTCAGATATTAGTCAAAAAGCATGGCTTCCAACACAACTCCAAAAAAGCGCAGTCTTTAAAGACATCTCAATGATGTCTAAAAGTGTAGTCTTTAAAGATGTCCCAGAAGTGCAGCCTCAATGTTGGCCAAAAGCGCAACCTTTACGATGCACAGCCCACTCACGACATTATTGAAATATGCTATGTGGCCACCGTATCTCTTACGATACGATCAAATCCAGTCTGCTCAAACAGAATGAGATCTTTGAGCAGTGTGCACATGACACATGTTATTGACTCAATCATGTTTATGAATGGGTGCCAACCACCCAGGATGTTAGCAACAAGAGAATCCCAACAACTGCCACGTGTCAGCTAATCAGCAGCCCTAATATTGCAATTATAACTGATTCTGTGATATTCCTGTGCACAACGCTTCTGTACGCCAAAATCTCTTGCGTAAATCGCATGTGCCTTCTTATAAATAGAAGAAGTCTTCCTTCATTCAGGGGCTTTGACTGCTTCTTAATTAGCCAACCCAGATTATCCACTCATAGGCATTCAGAGAGTCGGAGCAAGTTCTTCTCGTCGTCAGATCGTCAACGGAGTAAAGGAGCCACTAAAGTGTTCGATCTCCATCGTTAAACTTTTCAGAATCAATCGTACTTAGATTTACTATTTAGGATCTCTTTTGTATCTCTTTGTTTGTAATACAAAAGTTCGTTCAACTTTTTGTTCATGGAAAACAATCCATATTACCTCTAGAGAAATATTAGATGTCAAATATCCCTAGCAAGATAGAAAGTATTCGTTATTTTCAAAATGAAGAGAAGATATAGGATACTACCATTATCAACCAACAAAAGAAGGAAAAGAAGGAAAAGAAGAAAAGTTACAAAGCTTTAAAGATGTTCAGAGTGACGAGTTCAAAGGCAAGCCTCTCAACTTTGTTCCTAGCCTCATTTGATTGAGCAGCAAAAACCTTCTGCTTCTCAGTATTCTCAGCTAGGGAAAACGCCTCTAAAGCATAAGCGTCCTGAAGGGCTTTGATTTCGATAGTAAGTTCACCCATTCGCATGATGTTCCTTTCTTGGTAAGAAGCGTACTTGACCGAAGAAGCAGAGAGAAATTCGTATTCTTCACGAGCCTTGATAACTTGGTCATTAAGAACCCTCTCCTGATTCACCAAGACAACTTCCTCCTTATGAATAGTGTCGTTAAGTTTGTTGAGTTCATCAGATTCAATTACTCAGAGATTACGACGGTGGATAAGACCAAGATTTACAACATACCTCTTGAATGTGTCAAGTGATATTCTCAAATCCCCAACTACAATTTTATGACTAGGGAAGATTTCAAGGGCTTGAATCATACAAACAGTCGGCATCTTGATATATGCAAAAGTAATATTCCTCTCTATAATTCTTTGGATCCTATTCGCCAAAAGGGAGTAAAAACTCTGCACATAAATTTTGGCCATACCCTCTGGATGGGTACCTGTCAGTGGCTTCATGGGTATAGTAGTTGTTTGAGCCTCTGCCTCATATGAAGGATAAAGAGCTTCCCGAACAGCTGTCATGCAAAAGGAAGATTATGTTACTTCAAATAAAAGAAATATAATTCATACTTTGTAAAAGAATTCAATACATATATCCTATCTACCAATGGTAGATAAACTTGTTTAAACGGGCTTTTCGATTGCCTCTGGTACTGATTTTCAATAAATCCCAAAGGCTCTTGATTAGTTGTCCCAGCTTTAATCGGAGATGAGTGTGGTAATATAGCATTCTCAGACATGTTTTGGATCTCTGGCCTAATAGCTGAAGCTCCTGACTCTGAACTAAGTAACGTTGAAGGCTCACCTGACACTTGTAGACTTGCTTCAATCTCGTTAAGGTTTCCCAAATCTATATTTTCAAAAGCAGAGCCACCTTCCTCAACCACATCTTTAGATTCAGATGCCACATGAGATTGGTCATCTTCATCGTCATCCTAGTCCTCCACTAATTTGTCTTCTGGGACAGGCTTAGAGGGCCCTGCATCATTCTTGTGTAGTGTCTCAGTTACTTTTGAAGTTACCCCAGCATGTGAACCCATAATGTCCATACTTTCAGTAGTTTGTTGGTATAGAGTCCTACGATAAGACCTTCTCGAAGATATCATTTCTAGTTCTCTAAAAGAAGGATTAATTGGCGATATAAAAGCAATTACCAATTCGTCTACTACCCTGGCATCCAAATCTAGGTCTATTTCAGGAGAAGAATGATGACTTTCAGCCAGTTTTTGCTTCTTATGAGTAATCTTCTTCCGACTTACTATTTTGGTTTTTGCTAGAGATAATTCTGTAACGACTTTTGCTTTCTTTGATGAAGGAAAGGCTATAGGGACAGATCTCCGTCTCCTTTTACCCCTACCGTTTTGTTTCGATCTTTCATCTGAAGAGCTCTCCGTCTCATGCTCAGCGATTAATGCCTTCCCTATGATATCTCTTCTTCGAAAAGCTAGTTATCGAGCTTGCTTGAGATCATGGGCAGATGGTTTCAGTTTCTGCCCTATATGAAACTCGACTCTCGATTATTATTGGCCGCAGGAAATTTTACGGTACAGTAGAATTTGCCAACGGCAAACATGATGTATGCTTCGTCATCTTTTCCCGGCATAGTAAAGGAGGTATTGGTACCACCTGTATTGTAGTATTTCCATGATTGAACGTCGTCAAGTAAACACCCTTTATATTGGAGAAATGGGCTGACATTTTCTAAGAACCATTGACTGTAACCAAATTGGCGGGCAAAGCGGCTAGGTAGATATGGTTCCAAATAAATGTCCTTCTATCTCCGTAACATCAAATGTAAAAGACGGATGGACTGAAGCCAGTGAAATGCTCCTTCAGATAAAGTTGAAACATTGTTTATTCCGATGTCTGTCAGTATATTACCGTCTTCGTTACCCGAAACTTTTGGGAATAGCTTAAAAAATTCGTAGGCAACCAAATATCCAAGTACTCTTCTACAAGATACAATTTTTTTAAAATTCCAAGTCTTGCCTTTGTAGCGCCTAAGAATGCCATCTCCGTGTAAAGTGTCTGTTTTTATCCCTGGATGCATCAATTTGTGACAATGTAGAATCAACCAACACAGTAAATATTGGAATGGTAGTTCCATTCTGTTAAAATCTTTTTCTTTTGGACTGTATTTGTATTATGCATGAAATTGCACAGTCCTTTTTGAATGCTGCATACCATGGTCGGAAGTAAGGCTAGCTTATAACCGAACACTAGCTTCACAACAAGAAGAATAAAGTTTCAGCTTAATCTCTCGAAAGCCACTACACCCCCAGAAACCACACAATTTCTTAACAAGGATATTAAATACCCCGCTACAACTGCTTTATCATATAAAGGGTGAAGTAGATGATAGAAGTAATGATAGGCTGGATAATTACCATCATCTCCTCTTAAATTCTTCTTATCAAGCTTCTTCAAGGGTTTGATTTTAGCCTCTATCATTGTTGGACTAATAGTAAACTCCTTCTATTTGGATTCTTTAGTAGGGGCTCTAAAGAGATGGTTTATCTAGTGTTTGGTATGAGGGATTGGTCCTTCGGTCCTTCTCGACCTATATCTTCTATAGCAAATATGATGATGTAACAACAGTTCTTTGTATACATCCACCATATCTGAATTAGTCTTCTCCATGGTGGCCAATTCTGTGTCTGTTGGGGCATGCTCTTTATATGGTTTGCTACCCCATGGGACTTTAGAGATCGCCTGCATCCCATTTAGGGCTAAACCAATTTCACCAACAGGTGTAAAGAATATACCAGTATCACAATTGTATATTTTTGTAAGTACAATAAACATATGTATGTTCATCTGCAATCCATGGCAAGTGCCTTGACAGCATAGTACAAGCCACACTCTTTCAGAATCTCTTGATAGTTGGTCAAAAACCACTCTAAGACGTCGCTCCATAAACTGTCACTATGAATCCAATTTAGCAACCTCAAACAAGTTTTAGCAATTAATTTTTTCGTAAGGGTTGCAACAGCGTATCCCAGAACATCGGGCCGAACATCACTCTTGATGACTCCAGGCAGCAAACCTAGCTGAGTGAAAGAAACAACTCCCTTCTGACATTCGAAAGTACCTTGCTTGGCATCATTGTATCGATGCACGATTTGTCCGACAGGAACACCAGCTTGTGTGGGAGTAATTGAGTATTCCATCTATCTCGGAGAGGCAACTGGAGCATAAGTTGTCAAAGGTAAATGACGCTCTACAGATGGTATAAACATCTCATAATTGTTTGAGATAACCATCCAAGCATGTTTGTCCTTTTTGGCCTTGGTGTTGTCACCTCCCGCTAAAGTAAAAGCATCCCCAAATAGAAAAGCTTGTCTTGAAAACTTTTCATTATTCAGAACAAAATCCCCGTTGTTCAACATTTGTTGTAAGAAGCTCTGGGTTTGACCAGCAATCATTTCTTATCTTAAAGGAGGTTGATTTTTGTTGATTTGAGCCATCATATAAGATACCAAATCAGAGTGGTTTGTGCCTAACATTTCCTCGGGTGCAACCAAGTAAGATTCTCCAAGCAAGTTGACTAGAAAATGTACTACAAAATGAAGAAAAAGAAGATTAGTCATATGACTTAGACAAATATTGCATTATTTTGGTAAATAACAAAATAGGTGCATAGAAGTTTATGCGTGTATTTTTTTCTGTCATCAAGATAGGCAGAATTGTTTATGACACATAACGCTATGAGCACATAAGTGCAGATTAATTACACTCATGCGACAGTTTACAAAAGCGCATAGACCAAAACATGTATTTTTTATTAAAGCTTCACAGCAACAACTATGTGCGTAATGAGAAAGTGTCTGCACATTTTAGGAGTTGAGTTTTCTCACTCATGCGTCAAGACTTAAAGGCACATAATCGTATGAATTCTTATTTACAAACAATAATCGCAAAAGTTTTTATTGAATGCAGAGTTTTACCCTCAACCGGCGGTTGGACTCCAAAGGGAGCAGTCTCGGATGAGTCATCGACTAACTTTCCATTGTTTTTGCTCGTCGATGGTGCCTTGGTCAAAGTTTTGGGAGCCATTACTCGGGAGCTTTCGGTGGAAAGGAGGAAGAAGGAGGAGTTCTTGGAAGGATAGTAAATTTCAAGAAGAAAGGAATGTTCTACTTTATCACTTTTTAGCCCTATTTATAGACTACATCAAGTAGCCGCATAAGAGTATATGACTCTTGGAATCCCGAAGTTGTTCGAATAAATCATACCAAACTCCTAGATTCTTATGCCAAACGACGGCTATATTAATGGCCCAGAATCCGAGGAGGATTTCAAGAGATTTATAGTTATTTCAGTCGAATTTGTAAAGTTTATACGTTTCAAATCAAAAATAGCAATCTTATGCATTTCAAGTTAGTAATGTAAAATTTTACAGTTGTTTCGGTCATAGTTGTGGTTTATACGTTCCATGTGTCAGATGGATAGTAAAATTTGAACAGTAAAATTCATGTGTCTTACACATCTCAAAATATTTTTAAGTCTTATATGACAGAGTTCATTTTTGACTATGCGCCAGTTTTCTGCTCCCAACAGTTATGCGACATTTTGGAGATATTAATTCTTCAAAGATAAGTCAGAACTCACACAAAGCAGAAAATTGTAAGCAAAATAAAAGAACAATGAAGTCAAAGGCAAAATTTTATTTCAAAATATGATTACATATAATGGAGATATATGACATTCTAGATTATCATCTCTAAGTCATGGTGCTGTCTAATGGGGATCTATTACATTCAGGATCTTCTCCATTAGCTCGTCTCTCAGTGCAAATCATAGTACATGAAAAATGTTGAACTAAAAATGACAACTACAGAGAGGGAAGACTGTTACGTATAGTCCAGTGCCAAATTCCCACAATCTTATAAGGTTGATGGCAGGAATATAGTACTGATTAGCCCCTCCGAAGATGCTCAACCCCAGACTCCTACTTTACGTCTGCTAGTGTGGGTCACCCTATGCATAATCAGGTAGTATGCCTAGGCGAAAGAATACAAAATTAGACTGGTACACAGTCCAAGATTCCTGCCAACCACCGACACTGTCCTTTATCGACATTGTTTTGATTGGGACTCAAACCTAATCTCATCACGAATGCTAGGACAGTGAAACCAGCCAGTTGTAAGCTTCGTCAGATGGGTGCAGACAGCTAGCAGGGTCTGAGGATAATGAAAGTCCTCCATATAGTGTGCTAAATTATGTCGAATAAGACATGTTATGATGTCCTTCCAAGCTCCATCTGAGCTCTAGTTATCCAAGGAGTATCCTAAAAAGCATGACAAAGTTCAAAGGAGTTAGGTACATGAAGTTCAGTTATTTTTCTGAAGAATCATACAGTTCTACCACATAGCAGCAACAGGTGCATAGACAAACATAAAAACCTCCTACGCATAGGATCAGTATAACAGCAGTATTTTCTAGCAACACATTTCGTTGATAAAGTTTGGTGACAACTCCATTTATGTATATGATGGAACTTCTTATTGACAGATCGTGTTCTATTAAAGTTTTTCCTATTCTAGTAAAGCTTTCTTCCATCTATTCTGTGTGAAAGAAGTGATTAGAGGAAGAAAGAAAGAACACATCAAGAAATGTTACCTTCTAAAGACCGATCTTTCTTCCGACTTGTGGCATAACTGAAGAGCAGTGCTCTTAGAAAAGTGATTTTAAATCCCCTCATAAATTTTCACGAGTTTGTTGGAGTGCTAACTAGCAAATGTATGATGAAAATTGGTGATGACAAGTTCTATTAAGACGTCCTATTTATAGGGTAGAAATTCACTATGCAGCTTGATTCTTAATGAAAAGATCAATCCAACTTTAACTGTCGCATGATTTTTTGTTTCTAAAATCGCGGATGATAGTTGACTTAGCCTCGATCCAAGTGGTTGCTAGAAACGACCGTCGTGAATTTTGAAGATAGTTCAGATTTCAAGGGATAAAGTCAAAGCAATGACAGCATAGCAAATGATCCTATGCATTTAAAGCTTTATGTGGCAAAGTTCCCTCTCATGCTTCTTATTTAAAGTATTTGAAAACTTTCTCAAGTTTTAAAACTTTCAAGGGGTTCGTGTAGAAGCATGAAAAATACAAGAAATGGCTCATAGCTTTTGTGCGCCTAAATGTAAAATTTTCAAAGTTGAAGCAATCCCGGAAGCACTATGGGCTCTTGAATGTTGACTAAAAAAGATGCATAGTCGGAGATAGGTTAGAAAGGCGCATGGTCTGTTTGATGCATGACATTTTTTGTCTCTTAAAAGAGATAAACCTCGAACATTATGCACTGTTCAGACTACGAGGAAGATGTCAGTGATTACATCATCATCATCACTATATTTTTTACAGTTGTATGAGATAAATTTATGCGGTTACTTATGAGATAGTTGTCTGCAGTACGTAGTTAAAAGCTATGCGTTCAAGTGTTCCTGGATGTATATTTATTCTATTTTTTATGAAGAGATCATGTCTAGCCACGATAATGTTTTGTGAGGCACATTCAAAGCCACGTGCCTAGTGATACTTGATTTCAGTGCACGTTCACTCAAACGTATTATTGGGTGCTTATGTGCCTACCTAGTTTCTTGCATCTCTTAGGCAGAAGATAGTGTATTTTCTGTACATACACGCATATCTGTTCCAGTGAAGAAAATTTATAAATAGAGGACTTCCTCGTGGACAGATATACACATACATAGAGAGGCTTCGTATGCTACATCTTTGCTAAGAACATCCAGAGAGAACTTCCAGTAATAGAGTTCCCTTTGCTGTCAAAATTTCAACAACAGACAAGCTACATTAACCTTCGCATCAGATTATCAACAAAGTAAACAACTCGAAGTAAACTTAATCTCCAATTGCCCCAATTTTCAAATTTTTATTGTACTCGAAATTCTTGTTAAAGATTCTTGTTGTACTATTTTATTTACAATAATACAGAAGATTCAGTATTCCTGGACTTTTTGTGTTGAAATAGGAGTGGTGGTGGTGGATGGCTTAAAACTCGAAGGGGAAAGGGTTTGGATGGTCGGCCAAAGCTATGTATGCCGTCGGCCTTAGGTATGAAGAGGGTTCGAGTTTTGATTATGGGAAAGGATGTGGGTAGCCAAGGAGGGGTTGTATTTATAGGGTTTTGTTCTCCTATGGGTTATGGAAATTTTGGGCTTTGTTTGGATTGAATTGGAGTTGATTTGGTCAACCAATCAATCAAATTAGTTAGGTGGCTAATTGGTTTCCTACTATGAGTGGGATGTTTGACTTTGGTCAAAGTTGTTAGGATTTGAGCACATGGATGCTCCTAAATTGAATTAAATCAATCTAATATGGTTCTACTGTGGTTTGGAACCCTAGGGTGGTCCCCCACTAAGTTAGGTTTACTAGGGTTATATCCCGAAATTATTTCCAATAGAATTAGACACCGAAATGACTATAAAAGGGTCTTATGTGCCATTTGCAAATAAGTAGCACGTGGGAACTAAATTGAGTGGGACACCATAGGCATGGGTGTAGTAGGCTCAAAATAGGTCAAAATTATATATTGGGTCGTTTAGGTTGGATCGATGTTGAGTCCCAAAATTAAGTTGGAAAGTACGACAAGTTTTACGGTAGATGACCTTTTGGCCTAAATTGACCCAAAAGTTGTGTGACTAAAATAGAATACAAGATAACATATTCAAGTGGGACATGATATATCAAGATGAAGATAAACTTGTTTAGGTAAAAAAATACATTAAGGACGTTTCTAGAGATTGACATTTCTTGTGCTCCAAAAATCAAAGCTACAGAAAAGTATATATTATGATCAAAAATAATAGTGGGAAAAATTATCTATTAGTAACTATGTTAAATAAAAAAAATAAAAAATGAAAAAATAACTATAAAAATCCAGGGGGCTTAAAAACATCCATTTCAGACAACCCATATCACGGTGGTACCAACTACCACAAATATAACATCTAATTCCATGTTACTCAAGGCAATCACTAGAAACCCAACTATATCCACGCCACTATGGATACCCTTCCTTCGATACTTGCAACTGACTGTAGTACCTCTACTGATAAACTAATTCTCATCCAGTATCCAACTTAACCAAATCTAACTTATCCTCATTCCAAACATCCTGCATCATAAAGTACTCAAACTATACACTTTGCTAACCGAGGCCATTTACTACACTAAAATACTCACATTAGAAGTCATAACATATATAGACTTGTTGTACTGAATAATCAGTAAAACGTCCAGAGATTCAAAAGATTTTAATCGCAGAAAAAACTCAGAGTCAAAGAAAATCAATTGAGGTCCAAGGTAGTAAAATTATGCTATGATATCATTATGTCACGCCTCAATCCTTTAGGACCGAAAGTCATTACAGGACATATGCCATACAATCCTAAATTTGTGCTTGTACAAGGTGGAACAGAACACAGTCAACAGATCATCTGAAAATACAAGTTATCACAACAAAAATAAACAAAAGGGGGAAATAGACACAAGATATATGAAACTTGATTCACTTTATTGCTAATTTACAACTGTTACAACGATTCTAGGCTAAAGAACAACTTGACTACAAGCACTCTCTCTCTCTCTATTGATACATTGAAACATGCCACAAGGCTTACAAATCAAAATATATGTAATCAGTATTGTTCCATAAATTATGTCCTCTATAAACAAAATATATCATATCAAGGTGAACATCAACAAGCACCAACCAAGCTCCAACACCTCAATGCATCCAAGCAAGCTTCTTAACTGGGGGTTAGTTTAGAAGCATAAAAATACGCTCCTAATGGATAATGAGCCTAAATAATCAGTGGTATATTTTTATAAGGTTTCAGATTAGAGATTAGCGTATCCGCTTGAGTCTTCAAATAGAAGCATATGCCAGCGTACAATACTCAGCAAAGGCGAGCGCATATTTATCATATTTTGTCTTCTTCATTTAATACAATGAACTGACAAGTGACTAGAACAGCAGTCGAATAGATTAAAATCATTAAATGCAGAGGATTGCTGACCCGAAGACCCAGGTTGTCATTCAGTAGATAGTTTGAGCAATCTCTATCAGAGTATGCCTATAAGATATCGCTATCAGAGTACGCATGCATGCTATTTCTATCAGAGTACGCCTACGTATTACCTCTATCAGAGTATGCCTACGTGCTATCTCTATCAGAGTACACCTACGTGCTATCTCTATTAGAGTATGCCAATGTGCTATCTCTATCATAGTATGCCAATGAGCTATTTCAACCCAAGTATGGTAATTCATCCAAAGTACGCTTATAACCAGCAATGAACACTTATGATTATGTTTCCATCACGCCACAATCCTTGTGGAATATGCATAGGTAACTATCTCCATGACCTAAGCTTTTCTCGTATAGGAAGCCATATGTCAAACAGACATCAATTTGTGCTCCCGTGGAGTCGAATGTGAGGTGCTGATTTTTAAATAGTGCGCATACAATGGCAAATACAGCTCATATTGCTCATTAGTACGTGCACATATAGATAACTATTTTGAAAGCTATAAATACAGGATCAATTTCACCTACACATACACCGACATATACAAACAAACATAGAGAGACAGACAGAGAATCTGCTATTGTTGCTAGAGTTTTCTTGTTACCGAGTTTCTCGAGTATTCAAGTGTCCAACATTTTATGATCCATTGTCGAGCAGTCCAAAGAGTAATATGATCGATCGCAGATCAGATCTCTATAGTTATACTTCCCCATAATCATTTTTGTACTTTAGATTCTCATATAGGATTTATTGTACTTCTTATTCTTTTTAAAAGTTTATAAGGACAAAAGTTTGTTTAACCTTTTTGTTTATGACAAATAAAATGGCGAATCTGCTAGGGACGATCTTCTCCTCTCACGAGAAGGTAGTAGCTTAACTCGATACCACGTTGGTGGGTACAATGCAAAAGACGTTGGTCGTGCAGTTTGACCAACATGCTTATGAAGAAATGCTCGCTGGGTAGTACAACTCTCTCACCCATAACCAAGTCCAAGAAGACACACAAGATTTGATTACCCAAGTCTCGCTTCTCTTATCCTGATGTTGTCAACAAAGAGGAGGTTGCTTTACCCATTAGCAACAAGGATTCACTTGTTGTCGACTCTATCTCTTCATCCCAGCCTGTGACTCGATGGATAAACTCCTTAGTCAAGCTAGTATGCCAATTAAGGGAAACAAATCGCGAAGCTCTCACAATAATAAGCGAAGGGTGACTTAATCTTTTCGTGGCAAAGGAATTCACTACGATGCCACGATAATTGTTCATTCTGATGCTGATAATGAGACAACTTCAACAAAGATGCATTTATACTTTTTGTAGCAAATAAAGATAAAGCCAAGGAAGTTGTCCATTATCAGATTCTTTGTATGCGGGCGCATAAAAGAAGCCAGCAGCAAAAACTCCTATGCCATGCATCAAAATCTCGTGTATAAAGGAAGAAAATTGAATGCCTTCATTCCTCAAAACAAAAAATGTGCGTATAGTGTTATTGATCTGCATATAAAGTTGAATTTACAGAAATAGAATGCGCGTACAAATAGGGAAGATGCTATTCAGGCTAATGCTGTACTTTATACGCGGGGGACTCGAAATATACGCATAAAATTTATTGTATGAAATTTAAAAGTAGATTATCTGCCTTCTTCATTCGTTCTTCCTTGTCTCGATCTATACGATGTCTTAGTAAAAAACATAAAAAGAAGGAATCTTCTGTGACTATAACAAATTTTTCTGGTGAACATCATTGTAGTTACCATAAACTTGTAATCAGCTGTTGTTGTACTAAACCAGTTGAATCTTCTAAACTGTCTGTGTTTGGCCGGTTGAGCTATACTCTCTCTACTAGATATCGCTCTAAGAAGCAAATTGATAAGCAAGAAGATGTTGAGGAGCTACTCTTGGCTCTTGTCAACATAACTTCAAGACTTCCTCGCCAACGAGGACATTTAAGACAGAAACTACAAGGACTCCTAGCTAGAGGAGGTTCGACCAGATTGTTGAATCCTTCGAAGGAGTGTACCAGAATACTCGTTCTCGATGGAAAGAGCTCATACAAGGAGTACTCACTATTCAGAATCTGAAGGTGATCTTCCTGGAGTAGTAATCATCCTGAGTCTGAAGGCAATTTTCTAGGGGTAGTAATCTTCCTGAATCTGAGACAGACAGTATAAATTCTAACTACATTGCTCAATCTACTAATCCTTCTATTGAGCACGGAGAGGTTAGTGTATATGCCATCGGTGATGAGCATGAAACTACTATTTCGAAAAACACCAAATAATGTCTTAATTTACTTAAGGCTGCGATCAAAGACATACATGCCATGATGCAGAATATGAATCAAATGATGATGACTGAGTATACTACTACAGTATCACCAACACATGTTGCCTTAACAGTATAAATACATACAAATGTGCAATAATTTTATGGCAATTCAAGCTCGGATCATGTCCTCAACAATAAATTACCAGCATATATTAGGGGTAATACTACACCTGTAGTGATGCAAATTCAACCTACTTCACTTTAGTCAGTTGTTCCACCTCTAACCGAAGATCCACAACAAGCAATTAGGGAGTTATGCGCTACGTTTGATGCTATGACCAGTCCAGACAAACTTTAGAAACTCAGTATGAACCAACCTTATCCTCCTGTATAGGATAATGTCGTATTTCCTTCCAAGTACAAACACAAACTATGACAATATTTGATGGCAAAGTATCACCTCGTCAATTCTTGAATTATTTTGATTCACCAATTGCACATCTACCCCAATATGATGCTCTCTTGACTAATCTATTCAAAGGAACCTTGGTGGATGTAGCATATGAATGGTTTTGTATCTTATCGGATAACTGTATAACATTATTTGATTATTTTTAGCATCTGTTTCTTACACGATTCGATGATAAAGGGATGGATATAACTATGACGGTGTTTATTGATACAAAATAGAGATAGAAGGAGTCTACTCGATATTTCATAGAACCTTTAAGGACACTTGTCGAAAGAATCTATTGCCAACAATAAAGTTCTGCATGAACACATCACGATTTGACGATTGGACATAATTCATTATGAACGTAGATCTTGCTGAACAGAATATGAAGGAAAATGGAATATTGAACCTACTGGGAATTAAAGGAGCCAGTTCAGAAGAGAAAGGCAAGCACTCTTTCAATGGCAACAACGCCAACAACAATAGCAACCGAAATAACAAAGGAAATGAAGCTCTTATTGTGGATATTTCTAAATGGACTAAATCTACTCCCCAACAGAAAGCCATAGTGACTCCGAAGCCCAAGGAAGAATATTCCTTTGATAAAAATGATATGATCAACATTTTTGACTGTTTGATGAAAAGTGACAAGTTGGAGTTGCCTCCTATCAAACGTCTAGATAAAGTAAATCGGGTAGATGACCCGAAGTATTGCCTTTATCATCGATACATACATCACCATACAAAGGCATGCTATATATTGAAGAAAATATACAGCAGCTGATAGATGCTAAAGCTATCATGCCCTATAATGACGAGAAATCATTTACTGTTAATTTGGTGTCTCTTAAATTTGGTGATCTCCCAGCGCAAGAAGTACCAAATGGAGTTGTGCCAATACCAAAAACAACCATGGAGATTGTAAACCTTCCACCAGTTCGTGATCAAACGGAATGATTTGTACCGCTCACCATTTAACGGGGTGAAGTCATGTGGATCCATCCTAACATCTTGCAAGAAATGGTACAAAAATTAGCATCTTAAAATTCCAAATCTAAAAACAAGGCCAAGTCCTTTAATATCGTCCTTCTTTCCCCAATCTCAGAGGAAACGATGTCCAAAGAGACCATATATGGTAAAAATTATCTAAAATCTCATATGCAAGCTCAAGAAGATGTTTCCTCTTCAAATCCATGTGCTTTAGCAAATGCTGTGACAAGACCATCAAAGCTTACTGCAGCAAAAAAAGGAAAAAAGAAAGAAGTACACTTTGACAATTCCTTGAAGAAGAATTTATCTCAAGGGCTTGGCAAACCTTACAATTTTGATATATTAGCACAACTTGCCAATCCACCAGCTCGGTTTTTTATTTTTAAGTACTTCATTTATCAAAGGAAACTCGTGATGCCATATGCAAAGTGTTAACAAATGCATACTCATATCCGACTCAGCTCAAGACTCCTAACGAAGAGCCAGTAGCATGCCCTCATTGTTACAGTATTGTGGAGGAGATTCCTAACAACATCTTCACAGAAGACAATATGCTACTAAAAGACAACTAGCATTACAAGACTTTGTACTACACCGACTATGTCGGTTCTATTAAAGTAGATCGAATTCATGTTGATCTGGGTTTATCAGTCAGTATCATCCCAAGAAATCTGTTGCAAGCTTTGAAATCCTAATGCATAATTTGTCAAACACCAATACTACAATTTATGGCTTTAATGCTGGAAGAAGTCATCCTCGTGAAAAGTTACAATTGAAGATTCAGATAGGTGATCTTCGCACCAAAGTCACATGTTATGTGATCGATGCAGAGAATATCCTGCTTAGACGCCCATGGATACACGAGAACAAAATCATACCGTCTACCTTGCAGCAATGCTATAAATATATGGATAGTCAAAAGGGTATCAAAATAGGGTTTGCTGACATTAACATATTTAAAGTTACTGAGTCATATTACTCCGACTTAATCCTCTACAAGCCAGATTATCAAGAGGAACAAGCCAACGATGCAGATGATGAATCTAAGCTTGATCCAAGTGAGAATCCTCTTATGATCCGAATGAAAGGACGTGTTACTCGTCAGGATCTGCTAGAACCTCTTGTTATTCACCTCTATAAAATAGTACATGAAGAAAGGATAATATACCCCTAGTGATTGATCTAACGAAGAAGGAACCGCCACTAGTTATCGACCTCTATCGTAACAAGCATCCTACTCCTGAATTGCCACTAGTTATTGACCTTCGACATAACAAACATCCTGCTCCAGCAAGTCAGCCACTTCTGATTAATCTTGCTAAGCCTACTGTTAAAACAGAGTCTTCAGTCAACTTTATAGATAAGAAGGGCACTTTGTACTTTGTGAATAAAGGCGACACTCCTTTGCACTATATTGATGTCGATCCTCTTGCTAAAGAATTCCATGTCTATATATGAGCCTTTGGCTATTCCAGTAGCATCACCATTCAAAACAGATTCCTCATGTAAACTATGTGACAATGTCTGTTTCGTCTTCGGCGAGGCATGAAGGAGAACATCAAATACTCTTTAGCAAAGCCAATACTAAGAGGATTATACAAGTAGATAATTTAGAAGAAGACACCGGAAAGCCTTAGCATTATCGTTATACTTCTCAAACTAAAAACATCAATTAAAAGAGGGGCTACTTTGGGTTTGAATTATGGCAAAGGTCGGTGCCTACCTTTGCGTCTTCCTGTTCAAGAAGGGAAACTGCAAGATTATTACCATCGTACTAGACGAGGCTTGGATTATGTCACTCCTCTGACAACTTCTGAATATTTGGAATCGGAGCACAAAACACAATCTCGTTCTTCTGAATCCTTACCTTAGGATTCTGATAGAAGTATTAGAGAAGTATTCAAACTTACTCTTTCTGTCAACATGGTCTCAACCACTTCAAACGATAAAGACAATTATGTTGGAATATTAAGCACCTAGAGGGGGGTAAATGGAGTACGTGTGTGCAGCAGAAAGATAATTGCCAAATTAAAAAAATACATGCAGTGTCATAGGTAGTCAGTGCTAAGCATATGATAACAAACTATATAAAAATTAAATGCATAATGTAAAGAGCATCAGAAAAGAAAACTCATGACACGGGGATGTATACTGGTATCCCTCTGAGAGTACTCTTGCTCGATGTTAATCCACTATGGCACAAGCTTTGGATCTGAAGCGCTTGTAGCTCTTTACAACCACAAGTTTTTATCCGAAGGACTCGCAACTTCAAAAAAGGCGAACTTTGAAAACTAGAATGTTTTCGAAAATCCTTATTTACAAACTCAAACCAAACTCTAGATCGAACCGAAAAGGCACTTGGCTTGGCTAGGAGTTGTTTAAATGTCGGATATAAAAGTTTAGATCTCTGGAATGCTTCTAAATAGATAGAGAAAAGAAGAATGAATGAATGATTTGGAATGGGAACTTCTCATCTACTTATAGCATTTTTATGAGTAGAACTTAGCATGAGTTCGGGCATATTTTTCTTAATTCAACAATTGGTTACAGATCTTCATGAAGACCACTAACAATCAGGAAACACCCTGACCGAACACTGGCAGAGTTTGGGCCGAACTCTGGCCACACTCTTGGGTTGAGTTCCCTGACCAGTTTGTGGTATGTTGAAGAAGATTGCTTTTTGGTTATATTTCGTAGTGGGTTTTTTGGGTATTAGATATTGGGTATTGACTAGTATGAAATCTGGAGTAGATATGTAGGCTATTTTAAAAATAGAGTTTAGTAGAATAGCCAGTTGCCAATCCGATCGACCTTACATTTTTCCTAGACTTAATAAAATAAAAAAACACATAATAAAATATAAAAATAGGTCTTGATCAAAATTCTGTAGTCTTTGTTTGATAAAGACGATGAGTGGTAGCAATGTGGAAGTAAACGTTCTATTCTTGTTCTTGTAATTGCATATTATTTGCATATCGACCAAAGTTTACATTGATTATCAAAATCAGGTGTGACTATGACCAATGGGCCAACAGTCTCCCCATTTTTTATAATTGACAAACTTTGAATTTATACCAAATAAAAAATAACTTAAAATTTTTGTACCTTTTGACTATGTAATTTCTTTCGATTCTCGGGTATATTTGGTATACTCTTCTCCCCACTTTGTCATTTGTACAAAATGAATGCTCCCCCGCAAATAGTAAGCATAAATAACAAACAAAAAATAGCATAACAGAAGTAATACCAAGAGATAAAGTAATAAAATGGCCAACAATAATAGAATTAGACCTGAACTAAACAGTAATAGCAGTAGCATGGACGTACATAAAAATTACTAAGATAATATAGAAGTCTGAAAGAGACTTAACCTTAACTAATACAAATTAGTGCATAATCAAAGTATAATACATAAAAAAAAATACTAGATCATCTTCATCAGTAGCAGCATGAGTCACAAATATCCAAAGGTAAAAGCCAAAATACCTCGTCAACTAGCGTCGTCACCAGTGTCGACAGATCTGGTCGGGTCAATGTAAGCTGCAGTAGGATCAAAATATCTTCGAGCCTGATGATCATCAAATCTGGGTCCAGCAAATTTTGGATGACGTAGCATTGGAGTAGGACCAGAAGGATGATGGGTCATAGTCGACTAAATATCAGCAATACCGTTATGTAGGGTCTGAAACTAGTAAGTGAGACGGTAGTCTATATCTCTTTGTCGAATGCGTTCTGCCTGATAACGCTCATCCTTAAGAGTACAAGAGCCTCAAAATGCATGTTCTGAAGAGTCATCAAGGCATAAAGCTGGTCTGTGGTTTTAGTAGGAGCGACATCAGCAGGGGCTAGATCAGGCTGAGGAGCTTGGGGAACAGGTGGAACACCTCCGACATCAAGTGTACGAGGAGAAGGAGGAAACCTACGAGAACTATGGAGTTCATTTGTTGTGTCATCAATGGGAAACGAATCCAACAGAATGTTATATCTACGACATATGATAAGAAGAATCATCGGGTAGATAAGGTTTCAACCGACTTCTTACAGTTGACCATAGCCGCCATCATAGTTTTAGGAAGACTGAAAGGAATCCAAAATGAATGTGATACATAGCAGACAATTCTAAATACGTAATCTTATCGTTAGATCCCGTTTTGGACAAGATAGACACCATAATTATCCGATGGAGTTCATAGAAGTATTGGTTCAAGTGCCATGACCTGAGCCGTCCTGGGGGTCTGGGGTTCGGAGCACACATCGCATCCTTGAAGGCTTCTAAGTTTATGTCGGGACCGAATTGGACTTCGGTGATGTCGACAAGAGCGCCTCCAGTGTTGGAAACCTGGAGACTTAAGTCATCATCAACAAATTCTATTCGATTCAATAGACAAAAGAATACATGATGCCCAGTGAATATTGCAAGTTGTAGTAAAACATGCGAATTGCATTGCCATATATAGGGTTGGCAACTTTTAAAAAATTCACGTAGGCCGATATTTTGAAAAGTCAAACAATATTCCGAAAAAATATTGAAATTAACAAAATTTTCAGGATAAACAGTTTGTTTGTGATATCCGTCGAACCAAGCAATAGATGTCAATAGGTCTACAAATAGAGTTTCATGAAAATCATCATCAGCGGAAGGAGGAGGAGGACTAAAAAGACTCTCTAGAGGATCATGCGATGGGTTCGAAGTATAAGCATCATCTCCTCTCTTCTTCTTTTTAGCAAATCTAGGAGCCATTAAAATTGAAGAAGAAAAGGAGAATATTATCTCAAAATAATGATGTAGATTAGAAGAGAACACCGAGAGAACCTTAGATCAAATTTTGGAGATAAAACACCCTAAGATTTTGGAGAAAACCAAGACTGGGGTTTTAAAAATTAGGGTTTGGAGTGGGGTATTTTTGGCTGCTATTTGGGAAAGAAGAAGGGGTTTGTATAAAAGAGATACAACTTAAATAAGTGGGCTATCGCTCGGGTCAGTTTTGTAACTAGGCACACCAAACTCGATCCGAGTTCGATCCTAGTTATATATGCCTAAATTTTGTGAGGCGTAGGATATTTTATGTTGAAACAAAAGAGCTTAAAAACTTTTATTCGTTTGATCTCATAAATCTCTATTAATTTGGGTTAGCTGTAGGGGTGGAATCTTTTCTAGCGATAGTCTGAACACTAGTACACCGTGTCGCTTTAGGTTATTTAGACCTATATGACCGAAGGACCCTTTCGGCTTGTATCAATATAATTTTACATAGGATATTTTATTTTGAAACAAAATAGCTTAAAACTTTTATTTGTTTGATCTAATAAATCTCAATTACTTTGGGTTAGTTGTAGGGGCCGGATCCCAGCTAGTGATAGTCCGAAGATTACCGTGTTGCTTCATGCTATTTACACCTGTATGACAGAAGGACCCTTTCGGCTTGTACCCAAAATAATTTTGATTTAAAATATCATTGAATAAAGTCAAAGTATTTTCTAAAACCTAAAGCATTTTGCTTCCGAAAATTCAAGAATACCAAACTTGCGACGCATGTAGTTGAATCGGTCTTCAGCATAATAGTTTTGTGGATATATCTACCAGCTGATGATTTGTTTCAATAAATTATAAACATATATCCCCGTATTGTTAGTGATAAAGTGATGATGTATTTCAATATTGTAATGCCCTAGTCCCAAAATACGTATAACTAGGAACGTAGACATGTCAGTCGTATAATAAATATACGTAAGCTATAAAATACAGTAGAAACCATGACAACTAATCTCATCCACAATAAAGATAAAGCTTTTATAGAATTAAGCAAGAATTTGTCTTTGTACAAGATGTTAGGCGAGATAAATCCACTACCAACTAGTAAAAGAAAAAAATACATAAATAAAGAAATGACTTGGCAAAGAGTGACATGGACGATCCAAGAGCAATCATCTTCGAAGGAAAAAAAAGATCACGGCCTTGGCTAGAACATCTGTGAAGAGACATGAACACACACCCGGAGAGATCATCAGGTCCTCAGAGGAACGTAACAAGACACATAATATCATGCCATAAAACTGAATATAAACTGCTCAATAATAAGTCAAATCAGACTATAACATGGTCTAATACTCCACCATTGAATTAGCGTACCATCCCCTCAACCAAACAAGGACAGGAGATGGCACCCTAATCCACGATGAAATATCTTTCCATGCCATAAAACCAATATAGTATCTGGACCACAACAAGGTTCAGTACCTTCTTATCGAAGTACCACAACTACAACCAAACAAAGATAAGATATGGCAAACTAATCCATGACAAGTTATTGTTCCAAGTCGCGATCAGGTATAAGTACCGAAACCAAAAGTACCTATACCTAACGGATAAGGTGGCCTAACCGTTCTAAGTGAATGCAGTTTAAGAACACCCCTCCAATGCATGGGCTCTCTGGCTAAAATGGGATCGACATAGTCCCCACTTGGGGCACCAGGGGACTCAAGCATAACCGTACCTCGAACGTCAGTGGCCTGCAATAAATAAAGGGGTCGTCAAACCGCATCTCCGGCGGAGTGTACGGTCACAAAAGTAAAGTGCATAGTAGCCCATACGCTAAGGAAATGTCCTTCCTACCCCATGCCTATATGTTGTTTTCACAACACATTACCTCTATTAACCGCTAAGTCAAACTAGTCATATAATGCTATTAGTGGTTAATCCTATCGCATGGCTTATACGTACTGGTGGCCAGCCAGTCACGCATATCCGAGTTCTATATGCGACTCGCGACTTTGTGGTACAACTGTGTCAAGGCCAATGAATGCAACAAGGGTGGTCTCTTAAATCTAAGTTAATGTGTTTAAAAATAATAAATAACGGGAAATAGAACTACACAGTATAATATATCTAATTATGACAATATAGCACAGTTTATTTTGTAGAAAAAAAAATAATAAATAAATGCATAAAATATGAGCTAAAGTAAATAGGCAGCTAATGGCAAGGTATCTTGCCTGGTGTGACGCCTGGTGTAGTACGATAATCTCAATGGCACGGGATATGACTTCGGTGTTACAACTACGCAAGACAGCCTCCAATGACGGCATTGACTGTTCCATCGGGTCCAGAATAATCAATTTAGTTAGGAACGACATAAAGAAATCTAGATTTGGAGATAGGAATATGATGTTCGAGAATCGATATTGATAGAATTGGTGGAATAATACATATACTATTTAAAAAAAATTTATAATACCATACTTGAGAGAAAACAATATACATAAAATTTTACATAACTACTTGAAAATAATTTATATATAACAATTTTAGAAATGTTAGTAAAACAATGGATATAGCCATAATAGTATTAAAAATGTATTGGTATACCACTATATTAGACAAAATATTAATAATTAAAATTTGTTAAAAGATAAAATAACAACAGTATATACATACAACTAATCAGTAAATTAAATTAGTAAAAATGACGGTGATTATTATTAATGATAATAATAATAATAATCATATTCATAATAATATATTAAGAATAATACTAATGTATATACACCTGGTCAGGATAACCATGATAGGGTATTAATAAAAAATATAAACTAACAAAAATAGAAACACAAACAAAACTTTAGTTCTGTTCTCTCCTATCCCTGATCTTATTTTTATTAGAGTGATAGGGAAAGAGAGAAAACAAAAGGAAGAAGAAGAAGAAGCAGAAAGAGTGAGGAAGAGAGGCGAAAGAGAGGAAAGAAAGGCGGAAGGAGAAGGAGCAAGGCTTACCAGAGGGGGCTTTGACTCGTCGGCGGCCACAAGTCGCGGTGGGGTCGCCGTGAGCCACGATGACAGTCATGGAGTGCAGAAGGAACGAGCGACTATGCGGCATTCGAGGTAGAGGAGGAGTATTGGAGGTGGGCGCCGGCTGGTGCGCGTGGATCTGCAGAGGGAGAGGCGTGGGCGGCGGTCGTCACCGGCATTCGATGAGGTAGGTGATGAGGGGGTAGTGGTGTGATTTTTGTTCTATTTTTGTTTCGGGTGGCCGACGGTGGTGACTTGGCCAGTGGCGGTGGTGATAGAAATTAGTGACGGTGGCCATGGCTGGGTCAGGAGTTTGTGGGTAATAGGTTGCAGGAGAAGGCGGGGTCGGCTGTAGCAGCGGGAGGCGACCAGAGGCGTGTGGTGGTTAAGTTGAGGGTCCGACGGTAGAGGTCGTCGGGACAGCAGGTGGTCGGGCGGGGTGATCGGATGACGGTCGTGGGGGTGTCTCGGTTGTGGTAAGAGTGCGACGAGGTTGGGACGGTGGGTTCGGTGAGTAGGTGGAGTTGGCGATGGCGGCTGTGGCTGTGGTGACGTGGCAGCGGGCGGCCGGGGATGACCGAATGGCGATGGTGGTGGTAGCTTATAAGGGATGTCGGTAGTGGCGGTCAGGCCGGGGGCGGGTTGCTACGATGATCATGGGGGAGATGGTCGATCTGGTGGCAACGGTGTGTTGTGTGTTTGGTCGGCGTAGCGTGATGGCGGTGTGGCGGTCGATGGTGGTGGCGGTATCTCGATGGGGCGGCTGTGGCGGAGACAGGGTTTGCATTAGAAAATTAGGATTTGGGGTTGTGTCCATATGTCGGACACGAAAAAGATGACGGGTTGGATGTGTCTGGAGTGTCGAACACTGGAAGGAAAATGTAATTGTAAAGATGAACATATTGGAAAGACACCCGGGGTCGGACTCGAAGCCGTCACGGCTGACACGGGAAGGAATTGGACACAGACACGATACAAACACTTGTGGTAGAAAATATTTGTGGTGAATAATTGTGAAGGAAGTCATAAGGAGGCTCCCCTATTTATAGGGTTGAGGAATCCTTGGTAGATAAAGATTAGGACTTTTTAAACCCAAATAGACAATTCACTTATTTAATCTAAATTGGATTAAAACTAATTCATTCAAATCTACATTCAATTTAAATCTAGATAATCTTATCTTAAGGTTAAAATTAAGTAATAAATCAAATCTTATTTTAAATTACCATAACTAATTAAACATTAAATTTACAAAATTTCAAATTATATTTTATAAATAATAAAATAATAATATTAATTAATTTCAAAAATTAAATATATATATGGATTAAATCTCATGTATTCTGCATGCAACTAGTACAAAATATCTACGTAAATATTATTTTAGAAATCAGTACTTATAATTGTAAAAATAAATAAGTTGTCACTCTAGTGCGACAGAATTTATATATACCTTTTACTAAAATAAAATATTTAATTATACTATTTTGAAATAAAATATATGTTTTCTATATATTTGTGATAATAACTCTTTTTGTATAAGAAATAACAAATACTTCATATTTACGTGCAAATACTCGCACTCGACGTACAAAATATCAAAATGAAAACCAATACCAAAATAATTTTAGAAAAATCGTAGTAAAAATTTAGGGGGTTTACAAATGTGTTTAGTGCATGAGTGACATAGACATACAGGGTTCTTAGTCAGATTTATAGTGCTATTGTTGTCACAATATATGGAAATCCTAGCGTAGTGAAGATTATATTCTTCTAGGGTTTGCTTCATCCATAAAATATGTGCACAACAACCACCTATAGTGATATATTCGGCTCAGTCGTTGATGATGCAACAAAATTTTGCTTCTTGCTAAACCAAGAGACTAAAGTTTTTTTTCTAGGAAATGAGAAGTACCGCTGGTACTTTTACGTTCTACTTTTCATCCAGCAAAATCAACATCAAAATCCCTAATTAGATCAAATAATGTAGTTTTGGGATACCATAAGCCGACAGTAGAAGTACCCTTAAGGAATTGAAAGATACGCTTAACTGCACATAAGTGTGATTCCTTAGGATTAGCTTGACATCTTGCACAAATACAAATACGAAACATAATATCAGGTCGACTAGCAGTTAAATATAATAAACTATCAATCATACCTCAATACTTATGTTGGTCAACTGATTTGCCACTTTCATCAAGATCAAATTTGGTTGATGTAGCCATAAGAATCCCGATAGTCTTTACATTATCGAAGTCAAACTTCTTCGACAAGTCTTCGTATATTTTGCTTGATTGATGAAGGTTTCCTGAGAGTTTTGTTTGATCTATAGTCCAAGGAAGTAGTTCAGCTCTCCCGTCATACTCACTTCAAACTCACTCTACATACACTTAGCAAATTCTTGACTTAGATGTACGTTAATAGAACCAAATATAATGTCATCCACGTAAATTTGCACAAGTAAAATGTAATCATTCGAAGATTGGATAAACACATTAGTATCAGCTCTCCCTTTTGAAAAACTATTTTCAAGTTGGAAGGAACTTAGGCAATCATACCAAGCATGAGAGACTTGTTTGAGTCCATAAAGTGCCTTACGTAACTTGAAAACACGATCTGGAAATTAAAAATCTTCAAAACCAGGGGATTGTTTCACAAAAACCTCTTCTTTTATAAAATTGTTTAAAATGCACTATTCACGTCCATATGAAAAAGTTTAAAATCGTGAAAACATACGAATGCACAAAGCATGTGAATCGATTCTAGTCTAACAACAGGAGAATAAGTCTCGTCATAATCAATTTCTTCTTCTTGATTATAACCTTGAGCCACTAGACGTGCTTTGTTATGTAGAACTTGCCCATCCTTAGTTTATTTTGGAACCCCCATTTGGTACCAGTTACAGATTGACCAATAGGTTTAGGAACAAGTTCCCAAACTTGGTTTCTTTCAAACTGGTTTAGTTCCTCTTCCATGGCATAAATCCAAAACTCATTTAAAAATGCATCTACTACTGATTTAGGTTCTAGTTGAGAAATGAATGCAATATCGGTAGCTATATCTCTAGTAGAAGAACGTATACCTACTCTATTTGATATGTCACCTATGACAAGGGACTCTGGATGAACTGCCATAAATTTTATCTTCTTTGGTAGAGTCTCTAGATAGTATTTATCAGTAGTAGTATCTTCAGGTACTTTAGAAGTGTTCTTTGTATCTTCATCATTGCTGTCACTGGTTATTTGACTGTTGAGCTCATCAAATGAATCGTTAATCGATTCTTCAATAGTCATAGATCTTTTATTGAAAATTCTATATTCCTTACTCTTGGCAGCATACCCAAGGAATATCCCTTCGTCTGCCTTTAAGTTGAACTTACCAAGTTACCTTGGTGTTCAGGATACATCAACGACATCCAAAAACATTAAAGTATAAAGTATTAGGACTGCGATTAAACTATAATTCATAAGGTGTCTTCTTTGATATAGGTCGAATTAGAGCCCTATTCAAAAGATGACATGTTGTACTTACAGCTTCAGCCCAAAAAATATTTTAGAAGATTGTGCTAGTTTAGCATGACTCTAGCCATATCGCTTAGAGTTCTATTTTTTTGCTCCACAAAACCATTCTGTTGGGGAGTTCTAGGACAAGAAAATTCATGAGAAAAATTATTTATTCACAAATTTTTTTGAAATTAGAATTTACGAATTTGCCTCTATGATCACTTCGGATACGAGTAATCATGAAACCTTTTTCATTTTGTACCTTTTTATAGAAAATCTCAAATTCAAAAAGTTTATCATTTTTATTTGATAAAAAGAAAACCCATGTATATCAAAATCAACAATAACAAAGGCGTAGAACTTACCACCAAGACTAGCAAATTTATTAGGTCCAAATAAATTCATGTGTATCAACTGCAAACGTCTAGAAGTATTTGATGGATTTCAATGAGAATGTACTTGCTTTGTTTTTTTCGCAATCAGAACATACCATGTCTCTCTTGAAAAATATCACCGGTAGTCTTTGCGTGTCCTAGTCTCATATGCCATAGCCAACTTTCATCCTGGTTGACTACTAGGCACTTACCTGCACTATAAGTACTTTCTAACAAGAAAACATAAATATTATCCTCCATGATTCCTTCATAGACATGATTACCAGTGGACATATCATATATAGAACATTTGTCTTTAACAAAATTAATGCCATAACCATTGTCAGCAAGATGGCTAATGCTTAGAATGTAATGTTTTAATTCAGTTACAAGACAAGCATCTTTCATTTTTTGATAATGAGAAAAACCAAACCATTACCAATAATATTACCTCTCAGATTATTACCGAAGGAGACATATCCTTCTCTTTTTATCGATAGCATCGCAAATAGAGATGCATCACCTATTATGTGCCATAAAATATGCTATCGAGGATCCATTTACTTCTAGCATATGATAGTTGGCCCACCTACAAAATGAGTGTATGTGACCTTTGGTACCCATTTCTTTGAGGGTCCAGTATTGTTAGTTTTGGGTATCCATGTGTATTTATTCATGTCTACTAATTTTTTAACTCTATAGTACAGTGATATATGCCCATGTTGACCATATTATGTATATATAATTCTAGAGTGGGTGTCCTTTGTTTCAATGCAGATATGAGTCCTTTGTGTCTTACGTGAATACTTATAAGCGAAGCATGATTGTGTGGAACATGTTGCTTGCGTGCTTTCTTTGATCGTGTCCTATTCCGTATATGCTATGTAGTGGGACATATTTAGGCAGTGTAACAAGAGCAACCTGTTTGCCTAATTTTATTTATAACTTCTTAGAGATTGAACAAGATGCTATATATTTCTAATCATATCTTTCATCTTTTGTTCACTATCAACTTGTAATCTCTTCTCAGAGTCATATAGGAAAAAGCACTTTTGCATAGTCCTTCTCTCTTTGTTCAATGGTGAATTAAGCCTCATAAAGACTTAGCTTAATATTAGCTATTTTTTGCGTGTTACCTGTGGTAGATTTTACATGTATTTTTTGCAATAAGTTAGATAATCTAGCCACTTCGGCTGTGTTTTATTTTATCACTTTTCAAGATTGCTTGTACTTGTCTAATACCTTTTTGTATTCATCAAGTAGGTCTCTAAAAGTATCAGAGAGTTCATCGAAAGTAAAGTCATCATATAGAAGATTGTTTGATACCTGATCAAATTCTATTAAGCAGACATTTGTTGAGCTATTATATCTTTTCTCTTCTTCAGATTCACTGGCCTCGCTCTCGTGCCAGATGTTGATATTTGCATACTTTCGACCAGTTGTTGACTTCTTGCTTGATCGGTCGTATCGACTGCTTTTCTTAGATTTTGGGAAGTCTTTCTTGATGTGTCCAGTCTTTTTGCAACCATAGCAAATAGTCCCTTCTTCATTGCTTTCTTGATAATCTTTTTTCTTTCGGTTTGATTTCTCAAACCTTGAGAATTTCTTGAAGTTGTTCACAAGAAGAGTTTGTTTCTCACCATCTGAATCTTCATCATCCATGTCTTCGCTTGAGACTATTTTATCATGAGCTTTGAAAGCGATAGACTTTTCTTTTGGAGTATATTCTTCCAAGTGTTGTAAGTCTAGCTCATGAGTCATCAGCTTGTCAATGAGCGTTTCCAGCGACATTGTGGTGAGATCATTTCCTTTTATGATAGTAGTGGCTTTTCGGTTTTTAGTTCTTTGTTAGTCCCCTGAGCACTTTGTAAATCTTTTCTGATGTAAACCTCCTGATTTTCTTAAATTTTGTATAATTATTTTTCTTTAATATAATTTAGGGTAATTTTAGTTATTTTGTTTTAGTTTGAAGTATTGTCTAAACTAATTAAATAAGAATTTGGATTTAATTTAGATTTTTATTAACTATTAAAGGGTAACAATATATGTGCTATATTATATAAAAATGGGTCATCTGTACAAGAAAATGTTTACAAAATCTATTTAGAAGATGTTTTTATTTTAGGATAATTTTGGAGAATTTTATTTGAAGGGGGTAGCAAGAAAATATTTTTATTTCCAACAGTATCGAACTTTCAGGTACTCAACTTTGGCGCCATGCTTCTCATCCTATAATTAATCAAACTTCGATCTCGTTAATCCTACGCGTAGACCAATTGACCCTCTTCCACCCCTTCAAATAGAATTTTGTAAAACCCAGTAGATTGCTCGAAACTTCAAAGCAAAGTTTCCCAAAAAACGGATGAAAATAGAATAGTATGGAAGTTTAAATCCGTCACTTAGAAGGCTAGTTTTTGCCTATTCTTCGACAGTTTAGAAAATCTAATTGAATCAATTCATAGTAAACATATAAGAGATGGAAACCCAATCGGTAGTTTTAATTTTTATTTATTAGATCGTGATTAATTCAGTTTCAAAGTTTAGGAAAAATTAATTTTTAAAATAGTAAAATTCAACAATTCTCATCGATACGGCGTGTGCCCCGACAAACAGGGTGACGTGGTCGTACAATATATACATCAAAAGGTGCGTATGGATGTTGCCGACGTGTGGGAACTGACGGAACTCGATTTCGTTGCGTGTGTGCAACAAAATCAGTACGTATCCATCGAGATACCCTCATATCGACCTTTTGTAAACTTGGCCATAACTTCATGTACATTCGTCGTATCAAGACGAAACTTGCGCCAACAGGGCCGTATCAAAATTTTGGTCCTGTGTGCCATGTTTGGTCTGATTCTGAGAAGGTCGACTGGAACGCCTATTTGGCGGGCCCGTAACCCGATCCAACGGGCGAAATTGTACACGGCCCGCCAGAATCCAACTTTGGACATACGGTTGGGTTCGTCTCCTCGAATCGGATTCGTAGACATGTAGTTTGACGACTTTAGATACCGTAGGTACTGGCACATTTTTTGGTACAAAACGGTTCCAACGGCTGACATCGTTTTGATCCGAAATTACGATTTTGTCCCTGTTCCAGAATTGGGCTTTTGGACAGGCATTTTCTAGACATATCTTTTATACCAAACATGTTCGTAATGTTTGTTTCAGCATCCGGAGCTCTTTGTGGATTTTGATCTTCGTGCTGACGACTCTGACTGTTGGATTTTGTTACATCTCGCACCACCCTCAGGCAAGATACCTTGCCATTATATTCTGCTTATTTACTGTCATTTAATATGTTGATTTAGTTTTACTTTCTTACTTATTATCATTTTTTTGCCTTGATATATTTTATGTAATTAACTGTTTAGTTTTATTCCTATTACTTTAATATTATGTATCGACTTAAAGTTAAGAAGACTACCCTATGTTGTGATGCATTCAGTGGCCTTGACACATGTGCTACACGAGTCACGAGTCTCATATAGGTCTTGGACTTGCGTAGTTGGCTGGCCACCGATACGTGAGGATGTGCATTAGGAAATAACTGCTAATAGAGTTTCATGCTAGAAGACTTAGCAGTTATGAGTTGGCATTGGACGGGGAGAACATGATTGGAAGTTGACTACCACCCTTTCTATCGTAGACTCGCTCGCTACTGAGGAACGATAGGTAGACTATATGCTATAGACTCGCTCGATACTGAGGAATAGTATATGATGTTGTGACTCGCTACTGAGGTACTGTACTGCATTGGTATTTTCCTGACTTGACCCGGTAGTCATACGACCATGAACTGTTCTTAAAATATATTCTACTTAGAATTGTTAGGCGACCTTTATCCGTAGGTGTATGTACTTTTCAATATGGTTGTGTACTATACCGCGCATAGCTTGGAACAGTATTTTATCGGGAACTAGTGTGCCACACCTTGTCCTTGTTTGGTTGTAGGTGTGGTTCACTGCTTCGATGATAAGTGCTGAACCATGTTATGATTCGAATTATTGTGAGCAGTTTATATTCAGTTTATACGGCATGTTTTTTCTGTATTTTGTTATGTCCCGCTGAGGACCTGGTGATCTCTCCAGGTGTAGATGGTCAGGATTGCCCCAGGAGTACGGACTCAGTTTAGCTCTTTCGTTTTCTACCAAGGGTATCTTACCCTCTGACGATTCCTGATCCCTTCCTTAATTGTATCTTTTATCTATTTTTGGAGGTTGGACTCCAGTATCTTAGATCATATTCATAGCTGTTTGGTAGTGGATTTGTTTCTACCCAGCTATCTATCTTTTGACTATTTTATTTGATACTATCTGGACTAATATTTTCTCTTATAATTTTGTGGATGAGATATAGTTATCTGTGATTGGCCTGTGATTTAGTATTTACAGCTTATGTATGCGTACGAGGATTCCATATATTGGAGTATTCTTTGTATACATGCAGCTGGCATATTTCGTACGCCTAGTCCTACGTATTTTGGGACTGGGCGCTACATATTTTTGTGGTGGCCCATACAGGTCAGAGATTATCGTATCGGCTACATAACTGTGTTAATGTGAGCCTACATATAGGATTATAAATTAGGTATCTCATCCACACGTTTGATACTTTCCTTGATACCTTTTCAAACTCACATATGACTGCTTGACTTGCATCTAGCTTGAAATTATTCTAACGAAAATTTTATATCTCGTGCCAGAGAATGAATCCTCATAGCGGTAATGTTGCCCCACTTGCCATCACCCAGGTAACTCGACAGCCTAAGGGGAGCAAATTCACTCACAGCATCCTATAGTAACCTCAACCATGCCTTCTCAGCCAGACCAGACGACCCCACTTACTCATCAGCATCCCTAAGCCTCTAAACCCCAGTTAGTTTAGCCTGTTCAGCAGACCCCATTTATACTCTACCACCCCTTCATCAGAGTCTACCTCAAGCTGGACCACAGATGCCTATGCCCCCGATTGATGGAGATGATACCAACCAGTTCCTTTATACCTTATTGCGGGCTCAGTGGCAACAAAATGAGCTATTGAGACAAGACGTGATGGTTCCGCTGAATAGACCCTCATCTCCACTACCAGATCCAGTACCAGTACCTATACCAAGGCCTCATTCATACATAGGCAGTATTCCATATTTCACCCAAATGAATCCGAAAACTTTCAAGGGTACCGAAGGTCCACTAAAAGTTTCTTCATAGCTCATTAGCACCGAGAAGAAGTTAAGGGCGTCACAGTTGCCTAAAGAGGATGGATGATCGCTATTAATTTATTACTCGAGGACAATGCCCATCATTGGTGGAAGACGGAGGAGAGGCGCTTGGGTACCAATCAGTCATGGGAAGAGTTCTATAAACTCTTCAATAAGAGGTACTTTCCAACCACTGCTCAAAATGTACTGTATGATCAGTTCCTCCACCTCAAACAAGATGACAAGTCGGTTGACGAGTATGATGCAGAATTTAGCCGGCTAAGCAGATTTGGCGAGAAATTGATACCAACGGAGAAGGAGAAGGCAAAAAGGTTTCATAATGGATTAAGGCCCTAGATTAAACACACACCACTGTGCAAACCAGAATTTTGTACACTGCAGTATTAGAAGAAGCTAGAAGTCAGGAGCTACTTTACAAGGAAGCACAAAAAACTCAAAGATACTCTGCCCCAATAGACTTTCCAGTTCAACTTGGTTCAGGAGGCCCTGAACGACGACTTACTACACAATATCAACAACAAGTTATGCCCTACCAAATTCTAAGTACAATAAACAGCCAGTTTTGTGGAAGGGGAGGGCACCAACAGAAGGACTGTCATCGGCGACTAAAGTGTTGCTTCAATTGCGGTTCCAATGAGCATAAACTTCGAGATTGCCCCAACTGACACACCACACACAGTTTAGCTCCATCACCATCACAACAACAGTTGTCAGGGCCAATAACTCTAGGATCGGGACACTGCAACCACTAGCTCTAGAAAAAAATCAGGAGGGACCAGCCTTGATGGGCCAGACACCAGAGTATAGGCCTGCTAGAGAAGAGATGAATAATCTGAAGCAAGGACGAGCATTCACCATGACATTACTAGACACCCTTCCCGAGTTGACAGACACCACAGGTATTATTCTAGTTAATACATTATTGGTACACCTTCATTAGTGTCATATTCATGCATAGAATAGTTATCTCGTTTTTCCTAAACATATTGAGATTAAAAGTTAGCATTAACGTTATAACACCATTTAGTAATTTTATAAACCGTAGCATAGCCAGACTTGCTTAGAATAGCGATTAAGAATTTAGTCATTAAGACATGCCTTAGAGCTTAATACCCCCTGTAGACCTTATACATGTGAAATGGCCTATGTCCCCGGTTCGTGTGACATCATAGTATCTCATGTCAGGAGAATTCCCATGGGAACACAAGTATGACATACGCAATCATCTTCCATCTATCCGAAATCGAGAAACAATCTTCGTCCTTGATTCGTAACTAACGCATCACTTTATCTGTTCTCCTTTTATATCAAGTTAAGGTACGATATCACGACTTGGAAATTTTATAACTTCATCAATCATAAAAATCATGCTTTGGTTTCAATTTGAGAAAGGAAATCTTAGAGTGAATAGATTGTAGCCTTCTAAATTTCTTGAGTACGATAAATTGGTTACCATTAGAATGATAAATTACTACCTCATGAGCACCCACTTTCTATCTAGAACATTTGGTGTCCTCGGCCGAGGCATTGCTATTCGGAGCCCGAGACCAGCTGTTACCTTCCAACAAATTCCATACAAGGCCTAAACGATCCCACCTCCATCTAGACATATCATGTCCCACTCAAACACGTTCTCTTGAACTCTATTTTCATGATACGACTTTCGGGTCAAAAAGGCCAACTATAACCCTTACCATAATACCGATGAACTTTTCGACTTCAATTGGAGACCCAATTTTGACTCAAATCTTTCGATCCAATATATGGTTGTGATCTACTCGAAGCCCACTATGCATGTGCCACTAGTGTGCCATACAATGGAGTTCCTATGTGCTACTAAAATACAAAAGTCACAAAAGACGCATTTTTAGACTTACGTCACCTATTTAACCAACCTGATTAGGAACTAGCCCAACCACTTGGGTTAGAACCTGTTCTAGAGTACCCTAACCTAATAGAAATGGTTTAGATTGATTCTATGAGACTTTGTCTAGCCAATATAGATTTAAAGCCAAGAATCATTCAATCAAAGATTGATATCCAATTAGAAAAACCCCTAAAATCCAATTAAGCCTATTCATGCATATCACCATCCTTGGACTATAAAATCTAACCTTATTAATTAGATCCCTACACCTATTAAGTAGTCCCCATCTCTTGGTCCATGAATCCTCCTTCTGTAAAATCCTTAATCTTATCTTCTCGACGCTTATGTTTTGCGATGAACCAAAACCTCTCTATACCCACGCGTCCGAGTTATATTTCGACTAAGACGTTCCTATTCTCATGTGGCCAAAACCTAGTAAAAAAGACCTCAAACAGTTATAACTTTTATGGCCTAGGAAAGTAGAGAATATTTGGGCTTTCTTTAAAGACCATGGCTGAGATTTGCCTAATGTCCAAGTACCCCTCCTTAGAAATTTGACCTTCATGGAAGTCCTATAATGGTGCTCCCCATAAATATCCAACTCCTACAAGTTGGGTAGAGCTGTGAACACTGTATATCATATCCCTTAGAAGGTCTCGACGAACTAGGAGTTCAATCGTAGAACGTTTCCTCCATCCTTTCAAAGATTTTGGTTTGATTTGATATATTTAATTGCATTCTTTCATTTCTAGCTTTCTTGTTCTCTTATATTAAGATTTATTTTAATTTTGAGGACAAAATTTTTATAAGTTGGGTAAAATGTAAACCTCCTAATTTTCTTAAATTTTGTATAATTATTTTTTTTAATATAATTTAGGGTAATTTTAATTATTTTGTTTTAGTTTGAAGTATTGTCTAAACTAATTAAATAAGAATTTGGATTTAATTTAGATTTTTATTAACTATTAAAGGGTAGCAAGACATATGCTACATTATATAAAAATGGGTCATTTGTACAAGAAAATATTTATAAAAGTTATTTTAGAAGATGTTTTTTTTTATTTTAGGATAATTTTGGAGAATTTTATTTGAAGGGGGTATGTATGTATATATAAGTATATAGGGTTATATATATGTCTATACATATAGCAGTAATAAAAAAAAGAAAAAACAAACAAAAGAAAACACACACACACACAGCCAAATACTCGCGAGATATTAATATCTCGCGAGACAACTTCTTCCATTTCTCCCGCACACGAATTGGCTGATCAAGGGAGATAAGGGTCGGTTTAGGATCAGATTTGAAGCAGTTAAACCAAATCAAATTTTTTGTAAATCTACCTAAAATCTTCACCGGGGATTACCCAATCCAACTTTTAAATTGCTGATTGAATTAGATGTGAATTCGAACTAAATACAGAGAAAAAAACCTCCGTGTACATATATACGACTAACCACCGAGGAATATTTCTTTCCTCCATCCCTGTACCCCTCATAGACATCCACGGCCGTTTGCCTAGCCTCCCGCATCCCACAAGCCAACTGTACATGCTTGGGGCCGCCGACATCGTCGGTGATCGCCAGAGAAGACCAAGAACAGAGGGGCTCCCATGTTTTCCAACAGTATCGAACTTTCAAGTACTCAACTTTGGCTCCATGCTTCTCATCCTATATTCAATCAAACTTCGATCTTATTAATCCTACGCGTAGACAATTGACCCTCTTCTACCCCCTTTAAATAGAATTTTGTAAAACCCAATAGATTGCTCGAAACTTCGAAGCGAAGTTGCCCTAAAAAATGGATGAAAATAGAACAGTATGGGAGTTTAAATCCCTAACTTGGAAGGCTAGTTTTTGCCTATTCTTCGACAGTTTAGAAAATCTAATTGAATCGATTCATAGTAGATATATAAGAGATGGAAACCCAATCGGTAGTTTTAATTTTTATTGATTAGATCGTGATTAATTCAGTTTCAAAGTTTAGGAAAAATTGATTTTTAAAATAGTAAAATTCAACAATTCTCATTGATACGACGTGTGTCCCGACAAACCGGGTGACATGGTCATACACTATATACATCAAAAGGAGGGTATTGATGTTGTCGACGTGTGGGAACTGACGAAACTCGATTTCGTTTAGTATGCGCGACGAAATCAGTGCGTATCCGTCGAGATAACCCCGTATTGACCTTTTGTAAACTTGGCCATAACTTCATGTACGTTCGTCGTATCGAGACGAAACTTGCGCCAATAGGGCCGTATCAAAATTCTTGTCCTGTGTGCCATGTTTGGTCCGATTTTGAGAAGGTCGACTGGAACACCTATTTGGCGGGCCCGTAACCCGATTCAACGAGCGAAATTGTACACGGTCCGCCGGAATCCAACTTTGGACATACGGTTGGGTTCGTCTCCTCAAATCGAATTCGTAGACATATAGTTTGACAAATTTAGAGACCATAGGTACTGGCACGCTTTTCGGTGCAAAACAGTTTTAATGGCGGACATCGTTTTGATCCGAAATTATGATTTTGCCCATGTTCTAGAATTGGACTTTTGGACAGGCATTTCCGAGACATATCTTTTATACCAAACACGTTCGTAATGTTTGTTTCAGCATCCGAAGCTCTTTGTGGATTTTGATCTTCGTGCTGACGACTCTGACTGTTGGATTTTGTTACATCTCGCACCACCCTTAGGCAAGATACCTTACCATTATATTCTGCTTATTTACTGTCATTTAGCATGCTGATTTAGTTTTATTTTCTTACTTATTGTCAAAAAATTTCCTTGATATATTTTATGTAATTAACTGTTTAGTTTTATTCCTATTACTTTAATATTATGCATCGACTTAAAGTTAAGAAGACTACCCTATGTTGTGATGCATTCAGTAGCCTTGACACATGTGCTACACGAGTCACGAGTCTCAAATAGGTCTCGGACTTGCGTAGTTGGCTGGCTACCGATACGTGAGGACGTGCATTAGGAAATAACTGCTAATAGAGTTGCATGCTAGAAGACTTAGCAGTTATGAGTTGGTATTGGACGAGGAGAACATGATTGGAAGTTGACTACCACCCTATCTATTGTAGACTCGCTCGCTACTGAGGAACGATAGGTAGACTATATGCTATAGACTTGCTCGATACTGAGGAATAGTATATGGTGTTGTGACTCGCTACTGAGGTACTGTACTGCATTGGTATTTTCCTGACTTGACCCGGTAGTCATGCGATCATGAACTGTTCTTAAAATGCATTCCACTTAGAATTATTAGGTGACCTTTATCCGTAGGTGTATGTACTTTTCAATATGGTTGTGTACTATACCGCTCATAGCTTGGAACAGTATTTTATCGGGAACTAGTGTGCCACACCTTGTCCTTGTTTAGTTGTAGGTGTGGTTCACTGCTTCGATGACAAGTGCTGAACCATGTTATGATTCGAATTATTGTGAGCAGTTTATATTCAGTTTATACGACATGTTTTTTCTATATCTTGTTATGTCCCGCTGAGGACCTGGTGATCTCTCCAGGTGTAGATGGTCAGGATTGCCCCAGGAGTACGGACTCGGTTTAGCTCTTTCGTTTTCTACCGAGGGTATCTTACCCTCTGACGATGCCTGATCCTTTCCTTACTTGTATCTTTCATTTATTTTTGGAGGTTGGACTCTAGAATCTTAGATTATATTCATAGCTGTTTTGTAGTGGATTTGTTTCCACCCAGCTATCTATCTTTTGACTATTTTATTTGATACTATCTGGACTATTATTTTCTCTTGTGATTTTGTGGATGAGATATAGTTATCTGTGATTGGCCTGTGATTTAGTATTTACAGCTTATGTATGTGTACGAGGATTCTACATATTGGTGTATTCTTTGTATGTATGCAGCTGGCATGTTTCGTATGCCTAGTCCTACGTATTTTAGGACTGGGGCGTTACATCTGATTTGAGTAATCATTGCCAAGAGTTGATAAAGGACTAGTAATATCAAGGAAACGTGTAAACATCTGAGTGATTGATTCATTTAGCTTCCTCTTGAAAGCCTCATACTCTTGTATCAAAGTAGTTATATTGGATTCCTTCACTTGTGTAGTACCTTTATGAGTTACCTCACGCAACCTAGAATAACTGCTAAACAGTTATTTCCAAAACTCTATAAATGGAGTTTCAAATCAGTCTCAAAGCATCGTAAAAAATTATAATCTCCTGCTAAAGTGTTGTTTCATCCTCCAGTGGCTCGTGTCTTCGATATCACATCGTCCAAGGGATAAAGTGATCGTCTTCTTATCAGATTTCTATAATTGTACTTCCCCAGAATTCAATTGTACTTTTTGTACTCTTTCTCAGTTTATAGAAATCAAAACCTCTTTTGTTTTTCGCAAACAAAATGGCGACTTTGCTGGGGATGACTTTCTTCTTCGACGAGAAAGTAAAAACTCAATGTGATACCGCGTCGATCGGCAAGACACAGAAGGCCCTGGTCGTTCAAGTCGACCAGACAGCCTATGAGGGCATGATCAATGTTGGGAGTGCCAAGCGCACTACTGCCACTGCTAAGAGCAAGATGTGCTCTGTCTGGACTTCTAAGTCCTCGACGGCACAACCTAATGCCTCAGCACAACTTGCGCCCATCACTGCCCTGGCGCAACCTAAGAGAAACAGTCTTTTGGCTAACCCCTTTCACTTCTCCGATTCTGAAATCGAAGGAGACTTCGTCTCAACATACTGCTGTCCAAATCAAAGAAAAGCGTCTTTTGGCCTTTTCATCCCTGGCGTAACCTGTGCCTGTTCCTGCTGTGGCTTAACCTGTGCATATTTTTGCCTTGGCACAACCTAAGAGAAATAGCCTTTTGGCTACTCCCTCTGCTCCTCCAGTTCTGAACTTGCAGAAAAATATGTCTAGTACCTCTCCTGGATAAAACAAAGGAAAGCACCCTTTGGCCTTTTCTTCCGTGGCACAACTTGTGTCTGCTCCTGCTTTGGCGTAACCTGCACATATTTCTGTATTGGCACAACGTAAAAGGAAACACTGTTTAGTGGTTTCCTCTTCGTTTTCAAATCAGAAACTTACTGAGAAATCACTAAATCAAGGAAAATGCTTTTTGGCTTTTCCTCATTCTGCTCGAGTCGCTGACTGGATGGAAAATACTGCTAGTTGCGCCTTTGCGTCTCTTAGCACAAAAGTAGATTCAGACAGAAATACTACTCTCCTTAACAGATACAACCAAATCTTTGTCAGGAAGAGGGGTTCTATTCAGAATGAACTTTCCATACAAAAGGGTATTATGCCTATTCCAAAGAGGTCAGGGCAGGATCTACCGACCCTACGTATCTCAAGATCCCGACAAGGCAAACTACTAGTGTCTCAAATAGATGCACAAGTAGCACCCCTATCACACTTGCGCACCTATATCAACATGTGCCAATTAGGGTCAACCTCAGGAAAACACAAGATGTATCAAACGCAACATGCACCAGTTGCTAACTTGCGCCAGAGGAAGAACTCTGAAGTGAAAAATCCTGAGACTTATGCTAATCAACTTAGCACGTCCTTATACACTCAGGCCTCATTTGGTTCACGGAAAGGAAATGAATTCCTATGTATTTTCCATGGGAATGGGAAAGTAGGATTCTTGTCACATTTTCTTTCCGTTGTTTGGTAAAACAAGGAAACTACCTAGGAAAGGAAAGCAAAATATAACAATGTTCTAATAATATCCTTACCATTTAAAATAAAAATATTATTATAAAAAATAACCATAATGGTAAAATAAGCAATGACACATGGTTACTTTTGTCATAACTTTTGTAATAAATGTTGGAAAAGGAGGAGGGAAAATCAATCCCATGGGTCTTGAGTGGAATCATATTCCCACCAATTTTCCCCCTTGTCAGGAAATTGAGTCCCAAGTTTGTGGCTACCAAACAAAGGAAAGAAACAATTTTTCTTTCTTGGTTCCTCAAATCCGTGAACCAAACGAGGCCTCAAGGTACAGGATACCTCAAGAACAGGAACCATGTTCCGAATATCGTCCTGGACTATATTTCTGCAACTTTTTCTCGTCCTGTTAGTGATCTCCGTGAACTCCTGATACAGAAGTAGAAGGTTGCAAAGCCATACCATCCAACGTTGGTCCAACAGCAAGAACATCATTACAATCACCACCATGAGGTTTTCATCAAATATTGCTGTCAGTCATCTAAGCGGTCTGTCTTCGACCGTTTGAACTATGTTCAGACTCCTGCACCTATCCTAGTGGACGAAGATGAACCACTCTATGTTTCTGTCAATATGGCATCTCGAAGCACTAGGGGTGGAAAACGCCCAAGACGTAATACATCTCGCAATTCTAGTCAATAATACTTAGATCGGATTTATGAATCCGACGAAGGAGTATACCAATATACTAGATCAAGAGGCCGAGACACAATCGGTCAAAAGAATCTTCCTTTCAAGCAAGAAACAATCGGTCAAAGAAACCTTCCTGATTCCAACCAAGATTCTATCAGTTAACAAGACATCCTTATCACTTATTCTGGGGTAATTCTTTATATGACTTTGATGCTGATAGTGAAAGTTCTAAAAGGACCATCTTTTCCACTATCTCATCTTCAATGGTTAGAGAAGTGACTGCTTATGTCGCCACAGAAGATCAAGATGCTTCCAGTTCTAACAATCAAGAGCAGAGAATTGCTGCTTTGGAGGCTAGTTTAAAGAACATGGTTGAGATGATGACAGGCATACATGTTGTGATTATGGCACAACATACGGTTCCACCGGTTGTGAATTTGGTTCCGACTCAAGAACCTGTAACATCACTAACTTCCATCAATATTGAGCTGGGGGTACAGTCTCCTTGCACCGCTTCTATACCTGCGCAGGCTATTCCAAGCCAATCTGGTGCTGGGGGTGGTACTTGTCATGCAGTATCCCCTCGTAACATATCAAATTAATCCACTGCTCCACAATCATCGAGAGATACCAATGAGGCCGTAAAACTTTTACGTACTCAATTTGAAGCTTTCAAACAGAAAGACGACTTGCAAAAACTTGGGATTAAACAGCATTATCCCATAGAATGGAAAGAAGTCCAATTTCCTCCCAAGTATAAATCCCCTACTATTATGCTGTTTGATGGTAGCACATCGCCAAGTCAATACCTTAATCACTTTGAGGTAATGAATGATCAACTCTAGCCAAATGACGCTCTACTCACTAGAGTATTTGTCGGATGTTTAGCAGGTACAGCTTACGACTGGTACCGTAGTTTACCAGATGGTTTTATAACCTCTTTCTCTGGATTCAAATAAATATTCCTGGAATAATTTTATGAGGGGACAAATGACATAACTATGTCCGCTATCATTAAAATTAAACAGCGACACAATGAAACAACTGAAAGGTTCATTAAACGATTCTGCCTTAAGGCACTCAAAATGCCTCTTGGAACTCCAGATGCTCTGACCATAGACACTTGCAAATCAAACCTGTTGCCTATAACTAGCATGTGGACCGAATCGACACAGTTCCAGGATTGGCCTTCATTTATAGTGAATGCTAAAGCAGCAGAAGAAAGTGCTGACAAGTTCAAAAAATTAGGTATTCAGATGCCTAATCTTGACAAACATGAACATGCTACACCTAATAATAGTGGTCGTCAGAACAACCGCAAGAGTAAAGAGACTTTGGCTATCAATGTCAAAGGCAAAAAAACTCTAGCCGTAAACATAGGTCAATCAACAACTACTCCAACGGCACCACCACAGAAGGTACCACGTCCGAAAGAAGAATATTCTTTTGATGAAGATGATGTCATGAGTATCTTTGACTGTCTGCTCAAGAGCAATAAACTTCAACTGCCAGAGTCAAAACGGCCAGATGAAGTAGGTACAACTGACCACCCCAAATATTGTGTTTACCACAGATTTATCGGACATCCGACTCGAGCATGCTATGTGCTTAAAGGCAAGATTCAGGAGATGGTTAATTATGGCACAGTTACTCTCCAACAAGACGAAAAGACTGTAACAGCTAATGTCGTCTCTCTACAGTTTGGCAATTTTCCTGCTCAACTTGTGCAGGATGGCATCATTCCCATCCCGTGAACCACTTTAGAGATTGTCAACCTCCTACCTGCCAGAACTGATGGTCTTGTTCCTCTGTCTACTGATAGGGGGTGATTATATGGATCCATCCTGATTTGGTGGCTGACTTTGAAGCACCTTCTTCATCCGCAAAATCCAAGAAAGCAACCAAATATAAGTCATGTCACATGACTTCATTGGGTGAACATTGTCCTCCACCTTTAACTACTACTTTCACTTCTGCTGTAAATCCTTTTTCTTTCTCCCCTTCTGAGATAATAATGTCAAAGCCAAAAGCCAAATATCAACCAACTTTCCATCTGTATAGTCCACAGTCCCGTGAACTAATGACAAAGATGGGATATGATCTACAAATGGCTCCCGGCTTGAATCATGTTAAAGACCTCTTTCTCTATATCTTTCACATAACCAGTCTCGGGTTGGTTTGGGTTACAAGACGAACTCTTCATCTCGTCAATGGAAACCTTCCAGAAGCAAGACCCCGAAAAAAAAGATACAATATGGTAACCTTTGAACCGGTATCCGAGGAAGAGGCCTTAACTGGTACCAGGTCTGGAAGAATTTACCTGAAAGACTACTCAGAAGGCTAGGAGAACCCTGCTCTAGCTCCAGAGACTCCCCCAGCATCATCTTCTCCTGCTGTTAATATTCCACTAGCTTCATCACCTTCAGTGGAACCAACTCCTCCCAAACCAACGATAGCTGACAAAGGAAAGAAGCATGTTCGCTTTGACAAAGTATTAAAAAAGACTCAAGTTCTAGTTCTCGAGAAGCCATATAACTTTGATATACTGGCTCAACTGGCTAATACCCCAGCAAGGTTATCAATTTTTGAACTACTGCGTCCCTCAAAAGAAATTCGAGACATTGAGTGAAGCCTTGATGCAAGCTGATACTTGTCTAGCACTCCTCAAAAAGCCAGAGGAGGAGCCTGTAACTTGATTTCATTGTCATAGTGTGATGGAGCTGATGTCTAACATCACCTTTACACAAGATGATATGTTGTTGGAAGATAATCGTCATGACCGACCTCTTTACTTCACAGGGTATGCCGATACTATGAAGGTTGATCGTATTTTGATCGACCATGGGTCTGCACTCAGCATCATGCCAAATACTTTACTAGATGCCTTAAAAATTTTTGTACATAATCTTTCAACAACCATCACGATAATCCTGGGATTTAATTCTGGAAGAAGTGAACCTTTGGGAAAGATCCTTCTAAAGGTTCAAATAGGCAATCTTCGTACAAAGGTTACTTTTTACGTAATCGACAATCATAACTCTTATAATGCCTTGCTGGGAAGACCCTTTCTGTATGAGCATAATATTGTACCATCCAATCTACACCAATGCTTCAAATATGTAGACGTCAATAGACAGGTCCAAAAAGAAGTAGCTGACCTAAATCCTTTCAGGGGCATTGAAGCATACTGTACTGATTCTCGGATGTACAAGGAAGAATTCATAAAGGTTGTATTAGCAATGGGTAGTGAGGAAGATCAGAAGGAACTTCAAAAGATGTTCTTATAATCTCCGTTAAAGGACGTACTACTCGTCCCTCTTCTTCTCAGGCGTTGACTATCCATCTTTCCTCTCATAACAAACAGCTTTCTGCTGTAAAAAGGGAACAAGGAGAGCTCACCTCTTCTGAGCCTCTTGTTATCGACCTTCGTCGTAACAAAACTTCTCATTCTCCTCATCTGGTTATCAACCTTCCTAAGCCTTCTGTTAAGGCCAAGAATCTTTCTCTCCTCCTCTGGTTATCAACCTTACTAAGCCTTCTGTTAAGGCTATGAATCCTATTGTAAATGATGATGTACAAATCAATAAAGTAGCATCGCCTTTACAGTATACTAATATTTTTTTATTATACTCGATGTTATTTAGAAATGCTAGATAACTTCGAACCACTTACCATAGGAGCAGTTCAACCACTCCAAGATGAAGTATTTCTCGAACCAATGCAGGACTCCTTCTTCTTAGTTCCTTCTAGGAAGAAAGATGAACTTCCAATACTTTTTAGTAAAGGAACATAACAGAAGATCATGCCCGATAGTGAAGAAAAAAATTACGATAACGGAAGACTTTAACTACGTCGTTATAGTCAACAATCAAAAGATATCATTCAAAAAATGGGCTATAATTTTAAAGCTGGTCTCAATGGTGGTAAAGGAAGGCAAACTCCTATTCATATCCCTGCTCCAAAAAGAAAGTTACAACAATATTACAGCAAAAGGAAGCGGGGATTGGGTTATACTTCGCCAATTCTGACTCCAGAAGCCTCCGAATCTGGTAAAGAAGAACGATCTAACTCTTCTGATTCTGTTTTATGGGATTCAGACACCAGTGTAGGGCACGTCCATCGAGTGACTCTATCTTCCAATATGGTAACTGTCGAGTTCTCAGAAGACGATGAATACTTTGCCGAAGCCTCTGAATCTGATCCTTGGGTACAAAGGATGGATACTCGATGGGAGCTTCGCTTCGAGCAACGTGAGCCTCCTACCGAAGATCAGCTGGTTCAAGTCAATGATGGAGATGAAACTTCCTCAAAGCCAATATTCGTCAGTAAAAGCCTTCCTGAAGCGGATAAAAAAGAACTAATCCAAATCATAAAGGAATACATCATTGTATTTGCTTGGAGCTATGAAGACATGTCGGGATTAGATTCTCATATTGCTACCCATAAACTCAACATTCTGCCGAATGCAAGGCCAGTCAAGCAACAACAGAGTCGATTTTGCCCTATAATGATGGACGCCATAGAAGCCGAAGTCAAGAAACTCATTGTCTGTGGCTTTGTCAGAGAAGAACAACATCCGGACTGGGTGGCTAATGTTGTCCCAGTTTTGGAGAAAACAGGAAAGGTCCAAGTCTGCATCGACTTCAGAGACCTTAATGAAGCTTGCCCCAAAGATGAATTTCCTCTTCCAATCACTGATGTCATGATCGACAATACTTGTGGATTTAAACGAATGTCTTTTATGGATGGATTTTCAGGATATAATCAAATCAAGATACATCCAGAAGATGAGAAGCATGCATCTTTTTGCACTCCTCTTGGAGTTTATTACTACACTGCCATGTCGTTTGGTCTCAAAAATATTGGTACAACTTATCAGCGGGCCATGAGTACTATCTTCTGTGATCATTTGCGAAAGACAGTCGAATGCTATGTAGACGATATTGTTGTCAAAAGTCGTCTAAAGGAAGACCACATTCAAGACTTAAGAACTATATTCGATCTAATGCGCCAGCATCAACTAAAGATGAATCCCACCAAGTTATTCCTGGGAGTCTCTAGTGGCAAATTTCTTGGATTCGTTATTACCTCTAAAGGTATACACGTTGGCCCTGAGAAAATCAAAGCCATTCAAGAGATGCGTCCTCCACGCAACCTGAAAGAGCTACGAGGATTCCAGGGACGGCTTGCGTACATCAGAAGATTCATCTCAAATCTCTCTAGATGTTGTAGACCGTTCACTCAACTCATAAAGAAAGGTATGTCTTTTATTTGGACCAAAAAATATCAACAAGCATTCGAAGACATAAAGCGGTACTTGATGTACGCTCCAGTTTTAGTGCCTCCAGTCTTAGGAATACCCTTTCTGATGTATGTTCGAGCAATGGACCATTCACTAGGTGCATTATTAGCACAGAAGAATAAAGAAGGTCATGAACAGGATATCTATTATCTTAGCCGTACGATGATTGGAGCTGAACATCGATACATCCCAGTAGAAAAAGAATGTCTAGCTTTGATGTTTGCTATTCAAAAGACGAGACATTATATCACTGGCCAAACTATTCATGTTATTTCTAGAGTTAACCCTCTCCGGGTCCTGATGAAGAAGCCTAGTACACTCAATTCCAAGCTTGCAACATGGGCCATATTATTAGCAGAATATGATATGGTTTATGTTCCTCAAAAGTCTGTTAAAGGTCAAGCTCTTGCTGACTTTCTGGCAGCTCATCCAATTCCCAAAACGTCTAAACTCTACGACAAGATTCCAGTCGAAACTTTAGAATCCAATATTATTTCAGAAGAAATGGTTACCTGGCGTCTATTCTTTGATGGTGCATAGAGAATCGGACCAAAAGGTGATATTGTCGTTGGAATTGGAATCGTCCTCGTCTCACCAGAAGGGTTGGCTATTCAAAGAGCTTATTCTTTAGATAAGTCATGTTCCAATAATGTGGCTAAATACAATGCTCTGCTCATTGGTCTCCAATTGGCAAAACAATTAGATATTGATTATCTTGAAGTATATGGAGATTCTAAACTGATTGTTAACCAAGTCAGAGGCACATATAAAGTTCGGCACCAAGATCTTGTCCTATACCATGAAGCAGCAATTAGGCTGGCTACATCGTTCAAAGGTTTCTTCATTGAACATGTACATCGGGCATGTAATACAAAGGCTGATGTACTTGCTAATCTTGCAGCAGTGTTAGCAGTTCCAGTAAGAAGGCAATAAATGATCGTCATCACTAATAGAGAGTTATTTTGTATCGAGAATAACTTAAATATTGAAGTCAACAACTCAAACATGGAATTAAACAATTCGGTTGAAGTTTGTACTATCAGGAAGATTGGAGGACTCCTTTCATAGACTTTGTGGTCCATGATATCTTACCCGAAGATCCTAAGAAGGCTACAATAATTCATCGACGGTCACTCAGATTCTATTATAATCATGTTACAAAGACACTCTACCGACGAACATTTGACGGCTTACTCCTATGATGTCTCGCAGGAGAGGAAGCAAAATAAATACTTCGTGAAGCTCATGATAGTGTTTGTGGCACACATCAATCTGGTCATAAACTACAGGATCGTATTCGCCGTATGGACTACTATTGGCCCTCGATGATATCTGATGCAATCGAGTATGCAAGGAAGTGCCAAGCATGTCAAATCCATGCTGACTTCATCCATCAACCATCAGAATTTCTTCACCCGAAGGCAGCATCATGTCCCTTTGAAGCTTGGGACATGGATGTAATTGGTCCTATTAACCCTCCCTCGTCTCTAGGACATCGGTTCATATTGGCCATAACTGATTATTTCTCAAAGTGGGCTGAAGCTATACCTCTAGCTGAGGTCAAGACAAGAAGTGTTATTAATTTTATCAAGCATCATGTGATCTACAAATTTGGCATTCTTCGACGAATCATTCATGATAATGGGCCATAATTCATCAGTCAGAAGTTCACTCGATTCTGCGATGACAACAGAATCAATAATATTGCTTCTACAGCTTACAATCCTGCAGCTAATGGGTTAGCAGAAGCATTTAACAAGACCATCGTCAAACTCCTCAAGAAGTTTATTTCTACCAACAAACGGAACTGGAGTGAAAAGATTAGAGAATGTCTGCGGGCTTACCGTACTACCGTACGTAGTCCTACAGGCTGCACACCTTTCTCTTTGGTATATAGATGCGAGGCCGTCTTACCATTAGAAATCCAGATCCCTTCCCTAAGGATTTCCATTGCCAATAAACTCACAATCAAAAATAATGATCGTCTTCGACTTCAGAAGCTTGAAGCGCTTGACGAGAAACGGCTCCTAGCTCAACAGCATATTGAGCTATACCAATCCCGTCTATCAAAAGCTTTCAACCGTAAAGTCAAAATATGAACATTTCAGAAAAGAGAACTAGTTCTAACCGTCAGACGTCCTATGACTATGACGCACGTAAGCAAAGACAAATTCGAAGCGAAGTGGGAAGGACCCTAGATTGTAAGCAAAGTTTTCTCAAATAGAGCTTATCAATTGACTGGTATGGATGGTCGAGTCGCCATAATGCCTATCAATGGCAAATTTCTCAAGAAATACTACGTATAAAAACACATCAGCACAAAAACCAGAATGTAAATAAAATTCTTTTTATTACAATAGTTCAAATAGAAGGAAATACATAAAATCAACGAGGACCAGAGCCCTCCTGATCGAAGACAAATTTCGTAAGAAGCTCGAATACATTATTGTTGGATGACACCAACAATTCATACGCGGCTTTCCTCAAAGCTTTTTCTTCGACAGTGCTTCCATGTTTCACCAGCTTGGCGAGAATGTCCTGCTTCTGTTTAGGAACAACCGAGCTTTCTCCCACTTATGGCTGGATAGGCGGCGGAGGCTCGTCAGAAGAAGTATCGGTAGCAGCTTCGATCTTCGGGATGATCTTAGCCTTCTTAGGTACAACTTTGGAAGACATTTGCAATGAAGGAATAGGTGTGGATAACATTCTCAAAAAAGTTTTGCACTATTTATATACTGAAAGGCCAAAACAATTTGTCGCGGGAAACGAAGTGACCTTTCCTCAAAAAGGCATATTCCTTCATTCATCTTCTTTTATCTCGTGAAGAGGTCTTCATTTATTCTCTGTATCGAGAACCGAAGCGACCTTTCCTCGAAAAGGCATGCTTATTCATTCATCAATCTTTTCATCTTTATTCACCTCGTGAACGAACCTACATTTATTATCGTTTATTTACTTTTTTGTAAATAAAGCCACAGATAATAAATACTCAAAATTCCCAGTGGAGTCCATCCAAATCATCAATTCTGTCTTTTGAAACCCAGCTGTTTTAAAATGTATCTTATCTTTATGATAAATCTATATTATCACAGATATTATCTTTTTAGACATGATATCCTGTCTTTGAGTCTCAGCTGACTTGAAGATCATCAATAGAAAAATGAGTTCACGTCCACATTATCTCTGGATTCTATTTTATATATCATCACATCAAATCAAGTCATAAAGGAGAGAAAAGTCATTCTTTATTCCTTTTTTTAAAAACATAAATACATCTTAATAGAAATCTATTACATCTCAGATTTTTATTCTAAATATAACAAATGGAGGTCTATTGCATCTTTAGATCTGCATGTTGGTGCCAGTTTCGTGTCGACTCGACCTAAAGCAGCGAGCAAGGCAACGAAATCAACTCTGGTCTTCTCTCTTAGAAAGATAAGAGGAGAACGACAGAGTACAGTAGCTCAAAGACAAGTTGCTGTCAATACAACTGGTGGAGAAAAGACGACCCTTCGTGAGAAGTAGGAATGAGTTCACCCTTGTGATACGATTCCTAGTTCTGTGTCTCCACCATCCAACTCTCATGTATAAAGGCCCTTCCTACCATCTCGAGGTAGCCCTCTTAAATATGAAGAGTTCTGAGCTCTCTGATATGTGTGTCAAGGTGGTTCAGCTCCATAGCATCCAAGGTCATCGATACTAGTTCCGGAGAGTTTTGTCAGTCGGTCCCCTGCAAGTATTAGAAAGAAGATGATAATATAGTAAATGTTCTTTTCTTCTTGCAACTATTTATATGCAATTGAAGCTGAAACATTATGCACGTCCATTGGCGTATATTTCGGGAAGAATGAAGTACGAAAGCACGAGAAACACCACGTGTCGTTCAGAAGTTTGTGTTGCCAGAACCGAAAAAAGTCTAAAAACGAAGTGTGTGTGGGGGATGTGTCAAGACAGTTACACAACAAAGCTCAAATACGCCAGGATTTAATAAAGTCTAATTTTTTATTTTATAATAGAAAAGAGGACAGACACTACAGACATAGGCGCTATGGCCATTATGTAGAAAGATGCTCATGTATCACGTTATTTCTTTTTTCCGTCATCAATGTGACGCAAGGAAGCGCTCAATTTCTCCATGTTATGGATTCTAGAGTGATGCATCAAATGAAGGAATCCTTCCCTATGTTCTAATGTGCCATGCTCTTTGGAAGAAGATGATGGCCCGCCTCTGGAATGAGCGAAGACTATTGGGGTCAGGCCAAAACAGTCGAGAAAGTTCTCTGCCCTCAGGGATGGGTCAGCTTCCAGCAAATACTCCGCAGGCATAGAGTGTAATTTCTCCTCAGAAGCTTTACCATTGTCATTGTCGTTCGCCTCCTTCTTCATATTAGTGAATGAAGATGAAGGTTGAACTTCATGCTCATTTATATACAGTGGAGATCGGCCCCCGCCAACACTTTGTATTCCCCATAAACGAGCGGGTAGCATTTAACGAGGAAGAAGGAAGAAAGATGTTTCAGAAAAGAGCGTCCCATAAATTGGTTCATTGTTGGGAATGAACCGAGTATTTAATGATCGTGTGGTTAATAGTACACAATTTGTTATCTTGCAGAAACCGTACGTTGCACGACCCGTCAGGTTGTGCAACCATGTGCAGCAATCAGGTTGTGCCGTATCTTGCGCACAACATGTTGAAGTTGTGACCAAAAGAGAGCACAACTTTTTGTAGCGCTGCGCAACGCGGATCGACAGCAACCAAACCCTAAAAAGGGAGGCACAAGTTATGGGGTGCGCCTAACTCTAAAAAGTGTGGGCACACGTTGTCAGAATTGAGCCAAACCCTAAATAGGGTTGTCGACAATCGGGTCTATGATCATATACTTACCCTCCATGACCGGGTTGGCCGTTTCTCGATGTGACGAAGGCGGAGCTCGCATAGAGGACTCGGCCACATTCTTACCCTTCTCGGCAGCAGAATGCTTGGGTGCCATTGGTGCTTGTCGACACTCTCGATGATCGGGAAGAAGGAGAAGAAATAGGGTTTTGAAGAATCCTAAACGATGATGAAGAATAAAAAATCCAAAGGGTACGGCTATTTATAGCTTTCAAAGTGAGGCTGAATCGCGCAACTTGCGTTGAAGAACCGGGCTCGAATTGACTGGCGCAACTTAGACACGGTCATTTCAAATTCAAAGTATTTCGAAACTTTGAAGACTTTTCAAGTTTTGAAAACTTTGAAGGGGGTCTTGTAGAGGCTAAAAATTAAGCAATGCTACTCACCCTAGAAGTCATCTCATCAAATTACATCATATCAATAGGTTGTGCCATATTAGGTTGTGCAACATCAAGTTGCGCCACATCTGGTTGTGCCACTTCAGGTGGCGCCAACCTCAAGTTGTACGAGTGCCATGTGGCATGCTTCCTTGAGAAGCTGTAACGGCTGCTATCATTTCCTGACAATTGACAGCACAAATATCGAAAAAAATCTATTCGGATCCCGTACAATACGAAGCTGGAGAAGATTGGGTCAGACAGCTAAGCAGTTCGCTCAAATTGCCACATTGTGCCCCTGTGCAACCTAATAAAGCTAGCATAAGGTGATCAAACACTATCCAGAGCAGGATGACGTAGCGCGCATGCAATCCACTAACTTCGTAGAACGTGTCTACTACATTGGTCACGACCATGCGCATCTCATTCAAAAGATGCCACGTGTCCACAGCAGTTGGTGCAACCGCCTGCTCAAGTTGCTATGTTGTGCCCTCGCGTAACCTGATGAATCTCGTGCAAGGTAATCAAACAGTATCTAGAAAGGGTGACGTCGCGCGCAAGCCACTAACTTCGCAGAACGTGCCCACTACACTGCCCACGACCACGTGCATCTCAACCAAATGATGCAACGCATCCACAATGGTTGGTGTAACCGTTCGTGCAAGTGAACAGGTGCACAACCTAAAGCTCGTGCCACCCAGAATAACTGCTAAACAGTTATTTCCAGAACTCTATAAATGGAGATTCAAATCAGTCTCAAAGCGTCACGAATGATCATAATTTTCTGCTAAATTGTTGTTGCATCCTCTTGAGGCTCATGTCTTCGATATCAGATCGTCCAATAGATAAAGTAATCATCTTCTGATCAGATTCCTATAGTTGTACTTGTCCAGAATTCAATTGTACTTTTTGTACTCTTTTCCAGTTTGTAGAAATTAAATCCTCTTGTTTTTCGCAAATAGGCACAAGCTTTGAATTCGAAGCGTCTGCAGCTCCTTACAACCACGAATTTTTAGCCTAAGTATTCGCAACTTCAAATAAGATGAACTTTGAAAACTAGAATGTTTTAGGAAACCCTTATTTACAAACTCAAACCAAACTCTAGATCGAACCGGAAAGGCACTTGGCTTGGCTAGGAGTTGTTTAAAGGCTGTATATAAAAGTGTAGAGCTCTGGAATGCTTCTAAATTGATAGAGAGGAGAAGAATTAATGAATGAATGATTTGGAATAGGAACTTCTCATCTATTTATAGCATTTTTATGGGCAGAATTCGGCATGAGTTCGTGTCCATATTTTTTGTAGTTCAAAAATTGGTTTTAGATCTTCAGAAAGACCACTAACAAACAGGAAACACCCTGATCAAACTCGGGCAGAGTTCGGGCCGAACTCTTGGGTTGAGTTCCCTGACCAGTTTCTGTTATATTGATGAAGATTGCTTTTTGTTATATTTGATAGTGGGTTTTTTGGGTATTGGATATTGACTAGTATGGAATGTGGAGTAGATAGGTAGGCTATTTTGAAAGTAGAGTTTTGTAGAATAGCCAGTTGCTAATTCGACCGACCTCACATTTTTCTTAGACCCAATAAAATAAAAAATACGGAATAAAAGAAATAGGTCTTGATCAGCATATGTATTCTTCGTTTGATGAAGACGATCAGTGGAGTAGTGTGGAAGCAGATGTTCTATTTTGGTACCAGTAGTTGTATATTATTTGTGTCGACCAAAGTTTACGTTGATTACGAAAATCAGGTGTGACTATGACTAATGGGCTAACTGATCAATCGTTAGAACTCTTTTAGAATGATCCAAGCGTTGTTAGACTATGATTTTGGCAACAATCCAATCGAGAAGGATCCCATTGATGCTGCTTCAGAACCTAATCAGGTTGATGATCACGATCAGGTGATGACTCAAAAGGGCTCGATTGTTATTGAGGGTGAAGGGTACCCAATTGAGAATAAGGGCGGCCAGAGATCTAAAGATGATAATCAAAATCTCGATGAACCACAGGGCGATGAGAATTCTGATGATGAAGTTGAGGGCGACAGCAGCCCAGATGATGATGAAGGCCTTGCTGAAGGTCTTAAAGATGTTGAGGGTGATGAAAACCTTGATGACGACAAAGAAGAAGACTTTACTAATGGTCTCAGAGAAACTAGGGGTGATGAAAACCCCAATGTTGATGTGGAGGGAATTCAAAACCCTACTGAACAAGTTTTTGAGACGGAAGGGACAGAAGTGGCAGCCCTAGGAGGCCAAGCTGAGTCAGGGACTGGGAACAGTCGTTTTGGGTCAGGAGGTTCAGAGGCTGGAAGCAGCCAAGCGGCTGTATCCGAGACTACCATGGGGAGACTCGTTACAGAACGAGATACCACACCTCGTAAGATTCTGTATATGCCACCTAGATTAGGTAAATTTCTGACTTTATTCACCACGATCCTTTATTTGATGCTGTATGACAAAATAAATTTTTTTTTTACTTTGAATTGTAGCTGAGCATGTGGGGATGATTACTGAAGTCCCGTTGACTTCCACTACTTTTAGCCTCAGTTCCACCATGGCTCCCCTGGACGTTAGGACTCATGTCATAGAGGGAATCTTACTAAGAATGGCTGTACCGAAATCTCCTGGTGTATAGGCTACGATTCCTCCAACTTCTGCAGAAGGAGGAGCTCCTGTTGAAGCGGCGATACCTAGTGTATCGACGATGACCAATAGTATACAAGTGCCTTCTTCACTTCTTTGAGCACTCTGGTTTAGATGGCCATAGAGAAGAACCATGCTTACGAGTTAGTAAGGAGAACTTCTTCTTTTGCGATTGAGGCGATACGCGGTCTCGACGATATTGAAAGGGTCAACTACCTGGAGCAGATCTTGAATGAGCTTGAAGATCCTATCAGATCTTATCAAGAACTGACGAGAGGCAATATACAGAGACTAGTAGATGTAGAGTGTGAGGACATAGCTCATGAATATGAAGAACGATGAGTCACCCTGGACAATTATGTAGTTGCCTTCTCGATACAATCTGGAGAGATAGAATCAAACATTGTTGAGGCTACCTCTTCTATTGATCTTTACAAGACTGAGGTAGCGGAGAAAGAGAAAGAGAAAGAAGTAATTAAAGGTCAAGCTCGCCTTCAAGAGCGAGAAGCTGAAATGGCCTAGCTTCGTGCATCGATCATAGCAGCTAAAAAGTGTCAAGAAGAAGTGCTTGAATTATCTCAAGTTGCCTCAAGTCATCTGGATGATCTGATTAGGCAATAGAATGACTTTCTACAAGTTCAGGGTACAGAGGTAGAACGTCAAGTTACATCAATGCAAACTTTACAACCAAAGTCCAGGAGAGCCTTGGCCAGGACAAGAGTAATTGCCACCAGAGTTAAGCGAGCTGAGTCTTTGAAGAAGATGATTACTGATCTTAGCATCCAACCTCCAAAATGAAGTCATCTTTAAGAATAAAATGTAATAACTTCTTTGTTTTGAATATTTTTTGGATAAATGTAATAGTTTTTTCTTTTGTGTTTGCATGATATTGCATGGAATGAAGAATTAATAATCTTTTATGGCTTTATTACTTATTATGTATCTATTTAAGACACAAGTAATAGGTAGGAGTATGAAATATGTTCAGAGGTACTGAACGTGACATATCTCTTGAAATTAACAACATTCATTATATCTGTTCAGAGGTAACTTGGACATTACAGAATATAACTTTGATATATTATTATTTCTGGGATGACATTATTAGAGGTGATATGGACGTGATAAATCGTTGATGTAGATAGTAGAATTCAGAGGTAATGTGGACGTGAATTCATGTATCTTCTATTGATTATCCTTGGGTCAATTGGGACTCAAGAATAGGATATCCTTTAAAACAGCTGGGTTATATTATTATTTCTGGGATGATATTATCAGAGGTGATGTGGATGTGACAAGTCGTTGATGAAGATAGTATAATGCATAGGTAATGTGGATGTGAATTCGTGTATCTATTGATTATCCTTGGGTCAATTGGGACTCAAGAATAGGATATCCTTTAAAACAACTGGGTTTCAAAAGATGATGCTTGTGGTAATGTAATAGATGTTATGAGTTAATCTTTTGAGGATGTATCATAAGATCTGGGTAGACTCCACTGTAGGATCGATGGCACCTCTAGAGGGGGTGAATAGAGTGCAGTGGAAAATAATTACCAATTAGAAACTTAAGCAGGTGAAGCAAATATTAATCAAACTTAAAATGTAAAGTAAAGCAGTAAGTAAATATAGTGGAGGCAAGAAAGCAATACACAGATACAACAGGTTTATACTAGTTTTCCTCAGAGAGGACTAGTGTAGTTCGCAAGAACTCTTGCTCGCTATAATCCACTATTTTGAATAGAGATTACACCGCGTGCTTTACTCCGAAGAACACGCCAACTTCAACACCATCGTATTTTTATCTGAAGCCCATGATCAAACTTCAACAACACATTTTCTGAGAAAAGCTTTTATACGCCAAGCTTGTACAACTCGAAAACTCCTAATCGAAAACCACCGACACTAGAAGAATAGGAGTTATCTTGGAGATTTGAAGTTTGTAGCTTTGTAAATAGAATAGAAAGCTTAGGAATAAATAGAAAAGATGAAGATTGAATGAGCGAATAAAAATGGGAATTTCTTCTCTTTTTATAGGATTTTTGAGGACAGAGTTCGGGCAGAACTCGGTAGCCTAACGTTCATAATTTTGAACGCCGGTGATCCAAAAGAATAGGGAGAGCTTCTGACTAAGAGAAATCCAAGGGGACCGAGTTTGGTCCAAGTTCGGTTAGAACTTTGGACGAGTTCGCTTGCCAGGGTTTCTGGTCAATCTATTTTGGTTTAGGTCAAGAATTGGATCAAGGATTGGAACTTCTAAATGCCAGTAATCCCGACGCACAATTTTTCTAGACTCAATAAAAGAAAAATACAGAATAAAGTATAAAAAAATTAATTTGTAGACTCAAAATCTGCAATCTTTGTTTCTTTTTATATCGAACTCGGAGTTTTAGGTCAATTATCGAAATCAGTTTGACCGTGGTTGAATGGGCGAACAATCTCCCCCATTTTGATAATTTGACAAAACTACGATTGATACTTAAGAAACTTTTCAACTTGATTTGGAAGAAGACTTGATGCAGTACGGTAGTAGCTTTGGCCTTGAATTTGGTACAATATTTTTGCTCCCCCGTAATGTACGGTCAAGTCTTGTTACTCTCCCGTAACAAAACATGTCAGCTGAATATCTGTGAAGGTCTAGAAAAATAAAACAAAGAATATCTCCAAATAAAAATTTTGTCATAAATAATTAGGCAGTAAAAGAATAATTAAGTATCTATCTACACCCCAGTTTTGTCACATAACCAAAATGACATAAGTAAATAGTAGTACTCAGCACAATCAAGATTAGAGCAAAACATTTAACCAAAAAATGTACAGTGCTGAAAAATAGGGAATATTGATAGAAACTAAAATAGATAGACTTCATACAACTAGTAAAATAAACTAAAGCTGATAATGCTTGAAAGAAGCATTTATCACTAATACATAGTCACACAAAATAAAACTAAAAACATAACTAGTGATGGTCAATCACGAGGAAACAAATCCTCAATCATCATCCTCATCATCATCATCATCAGCACCTACCGCCCTGGAAGGACCGGTCTCAGTAGAACGATTGGGATCATAATGGGCAGCAGGGTCAAAGTATCGCTGAGCCTCTGGATCAACAATATGATATCCAAGTCTAGTAGGATCACGAACCATAAGAATAGGACCACTATGGTTGTGAGCAAGACTGTATGACATATCCCACACAGAGTTGGATATGGCCTGGAGCTGGAGGGTGGTACAAAAATCCATGGACCGGAACTAATCCATTATGAGAGCCTGAAGTGACTCTAGAGTAACACCATCGGGAGGATGACTAGGATGAGTAGGAGCAGCTAGTGGGTCAACTAGAGGTGGAGGAGCAAGAACGGCTGGAACAGGAGCAGTGCGACGATGCTTATGAAGATAAGCAGGAGCACCGTCCTGTGGACAATCCTCAAGATAACCTCAAAGTACTGAAATATAAGGCAGATACATCGCATAGAGTAGTCATCGCGGTTTCTTGCGATATCGTTCCATAGCAACGATGATCGTCTTAGGCAGACTGAAGGGGATATGAAAATGGAGATAATAGATAGCAGAAAGCTCTAAGTAGGAGATCTCATCAGTGGCGATATTTTTTGGAATGATAGTGAAGAATACCATTCTATGAAGGTCATAGAAATAGTTGTTCAAGTATTTGGGACGAAGAGTGCCTTTAGGCCTGCAGTTTGGTGCACATAACGAGTCGCAAAATGAATCAAAAGTTGTCCCTTGGAGAAATTGGACCGAGGTGATATCAACTAATGCGTCCCCAATGTTGGGAATGTAAAGTATGATAGCCAAATCATCGGCATCAAAGTCAATATCAACTCCACCAACTTTTGATTTCACTTTACGGTTAGTGACCGATAAGTTGCAAAAAAATATGCGGATAGCATTGGAATATATAGGAAAACTAGATTGAACTAGATCTAGCAACTGATGGTGTTCAAAAATGTTTGTGTGATCAGAAAATAATATAAAATTGATAGGAGATCCCGAAAAAATCTTTCTTTGATGAAAGTCAGTAAACCACTCATTTGATGCATCTTATGAAACAAATATAAAATCATCAAAGAAGTCGCCATCCGGTTTGGAGGGACTGAAAATTAAAAAGGAGGCCATCTCGTGAGAAGTTGAGGACGAACCTTCATCAACTTTCCTTTTTTTTGGAAGAAATAGGAATTTTTTGAGCCAAAGAAATTGAAAAAGGATGGAAGGAGTGAAAATATACCGAATTTGATGGTAGACAGTTGAAGAGAACTTCAATAGAGCTCCTATTCCAAGATTTGAAAGCTTGAGAAGCTTGGAGGAAGGAGAACTAAGAAGTTAGGGTTAGGGTTTTCGGTAGAAATTTTGTGGCTTGGTGAGGAAGATGATGATGTAGAGGTTTAAATAAGGAGAAGACCCGACTGTCCAGCTTCTGTTCTGATTCACCTAGACTGAGTTCGGTATGAGTTCGGCAACTCTGACCGAGTTTGGTCACTTGATAATCAGGACAGAATTGGAAAGTTTGTGAAAGGGTTTTAACTTTAATACGAAATTAATTAGTAATAGTTGAGTTGAAACAAATAACTAATATTAATTAATTAATAATACATAAATTGTATAGAATATCTCGGGTTGGCTGTAGGGGCTGGATCCCAGCTAGCGGTAGTCTGAAGACTAGTATACCATGTCGCTTCAGGCTATTTACACCTATGTGACAGAAGGGCCCTTTCGGCTTATAACCAAAATATTTTCAACAAATTTATGAGTTTTAGTCGAATAATATTTAATCATATTACTTCAACATCCAAAATTCCTAATTCTCATCGTATAAAGTTAAAACGATCTTCAACCAAGGGTTTTATGAAGATGTCAGCTAGTTGATGTTCAGTCTCAACAAATTCTAAGTTAATATCTCCCTTTAAAACATGATCTCTAAGAAAATGATGTCTAATTTCTATGTGTTTAGTGCGTGAATGACATATCAGATTCTTCGTGAGATTAATGGAGCTAGTGTTATCATAGTAAATAGGGATGTGATTAAACGATAACTGATAGTCTTCCAAAGTTTGCTTCATCCATAAAATTTGAGCAGAACAACGTCCTACGGCTATATATTCAGCCTTGGTTGTTGATAATACAACAGAATTTTATTTCTTAGAAAACCATGAGACTAATGACTTTCCTAAAAAATGACATATGTCACTGGTACTTTTATGATCGACTTTGCATCCGACAAAATCTGCGTCCGAGTAACCTATCAGGTCAAACAAATCGGTTTTGGGATACCAAAGACCAGTCGTCAAAGTTCCTTTAAGGTATCGTATGATACGCATAACGGCGCTCACATGTGATTCTTTATGACAAGCCTGATATCGTGTATATAAACATACTGAGAACATGATGTCAGGTCGACTAGCAGTTAAATAAAGTAAACTACCAATCATACCTTGATACTTACGTACGTCAGTTAGTGTACCACTTTCATCTACATCAAGCTTTGTAGACTTTGCCATAGGTGTGCCGATCGATTTGACATTGTCCATGTCAAACTTTTTTAGCAAGTCTTTTGTATACTTTGCTTGATTGATGAATATCCCTTATGAGCATTGCTTGATTTATAGCCCGAGGAAAATGTTAGTTCTCCTATCATGCTCATTTCGAATTCACTCTGTATACACTTAGCGAACTCGTTACATAGCATCTCATTAGTTGATCCAAAAATTATATCATCTACATATATCTGCACTAATAAAATATTCTTATCCACGGATTTTATAAAGAGAGTATAATCAACCTTTCCTTTGAAAATCCATGTTCAAGCAAGAAGGAACTAAGGCGCTCATACCATGTATGAGGTGCTTGTTTGAGACCGTAGAGAGCCTTACGTAGCTTGAACACGTGATCAAGATTTTTAAAATCTTCAAAGCCTGGAGGTTGTTTTACAAAAACTTCTTCTTTTATATAACTATTTAGAAAGCACTTTTGACATTCATTTGAAAGAGTTTGAAACCATAAAAACTAGCAAAAGCACAAAGCATTCGAATGGACTATAGTCTAGCAACTGGAGCATACATATCATCATAGTCAATACCTTCTTCTTGACATAAACTTGAGCTACTAGACGTGCTTTACTGTGTGTGACTAAACCATTCTCATCTAATGTATTTTAGAACACCCATTTGGTGCCAATGATCGGATGATTAATAGGTCTGGGAACAAGTTCCCAAACTTGATTCCATTCAAATTGGTTTAGTTCCTCTTGCATCGCAGAAATCCAAAATTTATTATTAAAAGCTTCTAACACATTTTTAGGTTCTATTTTGTAAATAAAAGTAACATTAATAACTATCTCTCTTATGCTTGAGCGAGTACTTACACCTCTTGATACATCACCTATTACCAGTTCTTCCGGATGGTCTAGCGCAAACCGCAATCATTTCGACAGACTTTCCAGATAGGACATGGATGGTGTATCTTCTGGTGTTCTATTGGAGGGAGTTTTCTCTTCTTCATTGTCACTATCGTCATTGCGTTGACTATTCAGCTCATCGAATGTGACATTTATTAACTCTTCAACAATAAGTGATCTCTTGTTAAATACCTTGTAGCCTTTACTCAGTTTCTTGGTGGACAATATTGCAATAGTATCCATGTTCGCATGTCCAAGATGCATATGCCATACCCAGCTTTCGTCTTGAGTTATAAACAGACACTTTCCTGTACTGTTAGTCTTCTCTGACCGATATAGTAAATATATATTGTCCTATTTTATTCCCTCAAAGGAAGTTATTCCAAAAGTTTTATTATAAACAAAATATTTATTCTTAACAAAATTAATTCCATAACTATGATCAGTCAGTTGACTAATACTTAACGGGTTATATTTTAATTTTGTTACTAAACATACAGCTTTGATAATTGGTGAGGGAGAAGTACCTATGTTGCTAATTCCAATAATATGTCCTTTAAGGTTGTTCCCAAAGGAGACATAGCCTTCTTTCTTTGTCGATAGAGTTGCAAATAATGTGTTATCACCCATCATGTGCCTGGAGCAACCACTATCGACAATCTACTTGCTTCTAGTAGGAGGAGGAAGGTCCACCTACAACACAAGTTGAAGATGCAACCTTTGGTACCCACTTTCTTAAGGGTCCTGATATGTTAGTTTTGAAACCCATACATATACATTCAGATATACTAGCTTTCTAATTTTACACTGGTGTGATACATGCCCTTTTATACCACAATAGTGACATGTAGCAGAAGTGTTAGTGCTTGGTATAGTTCGAAAATCATGTATATGTGTTTTTGAAGATGTGTGTGCTTTCTTATTGTGTGAAAAAGTATACATATATGCATGGCTTCTGGCAGTTCTAGCTGTGTTGGTAGTGTTGTGTTTGTGTTTGGCCTTGTGACTAATATTCACCTGAGTTATAGGTTTGACAACTTGTTTACCCAGTTTGATCTCTAACTTTTTAGAGACGTCACAGGCTTCATTATATTTGGCCGTGAGTGCATCTATTCTCTGAGCAGCAATACTATACTTTATTTTCTTTAATTCATATAGATCGTTAAGTTTAACATTTTCTTAATTAGCTTTCTCAAGCTTTTCAAGAGTTTCATGTAAGCTTAACTTTAGAGAAGTAATCTCATTTGTGTCACTAGAAGAATCTCTAATATCTTCTAGCATTTGAGATTGCTTTGAAAACTCAGATTGTACAAATTTTAGCTCTTTCTTAGCACTTTTGTACATACCTATCATTTTTCTCTGATCTTCTAGCAGATCAGTGAAAGCATCAAACAGTTCATCGAAAGTAAATTCTTCATAGAGAGGATTTGATATTACCTTAGCATCTGTAGCCATAAAGCATACATTCGTGGTGTTACGAGGCTTCTCATCTTCTTCAGAGTCACTAGCTTCGCTTTTACACCATATGATAGTGTTAGCGTAGTTTCTAGTTGAAGACCTTCTCTTTCTTGTCTGATCGTGCATGCTTCCCTTTCTTATAACAGGACAATCCTTATTGATGTGACATGTTCTTTTACAGCTGAAGCAGATCGATTCTTTATCGTCTCTGGAATCTTTCTTCTTCTTATTCGACTTCTCATATCTGAGGAATCTTCTGAAGTTCCTTGTCATAAGGGCCATTTGCTCGTTGTTTGAGCTGTATGTCTCACTTTCATTGTCGGAGGTTGTCTTGTGGTTCACTTTGAATGTTATTGCCTTCTCTTTTGGAGCTAACTCATCGAAATCTTTTAGGCCTAGCTCATGCGTCATGAGATTTCCTATAAGGGTTTCAAGAGTCATTATCGTGAGATCATTTCCTTCAATAATGGTCGTCGCTTTAGGATTCCAGTTCTTAGTTAGCCCACGAAGTACCTTTCGAATCTTCTCATGATTACTGTATTCTTTTCCAAAGGAAGATAGAGGATTAACAATATCTAGAAACTGAGTAAACATATTTGTGATAGTCTCATTAGGCTTCATTTTGAAGGCCTCATACTCTTGTGTTAGTCGTAAGATTTTGGACTCCTTCACTTGTGAAGTGCCTTCATGAGTAACCTCAAGAAGTTTCCAAACCTCGTGAGACGTGACTGTCATGCCCCAGAACCAGAATACTGGCAAGTGGGGACGGACAAGGCCAGCTACGTAATGCCAGATTATTCCAGTACTCTGAAATTATGTATAAACTGTCAAGACATGGGGGTTACTTCTACAAGCCAATAGTCGATCCTAGGTCAAGCATTCCTAGGTATCTCAATCACAGGCAATTATACAAGGAGCAAAAAGTATGATCATTAGACATACAATAGTAAATCGTCCCAAACCATTTATATATGGATGATCATGAAGCTAGTAATACAAAAGAGAGAACTAGCCAGAGTAATAGTCCTACATGATAAGCTCTAGCTATAGTCTAGAATACGCACATCATGTTTAGTCTCGTAGGCTAAATATCAAGAACCAAAACACGAGCTAAACACGTGCTCGGAGGCTAAACACCACAAAAGACTAATGTACATATCAAGTGGGAGAATGAAACACGAAACCCACTCAGTTACTCTGGTGCTCCGGATAGTCACCATCGAGTAGATGGTACGGAAGATCCTCTGGGCTTCTCTATCAGATCTGGACAAACAAAACCAGTGGGTTCAGACCCCAAATAGCAAGTACCACAAAGGAGGCCAAACTATGGACTAAAACCAGCAATAGCTAACATAGCAATGGTTAGAGAAAGCAATAAGTAAATGCAGATCGAGACTCGTGCACTACCAATGCACTTATCCCGAACCTAGAAAGACAATAAGTAAAGGATCTTGGAGCATAAAGTAATTATCATGTGACATAATATAAACTGTGGACTTGTGAATTAAACAGAGAACTTGTGACATAGCTAAACCATGTAAGAGAAATGGTACATGCGAACATGTACGGTAAGTGGAACATGTGAGCATGTTAGATAACTGAGACTTATGAGCATGTTATGTAACTAGGGCATGAGAGCCTGTGATAATTATAGAACAACAATGATAAGATGACTTGGGAGCTATTCCGGAAGTCGAGTTACAACCCTTAAACCAAACAAGGACCGGGGTTGTAACCCTTCTCCTGAACAGAAATACTTATGTACTGAAAAACATACGGACACTGCCTAGACAAAACTAGACTGGACTGGACTGACTCCATCCATCAAACACAGCCAAGCAATGAGTACGGCTTGATACATTAGCTAACTAGGGTTATCACAAGACTAGTTACTAACAAGATGCAATGAGATATTCCCACAGTCACAAGCCCTGCAGCTATCCAGTTATCCTTCCGCAGGTTGAGAGTTGTATTAGGTGGATACATCGCCCAGGAGACAAATGTATCCCATGGTGACTTGGGGTGCAACACATGACAGTGTGCTGGAAATGTGCCCTACTCGACGGCAGTCTACAAGTCCAATTAAAGTGCCCAGATAACGGGATCGCCTGTGACTGGAAAATCTCTCTATATGAACTACTTGATCAATCTAGTCATTAACCTAGTCAAATCCAGTATGAATCCCTGACCGTGGTAATCAGAAATCCATATCCTAGACATGATGCAAGACGAGACATGTAGTTTGTGCACGCATACACAATACATTCAACTACGGTGTCCAAAAGAGTTGCATTAACAAGAAGAATAGTCGTCGCAACAGCATCTTGATTATACATGTCATGTTAGGTTTACTTGTCATATCAAGAGTGCACCACAACGGACCACTATCAAGAGTTATCATGTTAAGGTTACTTGTTAAGAGTGCGCCTCGACGGGCCACTATCATGTTAGCATGTAAAGACATGTTCAAGAGTGCACCACGATGGGTTACCATCATGTAAACAAAGAAAGACATGTACCAGAGTGCACCACAATGGGTCACTATCTAGTATAGGTAGAGAAGAGACGTGTAGCATGAGTGCACCACAACGGGCCACCATCACGCAAGCAAAGAAGTGACATATAACATAAGTGCATACAAAGCAAAGAAAAGCCATACACCATGAGTGCACCCCAACGGGCCACTATCTAAGAAAGAAAACATGCGACAAGGATCGCATGTAAGAAAGAATTAGATAAAAGACGTATCATGGCACGAGAGAAGAAATAAATAAAAGTACTACTTGACAAAAACAATAATTGAAACTGTGCTAGTGTTAAGAATATAAGGGGGTACAGTTATCTCTAACTGTACAAAATCATATAAACATGATAAGAGTTTATTACAGTCGAAGGAAACCTCAAAAACGTCAAGTACAGAAAATATGCCAAAAAGATCAAAACTATGATTGAAGTTGTCAATCGCGTATGAACTCCAGTTAAAGTAAAATAAGAAGATTCTTAAAGCCAAGACAAAGATCTACAATTTTTATATTGAGAGTTGGGAGAAATTCTGGCCACAAATCAGCCAAATAGGGCATAAAACAGCCAAAATAGGCACTATGCGGCACTATGCAAGCCATACCGCACTATGCAAGCCTGCGGCACTATTTATCCATGCAGTACTATGCAAGCCTGTGGCACTATTCATTCATATAGCACTATTCAAGCCTACGGTACTATACAAGCCATGCGATACTATTCATCCATGCGGCACTATGCAAGCATGCGGTACTATTCATCCATGTGGCACCATGCAAGCCACGCGGCACTATTCATCCATGCGGCACTATGCAAGCCTGCAGCACTATTTATCTATGCGGTAATATTCAAGTCTGCGACACTATGCAAGCCATGCGGTACTATTCATCCATGCAGCACTATTCATCATCCCTGCCAGAACCAGGACAGATGAACATAAAAGATGTCCAAATCTTGTTTTGGCCATAACTTCCTCAAAACATGTCGAAATCTAACTTTTCAAAGGTCCATTTTGGGTAAAATTGAATTCTCTACAACATAGAACAATCAAAACTTGAAAATAATAAAGTTTGGTAGATCAAAACCCAAGAAAATCGAAAATAAAGTAAACTTAGATCTACAAGAATTTATCCACCAAAATAAAAACTGCCAAGTTCTAAAAATGCTTAGAATCATGTAAGAAAGAGTTTAGAACAAACAAAATAACATTTTCCCAACATTTGGCAAGATGTACTTGTCTTAGGTTGTAGGAGAAAATAAAGAGGAAGAAGATGAAGAGAATGAAAATAATGGAGGAGAGAGAGATTTTGGTTTTTATATAAAACCCTTCTCATCTAAAACCAACTAAACCAAACCAAACTAAGTTGAACCAAACCAAATTAAACCAAGTCAAAATTAAATCAAAGCAAGGCTAAGAAAGAAAAGTCAAAACACTGGTCACCTGACAAAGGCCAGAATTCCGTATACGTACGCTGAAAATACGTATAACAGAAAACGGGAGTGACAGGCATGTCGTCGGCATAAAAGGGTACACTGACGATATGTCGGTCAAGAAGAAAATCTATAAGTCGAGAAAATTTTAAAGCGTTCCAAAAATCAAGAAAATACAAAACACAGTACAAAAGTACATATCCGTATATAAATATCGATATAGTGAGACGAGTCTCACAGTGACACATGTTAAAACTCTGTTAAACTCAGTTCTATCTACAGCACAAAATAAAGCATTGATGGCTTTTGTATCAAGACTAGCTTGTTTCTTTTCATTGTCGGTATATCTGTCGAATGATTTTTCCACTAGAACACCATCTACCGTAACAGATAGTGGTTTCTTATAACCATTCATGACAATCGACCATAAATCAAAATCAAGAGACTTGAGATAAAAGCTCATATATGTCTTCCAGTACGTGTAGTTTGTGCCATCAAATAGGGATGGCCTATTTGTTGATTGGCCTTCACCATTGCTTAGATATAGGGATACCATATCTCAAGGAGTTTTAATCCGACTAGAGATAACTGTGCTCTGATATCAATTGTAGGATCGATGGCACCTCTAGAGGGGGGTGAATAGAGTGCAGCAGAAAATAATTACCAATTAAAAACTTAAGCAGGTGAAGCAAATATTAATCAAACTTAAAATGCAAAGTAAAGCAGTAAGTAAATATAGTGGAGGCAAGAAAGAAATACGCAGACACAGCAGGTTTATACTAGTTTTCCTCTGAAAGGACTAGTCCAGTCCGCGAGAACTCTTGCTCGCTATAATCCACTATTTTGAATAGAGATTACATCGCGTGCTTTACTCTGGAGAACACGCCAACTTCAATACTGTCGTATTTTTATCTGAAGCCCACGATCAAACTTCAACAACACCTTTTCTGAGAAAAATTTTTATACACCAAGCTTGTACAACTCGAAAACTCCTAATCAGAAACCATCGACACTAGAAGAATAGGAGTTGTCTTGGATATTTTAAGTTTGTAGCTTTGTAAATAGAATAGAAAGGTTAGGAATAGATAGAGAAGATGAAGATTGAATGTGTGAATAGAAATGGGAATTTCTTCTCTTTTTATAGGATTTTCTAAGATAGAGTTCGGACAGAACTTGGTAGCCTAACGTTCATAATTTTAAACGTTGGTGATCCAAAAGAATAGGGAAAGCTTCTGACCAGAAGAAATCCAAGGGGACCGAGTTCGGTTAGAACTCTAGCTGAGTTTCGTTGCCAGGGTTTCTGGTCAATCTGGTTTGGTTTAGGTCAAGAATTGGATAAAGGATTGGGTCAAGGATTAGATCAAGGATTAGAACATCTAAATGCCAGTGATCTCAATGCACAATTTTTTTAAACTCAATAAAAAAATTACAGAATAAAGTATAAAAAATTTGTAGACACGAAATCTGTAATCTTATGTTTCTTTTCATATCGAACTTGGAGTTTTAGGTCAATTATCGAAATCGACTTGACCGTAGCTGAATGGGCCAATATCCACTAGAGATTTTTGAGGATTTACTATCTGTGGTTTTATTTACGAATGAGTAAATAAAAGATAATTACTCGAAGATTTAGGGCATGTGCAATATTTGGAAGACATAGTACACACTTTCAAACATGATATTTCTTCAGGAATTTGTCGTTAATAGGCATCATAGCGATTCGACCGTCCATCCCGGCCAACTGAAAAGCTCCGTTAGAGATGATGGTGGATTGATAGGACCAATGACATCCATGCCCTAAGCTTCAAAGGGCCAGGATGCTACAGTTGATGCAGAAATTCTGATGGTTGGTGAATGAAATCTGCATGAATTTGACATGCTCTGTATTTCCTTGCATATACAATCACATCTGCCACTATGGTAATATTCCATACGTCGGATATGATCATGTAGCTTAGGACCAGGCTGGTGTTCACCATAGACACCATCGTGAGCTATACGTAATATCTGTTTTGCTTTATTGCCCGCGAGATAATGTAAGAGCATACCGTCAAATGATCGTCGATATAGTATTTTGGAAGAGTGGTTGTAATAGAATCGGAGTGATCGACGACGAATTGTCGTAGCTTCTTTAGGATCTGCAGGCAAGATATCATGTACTACAAAGTCAATAAAAGGGGCTCTCCAATCTTCCCTAGTATTGCAAATCTCGATTGAATTGCTAATTTCAATATTCAAATTATTCTCGACACAGAATAATTCCCTATTAGTGATGACGATCAACTGTTGTCTTTTCACAGAAATCGTTAATACTACTGCTAGATTAGCAAGTGTGTCAGCTTCTGTATTGCATGCTCAGCGTACGTGTTCATTACAAAAACCTTTAAAGGATGTAGCCAATTTAACAGCTGCTTCCTGGTATGGAATAAGATCTTGATGCCGAACTTCATACGTGCCTCTAACCTGGTTAACAATTAATTTAGAGTCTTCGTATACTTCTAGATATTCGATATCCAACTGTTTAGCTAATTGGAGACCGATGAGTAGAGCATTGTATTCAACAACATTGTTGGAACATGGCTCATCTAAAGAATAGGCTCTTTAAATGGCTAGCCCTTCTGGTGATACAAGAATGATTCTAACTCCGACGATAATGATACCGTTAGGTCCAATTCTAGATGCACCATCGAAGAATAGACACCAAGCGAGCAGTTCTTCTGAAACCATGTTAGATTCTAGAGTTTTATCAGGAATTTCGTCATAAAGTTTAGAAGTTTCAAGAATTGGATGCGCAGCCAAGAAGTCAGCTAGGGCTTGACCCTTAACAGACTTTTGTGGAACATAGACCATATCATATTGTGCTAATAATATCACCCATGTAGCAAGTCTGGAGTTCAGTGTACTAGGCTTCTTCATCAAAACTTGTTGAGGATTGACTCTAGACATGACATGAATAGTCTAACCTGTAATATAATGATGCATTTTCTCTATAGCGAACATCAGGGCTAAGCATTTTTTTTCTACCAGGCTATACCGATGTTCAACACCGATCATTGTGCGACTGAAATAATAAATTGCTTGCTCATGGCCTTCTTTGTTCTTCTGGGCTAAGAGGGCACCCAGAGAGTGATCCATTGCTCGAACATATATCAGAAAAGGTATTACTGTGATTGGAGGAACTAAGACTAGAGGGTTCATCAAATACCATTTTATGTCTTCAAATGCTTGTTAGCATTCGCCAGTCCAAACAAAAGACATACCTTTCTTCATTAATTGAGTGAACGGTCTGCAGCGTCCAGAGAGGTTTGAGATGAATCTTCTGATGTATGCAAGCCATCCCTGGAATCCTTATAGCTCTTTTAGGTTGCGTGGAGGATGCATCTCTTGAATGGCTTTGACTTTTTCGGGATCAATGTATATACCCTTAGATGTAATAATGAATCCGAGAAATTTGCCACTAGAGACTCCCAGGAATGACATGGTGGGATTCATCTTGAGTTGATGTTGGCACATTAGATCAAAAATAGTTCTTAAGTCTTGGATGTGATCTTACTTTAGACGACTCTTGACAGCAATATCGTCAATATAGCACTCCACCATTTTCCATAAATATTCGCGAAAGATGGTACTTATGGCCCGCTGATAGGTGGCACCAGTATTCTTAAGGCCAAATGGCATAACTGTGTAGCAGTAGACTCCTAGAGAAGTGTGAAAAGATGTATATTTTTCATCTTTGGGGTTCATCCTGATCTGATCATATTCGGAGAATCCATCCATGAAAGACATTCGTTCGAACATGCAGGTGTTGTCGATCATGACATTGGTGATCGGAAGAGGAAACTCATCTTTGGGACAAGCTTCATTAAGGCCTCTAAAGTCGATGCAGACTCGGACCTTCCTTATTTTCTTCACAACCGGGACAATATTAGCTACCCAATCTAGATGTTGTTCCTTTCTGACAAAGTTGCAAGCAATGAGCTTCTTGACTTCAGCTTCTATGGCGTCCATCATATCAGGTTGGAATCAACACTATTATTGTTTGACCGGTCTAGCATTTGGCAGAATGTTGAGCTTATGAGTAGCAATATGTGGATCTAATCCCGACATATCTTTATAGCTCTAGGCAAATACATCAATGTATTCCCTGATGAGTTGGATTAACTCTTGCATGTCTGCTTCTGAAAGACTATTACTGATAAAGATTGGCCTTAGAAAAGCTTCGTCTCTGATATCAATTTGGACCAATTGATCCTCAGAGGATGGTTCGCGTTGTTCGAAGCGAAGCTCCCATTGAGTGTCCATCCTTTGTGCCCAAGGCTCTGCTTCATGAGTCTCGGTGAAATCATCATCGTCTTCTTAGAGTTCAGCTATTACCATATTAGAAGATAGAGTCACTCGATGGACGTGCCCTATGCTGGTGTCCGAATCCTATGAAGAAGAGTCAGAAGAATTAAATCGTTTCTTTTTTTCAGAATCAGAAAGATCTAGGGTTGTGATTGGCATAGTGTAGCCTAACCCATGTTTTTTCTTGTTATAATATTGTAGCGACTTTTCTTTTGGGGTGGGTATACGAATAGGAGTTCGTCAACCCTTACCACCGTTGAGGCTGGATTTGAAGTTGTAGCCCATCTTTTGAATTATATCTTTGGATTGTTAATTATAACGACGTAGTTGGATTCGCCCGCTATCACCGTTCTCAGAGTCACTATCAAATGTAGCTTTTTGATTCAGTCCTTTGCTGAAGATGATAGGATGATCATCTTTCTTCCGGAAGGGAACTAGAAAGAATGAGTTTTGTAGTAGTTCTAATGATACCTCATTTTGAAGAGGTTAAATTGCCTCCAAGGTAAGAGGTTCAAAGTAATCTAGAATTTTTAGATAACACTGTGTGTAATAATTAACATCTATGTACAGTAAAGGAGATGCTACTTTATTGATATTTGCATCAACATTTATAATAGTATTTTTAACCTTGGTCGATGGAAGCAAATAGTAGTTCCACCCCCGGTGCTGCGGGACGACATGTTAACAGAAGTAAATAGTAGTTCGTCTTTATCTACCATAATCAGTTCAGGAGTCCGAGTGTAATTCAAGCGGTCGAATACAGACCGTTTGGCTGATTGACAACAGCACTTGATTACTATCTCATGATGTTGATTACAGTGATGACTCTGATACGGAATTACAGGTGTGTGGGGTGATCCTGAAATCTTCTGCTATTGTACAAGAATCTCACGGAGATCAGTTACAATGACAGTAGTTCGAGAAGAAGGAGTAGGTACATTCTCTCGGATTATGTTAGGAATGTGATTCCTATTCTTGAGATTCTGTGTCCCCTGAGTGTACAAAAAAGTGTTGAGGTCATTAGCATAGGTGAGAGGTTCTTGATCTTAGAAGCCTTCACTGTGCACAATTTGGTATGTGGCATAGATTGTGCTTGGTGCACCATATGACTTGATGAAATTGGTTATGTTCTGCACTGGTTAAGATAAGCGCTTATGTCAGAGTTATACGCTACCTACTTATCTGTTTGGGACACCATCAATCTTCCCTGCTTTGATTTTGATATGCACAGAGTAGGGAGATTTTGATTTTGTCCTCACTGGTGCTGTCCAGATTGATGAGGAGTGGACAAGATGTCTTGTTATTCTACGCACACTGTTTCAGCGCATTTGGCACGGTGCAGATGGGCAACTGAAAGTAGACTTTGAGCAGAGCCTACTTTCTCGGTATTGATTTGGTTGTCTCTCCCAAGAGAAGTAGAGTTTCTACTCAGAAGTGTTCTGGCATCGATTGGCACAGAGGCGTAATCAGATGAGTTTTCCCCCAAATTTGGAATTGGAGAAGAGTAAGGAGAGGCCATATGGTGCTTCCCTTTGTTCTGTGTAGAGGTAGTGATTGGTAGACTCTCCATCAAGTTTAGAACTGGAGAGGAGTGAAGGATGGCCATATGGAGCTGTCTCTTGATTGGCGCTGAGACAGTGATTGGCGCACTCTCCACCAAGTTTATAATTGGGGAGGAATAGGGAGTAGCTACAGGACGCTTTCCCTTGTTTTGTGCAGGACCAGTAATTGGCGTGCTAGTGGACTTTGGAGTCTAGATGGCACGAGTCTTCCTGGCTTCGGAGACAGCGGTATATGCGTGCTTGGCAACAGCGCGCTTGGCACACCCAGTGCCAATCATTACTTTATAGGCTGTTTGGTCGACTTGAACGACCAAAGTCTTCTGTGTCGTGCCAACCGACGCAACATCGCATTGAGTTGTCACTTTCTCATTAGAGGAGAAAGTCGTCCCCAGTAGAGTCGCCATTTTTTGCGAGAACAAAAGTTTTCCAAGAAAACTAGTTTACAAACTAAGAAAAGAAAGTATAAAAGTACAATTTGCTTCTAGAAAAGTACAACTTTAGGAATCTGATCAGAAGACAATCACTTTATCCTTTGGACAATACCATATCGAAGAAGAAAGCCTCTTGATCGTGTTGTAGCAACTTAATCAGGAGATTATGATCATTAGTGATGCTTGAGAAGTGATTTGGAACTCTATTTATAGAGTTTTGAGATAACAGTCAGATAGTTACTCTGATTGGCGCACATTTGCAATTGGCACACCATCATCCATTTGTGCTAACGGTTGGCTTAACTGCTTGGGACACGTGGTATTTTGTGAGAGAGATGCGCTTGGTCGTGGGCAGTGTCACATGCACATTCTTCGAGATTAATGACATGCGCACCATGTCATCTAATTGTTTCTGGATGATAATTTATCAACTGGTACGATATATTAGGCGCCTGGCATAATTTGTTGATTAGCGCCATCTGCTTGGTATGTTGAATCTATAAGAATTGATTACCTCGTGCCTAATAATGAATAGTGCGGGGTGACTGACAATCATTATGGCAAAATCTGACACAATCTTCTCGAGCGTTGTGCGTTCGGGATTCGAAAAGATTTTTCTTAACTAACGTGTTGTCAGTCATTATGACAAGCGCCTGAGCTTCTCGAGGAAGCTTGCCACGTGGCAGCCAGCGCCATTTAAAGCCCTGTGCTATTTCATGTCCATTGTTATTTGATTAATAATTCTTGGCGCTATTTGTGAGTAGCACAATGCATTCTTTCAGTAATTTTTAGATACAATGATCATTATTTTTATTAGTATTATATTTTATTTTAATGATATGTATACAAATAAATATATAGAATATATATATATCATAAAGAGTAGAGAAAAAATAAAATAGTTTATGAACAGTGCAGTGTACTGTTCAACCGTCTTCCCTCCAACCCGAGCTAAGCTCGACGAAACAGGCTATAGCCAGTTTCAAATTTTTGAATCCAATTTTACCCAATTCAGATCAAATATTTTTCCTTTTAATCCTAGAGAATCCTCTTTGGATTTAATCAAATCTTATACTGTTTTGATAGAGATTTAAACTCAAGTTTGAATCAAAAATTTCTTTTCTTCCTTTATATATGTAGATTTACGCTCGAAACGAACCCCGATTCCTCGAGACCTTAATTGTCAACCTCCCACAAACTCGGCCACGTGATCCTAACGGACTCCCTTGTGCGTGCACCGTCATGGTGGTCGCCGGCCGGGCGAGGCAGCGGCGGCGGCATGCCAGCGGCGAAGGTAGCAACTGAAGTACAGCAGCAACAACATCCTGTTTAGGTACTCCCTTTTGTTATCAGTTTTCTTTTATTATACGTAGCGGTTCTTTGATCCATAAATTTCTAAGGTTAGCCTAGTTGACCACGTGCAAACCCCTTCAAATAGATCGATTTAATCTATCATAGATTAATTGTGAAAATTCTGAAAAGATTGAGAAAAAATCACAATGACAGGGACCCAAAAACAGTTCTGGAACCCTAGATTAGAAGACAAATTGCAGGCAGAATTTCGAGAAATTTTGAAATCTAATTAAACAGGCTTGGAGACAACCTATAGGGCTTCAAAACCTTTTTTGTAGAATTTAAATTCGTCGACCATGCGTCGGGAAACCAATCTCACAAAATTGACAAAAACTATTTTAAAAACTGTAGAATTTTTAGAAAATTCCTGATATGACGTGCGCCTCGACAAACCGAGCAACGTGGTCACAATCCATCAGCATCAAAAGATGCGTATGGATGTTGTCGACGTGTGGGATTCGACAGAACTCGATTTCGCTGTGTGTGCACGACGAAATCAAGACGTATCGATCGAGATACCCCGTATCGGTCCCTTTATAAACCAGATCATAACCTTGTGCACATTATTCATCTCGAGACGAAACTTGCGGCATCAGGACCATGTCATTTTTTTGGTCATGTGTACAAAGTTTGGTCCGATTCTGAGAAGGTCAACCGAAACGCTATTTTGGCAGGCCCGTGATCCGATCCAACTGGCGAATTTATGCACGGCCTACCGGAATCCAGCTTTGGACATAATATTGGGTTCGTATTATCAAACCAAAACCGTAGACATATAGTTTGATGACTTTAGGGACCATGGATATTCGCACGCTTTTGGTGTAAAGCGGGTCCAACGACGGACATCGTTTTGACCAAAAATTATGATTTTGCTCCTGTGTCTAGAATTGGACTTTTGGGTAGGCATTTTTAGATATTTTTTATACCAAACATGTTGGTGATGTCTGTTTCAGCATCCGGAGACAATGGCAAGAGTTTGACTTTTGTGGCTCACCGAGTGATTAGGTATTGTTAGTTTTGCGTGCTTCCCTAGCCAATTGGACGATTCTGAACGCAATGGTACTATTTGTTTCAGCAGTTCAGAACACCAGGTGAGTATATTTATTGTTTATTTTTAATATTTTTAATTCCTATATTATAATATTTAGTTATATCATACTTGATTTCTTGACACGCTCGTTACACGGTAGCACTTCATGTTGTCTCTTTTAGTTCATGTCATTATCTCGTATATTATGTCGGGATGGGGAAGTACTAAATAGATATGTGATCAGACCTTAGATCATGTTTTATTTTCTGCACAGTAGACCTTGATAAATAAAGTAGACCTTGATAATTAACTTAGACCTTGTCGTGCAACTGTCCCAGACCGATCACATATCGAAAAGGTACTTCAAAAACACATAGATAGTTATATTCTCCTGTTACATGCTGTCATATATTTTTCTGTCTGGTATTCTTTATATTTTTTGTTCCTTCTGTCTTGATATTCTTACTATGTATTTTATGACTAACCATTGTCTTATAGTCGTTAACATATACTTGAAACTGCATTCAATAATTTGTACTCGTTCCCTTCCTGACTAGAAACCATATTTTTCATATAGTCGTGGCTACTCTCTTGTATTAGATTCTTGGGGAGACAGGGGTATATTCGAAGGCCAAACCTAGAGACTAGTTGGATAGTTGAGTATTTATTTAGTTGTCTTTTTTATATTTTTGAGACTTTGTAATTTCTTCAATTGTAATCTTTTCGAATGTTGTAAAATATTACTTTAGATGTTGTGATTGAGCTATAATAATTATCTTATGAACATTTTGTTTATTGTGGGCTAGACAATATTCTACCGCCGATACCACGGTGTAGGCTGGCTTGCGCACGCACTCATATCCCAAAAAACGGGTACGGGTCATGACACCTAAGCCAAACCATAACCCATTTTATGGTGTCTTGATTGCGTCGGTGTCCAAGCAATCATGCATCAGCCGTGTCGACCTCGAGTCCGAGCCCGGGTGTCTATTCCACTTCATTATCATTTCTTTTACAATTTACAACCGTGTTCGATATGACACATCCCCAAAAACCTACAAGAAAACTCGTACAATTCCTTGTGTCCCCGGTCTGACCTCGAAGACATGATTACACTAACACAACCCTAATCTTGACCCTTCTCCATGACTAGATCCTTTGTCGCCCTCTATCGACCGCTCCTCTGGGCGTTGCCGAGCTTCCAGTGCATGGCTCGTCTCTGTATGCTACTGGAGCACCCGCCATAGTTGTCTTCTTCTCCAGTACCGGCTGATTCCTTGACGGTGAGCACCGACTCTGACCGATAGCCCTTCCACCAGATCCGCCAACCCGGACTATCCACCATCCCCCGCGGTCGAGCTCCACCTTCTTAGAGCTCCTTAGTTGGCGCTATCCCTCGTTTCCACCAGTGCCTCTGCTCTGACAACCTAGATCGAACTGCATGTGCGTCTTCTCCTGGCCGGAGTTCTTCGAGCGTTAGATCTCTGCCCCATTGTCCTCTTCTACGCCAAGAATTATCCTCGATCACCACCTTGAGCACCAAGCGTCGCTCTTCCTCCATATCGACGATCAGACCCTCGTCTCCAGCCTCCTGACACCGACGTTTGGTTATTCTGAGCACTGGTACAAAAACTGGGCTAGCCTCACACTGCTCCCGCAACCTCCTCCTGCCATGCCCAGCTTCCAACTGCCTCAACCCCAGCCAATGTCCTCGGTTCCAGTGTCACTCCTTTGCCTCTGGGGCACTATTCTCCACCAAGTCTTGGTGGTCTCCGTCCGCCATCAAAGCCTCCAACATCGTCCACCGCCCTCCAGCGGTGCTCGACTACAGCCTCCGACCAATCTTGTTGGTGAGCGCCTCTTCCTTTTTTCTTTCGTTTTCTCGAGAAGTTGGAAGACTTCTAGTTTTCTCTCTCCTAAGTAATAAGGAGGAAGAGGCTGGGAATAGTTCAGTCGGGTTTTAGAAATAAATTTTGGGCTTACATATATATTAAGCATTGTTTTAGTATATCTCAGTTGGGTTTGGGATCAGAATTTGAGCTATTAGGTCGGACTGGGCCAGTACAGGCCAGAGCTTATAGGATCAGTAGGCTCAGTAGATTAGTGCTTATTAATTCATTAATTAGTAAAATAGTTAGTTGAATGATTAGTTAATGAGTTAATTAGTTAGTATATGATTAATTAGCAAATAATTGGGTTAGTAATTAAGAATTAGTTAGTTGAACTTTGGGATTAGTTAATGGTTAAAGGGTTACTCTAGAAGTTTATCATTGGAAATAAAATTTAACACCAATTTATTATTTTTTTTGGTGAATTAAAGCCATCCCCATCTTTCGGTTAAGGCAAGTACATATTTTTCAACTTTACTTAGCGACATTGTATTTCATGATTTACAAGTGTCACATGTTGTATTGTGTTGTCGGGTCATATCGTGTCGTGTCGGGAGGGAGAACACTCATGTGACATGTAGTTTACCTAGCCTTAGACATTTTTGTGACTGCTAGCATTGTCGAAAGACGTGCCTTATGTCCATTACGTGTGTGACTACTAGCATTGTCGAAAGACATGCCTTATGTTCGTTACGTGCATGATTTCTAGCATATCATCTTATAATATGCCTTATTGATTAGCCCCTACATGCTTATCAGTGTTCTGATTGCACGTGCCACACATAGTTAGTGCATGTAGCTAGGTACATCCTCATTTTACTTGTTATTTACAGTCACTATATATTATATTATGTTGTTGAATATTGTTGAGTTTTATGTTACTTTGCTCCATCATGACTGGATAATTGTCATAGATGCTACGGAGTTAACATTCAGATCATCTAAGGCTACTTGGAGGACTTAGAGATTAGGATTAATTTTGATATATCAGGTGATGTATATATGTAGTTGTTTTTATTATGGTTATCTACCTGGTTTGTCTCCGAAGGGTTGGCATGTATGATGTACTAAAAATACTGATAATGGACTCTATAGTGATTTTGTGTGGTTGGGATTTGCTTGTACGATTTAGTTATTGTGATAAGTATTTGATGGTATAATGATGGATATTCACAAGGTATATAACAGCTAACTACTACTGATTCAGCGACATAGGCTAGACACGCTCGCAAACCGTACCCGATAATACGAGCGCGAGTTGTGGCCATATGGGCACCGAAAGTCATTCTCCTCTTTAATTCTTCAAAACTTGCTTGGCATTCTTCTGTCTAGAGGAACTCTCTCATTCTTCCGAGTTAACTTGGTTATAGGATCTGTAATCCTTGCAAAGTCTTGCACAAACTTTCATAGTAACCTGCCAATTCTATCAAACTCCTGACTTTCTACAGCTCACCGTGGAGTAGACCATGGTTCTACTACTACGATCATCTTTGGATGTACTTTATGCCATCCACAGTTATTATATGGCCCAAGAATTCCACTTTGTCTAGGAAAATTCATATTTGGAGAGTTTTCCATATATTTTCTCCTTACGTAGTGTCTCTAAAACTATACGCATGTGTTATTCATGCAATTCGGGGGTGTTAGAATATATGAGGATACCATCGATAAAGACTACTAAAATTTTATCCAAGTACTCATAAAAAAATTGTTTATTAGGTCCATAAAAACTGTAGAAGCATTTGTAAGTCCAAATGGCATTACTAAGAACTCGTAGTAGCCATAACTTGTTTTGAAAGGCGATCTTCGAAATGTCTTCTTTTCTAACCTTCACTTGATGGTAACCGAACCTCATATCTATCTTGGAAAAACCCTTGCACCACTCAACTGATCAAAAGATCATCAATCTGTTGTAAAGGATATTTGTTCTTAATGGTAATGTTGTTCAAGGTGGTATAATCTATGCACATGCTCACCACTCCATCATTCTTAGGTACAAATAGGATTGGTGCTCCCCAAGGTGAAGCACTTGTCACGATAAACCCTTTGTCTTCTAAGTCTTTGATCTGCTCCTTTATTACTTTTAACCCTTTGGGATTAATTCTATATATATTATTTGAGATGGGTGATGCTCCAGGTACTAAGTCTATGGTGAACTCAATATCTCTATCTGGTGGTAACCCTGGTAACTCATTTGGAAAGACATCCAGAAACTCTGCAATGATGGGATGTGGTAATTATTTTTCTTCTACTAATGCCCTATACTTTATTCTTTTTTTTTATTCCACTGCTTCTCTAGCAACTTCAAATCACAGTTCCCCTTGTAGATTGAATATTATACATCCTCTGCGATAGTTGATAACTTCATGATGCTTACTCAATCAATCTATCCTGAGGATGCATCAAAACTCGGAAGTGGCATTACGAGTATCCTTGCATATAGGTATCTACTTCCTAAGGATATATGGCAATTATTGCAAACAGTACTAACTGGAACTATTCCTCCGTAGGTTATAATCTTGTAACTCGTCTTCGTGAGTTCAGAAGCTATACTATGCTTAATTCTAAACTCTACAAATATGAAATAATAAGATGCTCCAGAATAAAACAAGACAATAGCTGGAAGAGAATATAGTAGAATAGAACTTGTGATTACGTCAACAGTCGCCTCGATCTCCTCCACTTCCATGGCAAAGGCTCGACCTGCTGGGGTGATCCTCGCTGTTGCTACTGTGCAAACCTATGATGCTGAGTAGGAAGTGATGTTCCCCTCTGTATTGGTCTGGGTGGTCCTTCGTGTCCCTTCTAAGTTGAAGCTGATCCTAAAGCTAGACGAGCAGATGCCTGAGACAGTCCCTCATTGGATGCATGATAGATCCACAAAATAGGCAAAGACCTAGTCACTTGTGGCATGCATCAAAGTGATGACCTGGCCTCTTGTAGAAGGTACAAGTAAGAGCAATTCGAGTCTACTTCTGCTGTTGGGGTGCTAGATCTCTAGCTGAGAAATAGAATTGATGCTGCTGAGGCTGCTAGAGAAAGGTCCTCCCCTGAGTGTTAGGCCGCTTGGAGGGTCCCAAGTGACTGCTACCTCGCCATATGTATCTATATCCCTCATTAGTCTTGGCTCCATGTTTTTTTTACTCTTTGTGCTACGCTCAGAATCTTTTCATAAGTGCGAGGTCGGCTGGTAGTGACGACTAGGTGAATCTCCCTGGGTAGCCCTTTCTTGAACCTATGAGCTCGGACTTCAAGAGTGCAGACCATGTACTCGGTAGAATAGCTTAGACGGCTGAAGTCCACAGTATATCTATCGACAGTGTGAGTGCCTTGCTCCAGCCTCTCAAACTGACTCTTGAGGGCCTCCCGAGCAACCTCGGGGTAGAACTCTTCTTGAATAATTCCTTGAAGGTTCTCCAAATGACACCTGGGACTGATAGCTATGGCCCGTATTGGTACCAAGTGTGAGCAATGTCAAATACTGCATGTTGGTTGCCTCTACCTTGTGGCCCTCGGTAACTTTGGCAATCGTATAAGACGCTCCATGTTCTCTAAACATTCATCGGCATAGGAAATCCCCTTAGTCGCATAGAAATCCAAGGGTCCGAGGTCCAAGTCCCTAGCATTTTTTGGCTTCAACTGTGGGACCTCCCTGGTTCGAAGGGCATCTGCAAAACTAGCTTGGAAGAGGGTAGCATGCTCTGTCTGAGAGTCGATGAGTCTTTAAAATACTCCAAGCATCTGTGCACCTTCTATGGTGACAGTTAGAGTGGCAGGTAGGGGAGAGATCTCAAGGGCTTTGAGCGCATTCTGCTCTAAATTTCTAGTGTTTCTAGTCTGAACCATCCTAGAAATGGAAAGAGAGAGTCAATTATTGTAAATTTTATGTTGCCTAAATTTACTAAGTGATGAATAGCAAAATTATGCAATAACAAATATTTTTGTTGTGATGAGTATTTCCTATTATTATAGGTTCCCACAGTACTCTATGTCATAAGTACTATTAGGCAGGACCTGCATGGACCACCATAAAAACTTGTCACTCCCTGCTTTTGAATAATCAGATACGAGTATGTTCTCAAGTCCAGCCTATGTTGTGGAATCGGTGATAGTATGTTGTTTACACCTTATATAATCATCATATATGAAATATCGATCTACTTATCACAATGACTATGTCGTGCCCAACAATAACAATCACCACACACCACAGGTTTTTACTATTTATTATATGCCTTACAGTTTATCTTTTTGAGAAAAATTTGGTCAATGACTATATAATACATCAACAAAGATACTCATAATCGCCTACACAACACGTACAATCACAACACACACAAATACATCGAAAAGGTATATCTAAATAGTAAGTCATAATCATATCTCTCCAGAGATAGCTCCCGAGTCCGGAGCAGCATCCATGCCAGGCTCTCATATGATATCCTCTTGAGGTCCGTATTAGGTAGAATAAAGGTCCACATCCTCACTTGTCAACATATCTAGTCAGGATATAGCAAAGTACAACTACAACAATGACTCAATACCATGTAATACAGATAAATGAGATGCAATAATGGACTAACCTAATGTACCAGAATATCATAAAATACTAAAAATATGTACAATATCTTAATTAACAATTGTGATTGAAATGTTATTTTTGATGTGTGACAGGCTGGTGAGTACATGAAATAAGGTACGACTTAACCATACGTGAAATATATGATTAATCTATCCACATGACCTAGCTAGCGGTTTTGGTTTGGTCACACACCTACTCTAGCATTTTCATTTTCCACGTACCAAAACCAGAATACATGAGGTAGAAATCAAACGTATCTCTCTCATGTTCAAAATGAATCCTATGCATGACATCACAAGTAGAGAGTTTTATCATAATGTACTTGCCTGGATACTTGTAGGTGATCTAGTCCAAGTCCTAAATATTTGTATTGGCCAAAAGACTTAAATACCCCTTAGTTGTTTATATAGAAAAGTATTTAATTCTAAACTTCCTTATATTTCTAATTATATTATTTCTTCTTCTAAATCCTATTCACTTGAACTTATTTATTTGGAAGTCTCTAGAGGCTTTTAGTTAACTAACTGGGTAACCTATTCTTGATTAACAATTCTAAGAAATTCCTAAATAACCAAGTATTGAGCTTAACTAACTACTTCTCAATTTTTCCTAACTAACTAATTAACTTAAATATTACTAAACAATTAATTAACTATTTAACTAAATAGGTGAACAGTACTAGACCCAGCCCCTTCTTGATCATATAATAACTACTGGCCCAGTCCTATGAATTTTTCTAAATTAATTCCTAATTATATGTTGGGTCGGTCTGCTGATTAATTCATAGAATTAATTCAGATAGGTTCCCAGCCCGACCTGCAGACTAACTTGAATGCAACTTCCTAAATCTACCAATTACTGCATTAAAACTGAGTATAAACGTTTGTATTCAAATACTCCTTGTTCATGTCCTTTAAACAGAGACAGGACCAGCAACATCTTCGAATTTGAAGCCTTGTCTCTTAACTCCAATATTGTACCCATGTCGAGTTTTACGCAAAGCTATATATGTGTCCTGTATCAGTCCTAAGCTTGCAGATACGAAGTTCATTCCCAACCTTAACCGAACTGAACTCGATTCTAAACAGAATAAAGAATCAGTTTCGGCAGGGTACAAAAGATCTAAAACTGACACAATCAAAAAAAGAAAGGAAGAGCAGTAGTTTAGTACCTAAATCAAGCAGTGGATTTAAAGATTGATTAGTATTTAGACTCGCGGACTCAAGTAGATACGTGTCCAGTTGTCTCTGAACAAAACATAGCAGAGTTTATAGGTTTCGAATGGCCAATTAATTGATCATATCGATCGAATAGGACAGAATCGAAAGGATCCTTACATGAAGATGATTTGAGTCATTTGCATATGTATAGCATCGTATCTTCTCTTCTACTTGTATCTCGACTTTACTGAGAACATTTATCAAACACTTGATGAGCAGAGTTAATCAAGATTCAAATGAGTAAATTAGGACAGATCTTCATCATCAAAAATAAAGAGAAGCAATTTAGAATAGATAACTTACCGAGGCTCGAAGAGTCTGTCGTCGTCGAGCAACCGAATTCCCATCGTTTAAAAACTATCACCTTGTTCTGGAATGCCAATAGATTGATTCCCACAGCCAAAGAAGATGATCGGAGCAGAATATCCACTCATCCATACCAGAGGAGGAAGTTTTATCTCATCGACTGACTGGAGTTCTCAGATATGTCGATGGAGCTATCGTTGATCGAATGGAATGTCGGTGGAGCTCGCTCGGTAGAGTAAGTCACCGGAGTCAACTTGAATGACCGGTGTAGTACCCCGCTCCCAACGGTTCACTATGTAAGACTTGTGGCTTGATTAATTCTATCAGAACCGAGTATTGGAGAAACTTACCATAGGCATCAAATTGACCACGGACGAATACATAAGAACCTTTCCAACTAATGGATCGGTTTCTCTTGAAATAAGTCCAAGAGTTTTCTCTAGATGTTTTTGCTACTTTTGCTACTTGATTTTGATGGATACTTTTCTGAATGGTTCTCGATGATTTGATTCTTGCCCATTTTCATCAATTTTTGTGGTATTCATTCTTGAGAATTCTGAGAGAAAGGAACATAACGAGACGGAGTATTAAAGCACAGTTTCAATTCCTTGGATTTTGAAAATGTTTTCAAATGAGAGTTTTGATGCAAATTTTCTCGGATGATGGTGTTGATAGTGCTGGCATTAAATAATGTTCTGTACAATAAACCCATAAATATTTTATGAGTACTAATGGAACTATTTTTGTTGTAGAATGACTAAGGGTGATAGCTCAAAGATGACCTCATCGTCTGACCCGATGGAAAAGTTACTTAAACTAATGGAAGCTTAAAGGAAGCAGAACAAGCTCAACATCGCCAGCTTCAAGTGCAACTTTATACCAGTTCCAGAAGAAAGTAGATGCTCAGCAAAAATAGGTGGACAATTTGACTCAGATTGTCACCGCACTGTCGGCCGAACATAATGTTTCTACAATGGCTACAACAACCGAAACTATAGCAGTGGCGGCGGATAAACCTAAAATATCGACATGGAAGAGGTCAAGCTTCAAATTCTTAGAGTTAAGAGTTGGAACCCACCCAAATTCAACGAAAGAGTAGAGCCAGAAGAGGTGATGGGATTCTTGAATACACTAGAGGGCTATTTTTGAATATTGGATGTTCAAGGGAGTAAGCGGGTAGAATGTACCATTGTATAGCTCTGCCTCAAGGACCAAGAATGGTAGAACTCTTAGAGGCTAGCACTCTGCGGTAACAGCCCTGATATTAAGATATCATAGGGGATTTTTAAGCAGTCTTTTATCGCACAGTTTAGCACTCCAATAAGGCAATATGTCAGTGGACGACTACAAAACTGAATTTCTGAAAAGAGTTGCATTTGCTGGGTATATGGTGCCGAATGACGATGCCAAACGGAAAGATTCATACAAGGCTTGAATGAGGGCCTATAGTACGACATTTTGAGTTAGAAGTGTACGTCTTACAGAGAGGCATACCACACAGCTCTTGAGATGGAGAAGTTCTATCAGCTAGTGGGTCATGGAACAATATAGAATTACCATAGCAATAATCACAAATGACCCTTGGTTGCTGGAAGGAATAACACACCCAAGTGTCATAATATAGGTGATAATAGAGGGCCTCAGCAGTTGACGCATTGCAATAAATGTAACCGATGGGGACACGGGTCAGAAGACTGTCATTCTGGATGTTTCAAATGTGGGGGTATAGGCCATAGGGCAGCCGAATACAGAGGTAGAAGAGGGAATCATAATCCTCCTCGTGGGCAACATAACAATCAGAATCGTAGCCAAGCGCAACTAGCCTTACCATCTCCAACTGGAAATGCATCGAATCAGCAACAAGGTATGAAAAAAGGGTTTATTCTTTAACTCGGGCAGAAGCTTTTGCCTTAGAGAATGTCATAACATGTATGCTACTATACAAAGGTATACTTGTCCGAGTGTTATTCGATTCTAGTGCTAATTATTGTTTCATATCATCTGACTTTGCAACAGAAAACAAATTACGTATGACCTTATTAAGGATGGGTCTTTGTGTTAACACTCCTTCGGGAGTAGATATGCCTGCAAGTTTGATTTACAGGGACGGTTATATCAGTGTTAGAGGAAAGACTCTATTATTAGATGCTATAGTACTCGACATCAAGGAGTACGACATTATCTTGGGGATGGATTGGCTCAATGTTGTCATGCGACAATCGACTGTGCAGAGAAGAGAGTTATATTTTGCCTACCCAGAGAAATAGAGTACCCTTACTCGTACAGCTTGACGTCCAAGGCAGCGATGGTGATATTGGTAGTTACGGTAACGCACATGCTATATTCGAGGTGTGAAGGGTAGCTCGCTTCTATTCGGGACACTCAGATGAAGGGTGCAGACTCGGGTCAAACTGAACGCATGGCAGAATTCTCCGATGTATTCCCAGACGAGATACATGGAATGCCGTCGGACAGGGAGATTGAGTTCACTATTGATACTTTTCTGGATACTCGCCCTATATCGAAGGCGCCATATAGGATGGCTTCGACAGAATTGAAAGAACTAAAAGTGCAGTTACAAGAGTTATTGGACCGTGAATACATTCATCCAAGTGCATCACCGTGGGGAGCTTCGGTATTGTTTATAAAGAAAAAGGATGGGACGATGCAGCTGTTCATCAATTACCGAGAGCTGAATAAAGCAACTGTTTGGAATAAGTATCCTCTGCCAAGGATAGATGATTTGTTTGATCAGCTACAGGGAGCGACCGTATTTTCAAAGATTGATCTTCATTCTGTATACCATTAGTTGAAGATCTGGCCGAAAAATGTCCCAAAGTCAGCATTCGTAGAAGATATGTACATTATGAGTTTTTGGTCATGTCATTTGGTTTTGCTAATGCTCTGGCATCTTTAATGGATCTAATGAATAAAGTCTTTTGACCCTTCTTGGATAAGTTCGTTGTCATGTTCATCGATGATATCTTGATTTACTCGAAAGATAGGGAGACTCATGCAAAACATTTGAAAATAGTACTTCAGACGCTTCGTAAGCATCAACTATATTCAAAGTTGAGCAAATTTGAGTTTTTGATGAACAGTGTGTCGTTTCTAGGACACGTTATCTCGTCAAATGGGTTGTTGTTGACCCAAAAAAATAGAAGCAGTGGTGGACTGGAAACAGCCTACGTCATGTAGTGAAATACGGAGTTTCCTTGGTTTAGCCGGGTACTATCGTAGATTCGTAAAGGACTTTTTGAAGATTGCATCACCTCTGACTCGCCTCACTTAGAAAGGAGTAGCATTTAAGTGGACTGGCGACTGTGAGATTAGTTTTTAAGAACTAAAGCAACGGCTCATCACGGTCCTAATTCTTGCTCTTCGAGATGGTTCTGAAGGATTCCAGATTTACAGTGATGCATCAAAACTTGGATTGGTATGTATTCATATGCAACGCGAGAAAACCATATCGTATGTATCGAGACAGCTTAAGCAGCATGAGAAGAATTATCCAACTTATGACTTGGAACTGGCGGCAATTGTGTTTGCGTTGAAATTGTGGCGACACTATCTCTATGGTGTGTCCTGCGAGATCTTCACGGATCACGAAAGCTTGAAGTACATATTTACGCAGAAGGAATTAAATTTGAGGCAGCGATATTGGTTGGAATTGATCAAGGATTATTGTCACGCCCCGATCCTGCAGAGTCCTTTCGTCCTCGCTTCGGACTCTGTGAGACCGTTCATCCTCGCTTGGGCATGACGTCATACAAGCCTAAGTTGCACTTGCACAAGGCCAAAACCTGCAACAAGACAAGATAGACAAGGTTGACAATACGCAGCAAAACATATTGCAGATATTTGAAGCAGTAGCGGACATTTTGCAGATATATGAATTGAACACAATGGTAATAAGAAACAATTCTTTTTATTGATTTAGTTTGAATAGATTACAAGCTCTCGTTTCTCTCTGAAACAATGCTTACATTCTCTCAGAAATATTACATATTATAATGATCCCATTCCATACATTACATCTTTTGATATACAAAACCAACTCTTGCAACAGATGTTCATCTCTTGGCATCTTTTCTTATTTCTGGCTCCTGAGGATGAGGCACGGGCTATCGCTTCGGACTATCCTTCTTGATGTGTACTGCACCTGCATACAAACTGATGATGGGTCAGTATATCAGCATACTGGTGACTATGAACAAAGGGCTATATTTGTCTGAAACGATCACTGTTCGTTTAGTGAGAAAACATTTCTTGTGATGTGATCTTGCTACTTTTACCTATGTTTATTTCATGCAGTACAGAGTCTGTTTACATCTCTTTCAAAAACATCTTTTAAAAGCTACAGTTTATTTCTTTTAAGCATACAAGGGACTATTCATTTGAAACACAGTGCGTAGCGTATTTCACGAGTCATAATCATTTTTTTTTGTTCAAACAACTCTTAGGGTCAATGACAAGCAGGATATTATATCTTTTCTTTAATGGAACCTAGCATTTCTTTGCAATAGATTAATCTCTGCAAGCAATTCATATAGAAAACTTAAGCAACACATATATATATCACTTTTCAGTAATTCTTATCCATAGTCGACGGTTCATCCCTACACAAGACAAGGATAAGCATAAACATGATATATGTATACAATGTTCCCTGTTCGTCTCTGCACTGTTAGCTCAAAATCAAACTTTCTATATGCATGCCATCGATTAGCAGCTGTGACGTAGCTCTACACTAATACATGCGTAGACCAATATCTGTGTCCCAAGGATTCAACTTTGTACTGATAACGCACATACTAGCAGCTGCGACTCAGGGTTCAGCTCTTCACTAACCGACATCCTATCTATATGATGGTCCATGGTTCCATTTCCATGATTAGCCGCTGTGACTCTTGGGTTCAGCTCGTCGCTAATAGACACAACATTCCCGAGGTGTAGCATTTACCTCAGGGTGCTATTACAATCTTTTTCGGGCCGATCGATTCCTAACGCCCCAAGAATCGTCGAGAGACTATTACCTTGTTAACAAGTTGTTCGAAACCAATGCATGAACTATTTATTCTATCAACTAAAATCATTCAATGCATAGTTTATCAATCAACAATCATTCTGTCTTTTCTCTTCTTTCGTATAACAGAGACATTAGCTCCTTATTTTATTTCATTCATTCAACAACAGAGTCATGCTCTGCTTTCCTCATTTCGGTCATTCATTCAGCAGCATAACTGCCTTTCATTCGTTTGTTTCAGCATACAACCAGGGACATGTGTTATCACTCCTATTTACTTAAGCATGTAAACAGTTCCATATCATTCAGAAGGTATTCTATTCATTGATAGCATACAATTTAGGGACGTGCGAGCATTCTCTTATAAGCATTACTTAATGATTACCATCTTATTATTAGCAATAACATTCATTCAAAAACTCAGATTTTTATTAGGCGCAAGCGAATCATAAAATGAGTCTTTGTCCACTTACCCAGACTAATCATCTTCTGTTGCAGAAACAGCAATCTGATCTCTCTGTTTATCTAGTGCATTCGCGGAGCGGGGCACTACAATTATGACTTGACGATTCCCTATACGTCGGGTAAAGGGAATGTTGTAGCTGATGCCTTGAGTCAAAAATTTATCGAAACATTGTCAATGGCTAAAGAAGTACTACGAGATTTAGAAGAAATGGGCATCGAATTCAGAGATGTACTCATAATGTGTAGTTGGCTCAGTTGTTGCTTGAGCCGAGCATCCAGGAAAAGATTAAGACCACCAAAAGGATGACCCATCCTTGCAGAAGATATGTGAGTTGATTCTAGCAAGAAAGGCGATCGATTTTGTGGTACATAAAGATGGCACAGTCTGTATCAAGGGAAGATTGTATGTTCCAAAGGATGATGAACTCAGGAAAGAAATAATAACTGAGGTTCACTTTGCAAAATATTCCTTACATTCGGAAAGCACCAAAATGTACAAGGACCTATGCTCCATATTTTGGTGGCATAGCATGAAGAAGGATATGACTCTATTTGTGGCACAATGCTTAGCTTGTCAACGTGTAAAGACAGAACACCAGTGGCCTGGCGGGGAGAGACAAAACCTCGCTATACCGCAGTGGAAGTGGGATCACATCTGTATGGATTTTATAGTCGACTTATCAAAGACTCAACGAGGGAATAATGCAATTTTGGTAATCGTGGATAGATTAACCAAGTCAGCTCATTTTATTGCAATCAAAGTAACATGGAGTGTTGACCTATTGGCTCAGATTTACATGGATAAAATTTTTTGATTGCATAGGATGCCAGTTTCAATAGTGTCGGATCGATATGGATGATTCGTATCATATTTTTATAATAGTCTGCAGTCAGCAATAGACACTAAGTTGAATTTTAGTTCGACATACCATCCACAGACTGATGGACAAACAGAGAAGGTAAATCAGATCCTGGAGGATATGCTGAAACTGTGTGTGCTCGATTGAAGATGAATTGGGATGTGCATCTCGCATTGGCAGAGTTTTTCTATAACAATAGTTATCAGGCAAGTATTCAGATGGCCTTGTATGAGGCCTGGTATAGACAAAAATTTTGGTCACCTATATGTTAGGATGAAGTCGGTGAACGACAAGTGCTCGAACCGAAACTTGTGGAACAGGCCATCGAAAAGATCTACTTGATTCGAGAGAGGCTTCGAGTTGCTCAAAGCCGACAGAAGATTTATGCGGATGTTCATAGGCCCTTGGAATTTATGGTGGCGATCATGTGTTCTTGAAGGTCACGCCCCATGCGAGGTGTGATGCAATTTGGAGCCAAAAGAAAACTGAGCCCAAGATTCGTTGGACCCTTCAAGATTCTTGCGAATGTGGCCTTATTGGCTTATCGACTTGCACTACCTCCAGCTCTGGCTGAAGTATACGATGTCTTTCATATTTCTCAACTGTAGAAGTATGTGCATGATCCAAGCCATGTAGTAAACTTCGATCAGTTACAGCTGAGCGCTGACCTATCGTACACTGAAGAACCTGTTCAGATTTTGGACAGTAAGGAGAAAGTTTTGAGGAACTGAATGGTGTCTTTGGTTCGTGTGTTATGGCGGAATCATGCCGTCAAGGAGTCGACGTGGGAACTTGAGGATGAGATGAGGGTGAAATACCATTCGCTGTTTGATAACCTTGATGTAGGATCTTTGCTTTAAGTTTCGAGGAAGAAACATTTTCTTAATTGTATATTATGTAGTATCCCGCTCCTAGCGATTCACTATGTAAGGCTTGTGGCTTGATTAACTCAGTCAGAACCGAGTATTGGGGAAGCTTACCATCGGCATTGAATCGATCACGAACGAATACATAAGAACCTTTCCAGCTAATGGATCGGTTTCTCTTGAAATAAGTCCAAGAGTTTTCTCTGGATATTTTTGCTGCTTAGTTTTGATGGATGTTTTTCTGAATAATTTTTGATGATTTGATTCTTGCCCATTTTTATTGATTTTTATTGCATTCATTCTTGAGAATTCTAAGAGAAATGAACATAACAAGACATAGTATTAACCAAACTTTTGGTGCCATCACGCCCAGTGAGGACGATCGATTCAGTATAGTCAAAGTGTAGATCCCCATATTTTTCTAATATACTTTATTTAGTATTCTATGGTATTTTTATACTAGTAAATAGATAGTAATTAAGCATATGTTTTTATATATTAAATATTATAGGAGATGAAATTCTAAATATTTTGATTCTAAAATATCTTTTCTGTTCAAAGCATTATTCTGTTTTTAGAATTTTATACATGTATGCCTATTGATGTACAAGTATATATATATATATAAGTAATAAGTATTTTATAAATAGGGTGGGTACCTTGCACAAGAATCTTTAGCTAAACATATATTTCATAAATATGTTAAGGCTCTATAATCCTTAGAAACTTTTATACTTTTTGTATATACATACGTATGTATTGATATACATATATAAGTATATATATATATATATATATATATATATATATATATATATATATATATATATATATATATATATATATATATATATATATATATATATATATATGCGTATGTATATATATATTTTTTTTTGTATATATGTATTAGTATATATACATATATATGCGTATATATATATATATATATATATATATATATATATATATATATATATATATATATATATATATATATATATATATATATATATATATATATATATATATACATATATAAAAAAAAAAATATATATATATATATATATATATATATATATAAAATATATATATATTATATATATTATATATATATATATATATATATAATATATATATATTTTATATATATATATATATATATAATATATATATATATAATATATATATATAAGATAAGTATAAAAAAAAATATATATATATATATATAAGATAAGTATATATACGTTTCAAATTCTCACGAGATAATAATATCTCGTGAGTCAACAAAAATTGATAACCCGACCCCTCTCTTCCCTTTCCGCGAATGCAGGCTAGCAAGATCGAACCAATGCAAATCCTTACAAAATCCCCTCCTCAAATTCTTCCCCATCCATTCGCATCCTAACCCCCTCTATTTCGTACAAATCTCGGATCCAATCTCTGCGTAGATAGGATCGAACTCAAGTCGAAATAGAAATTAAATTCTACATATACAAACGAGATGAACGCTTAGGTTCCTTTAGAAAAGCTGCCAACACCATAACCCCCGAGCTCCCCAGTCTTGTGCGCATCACCATGAGCCTCCTGCGTACCGCCCTAAGTTGTCGGACGGCCACTCGTCCACCGCAGCCACCTGCGACGTTCAGAACAGGGCCCCTTGTTCTGTTAGCACCCATCCAGGTACTCGCCTTCGCGTTCTTTTTTATCTTCTCTTACTCGACCAATTTAGGATTTGTAAACTCCTACAGAAAGCCTATATGACCCACTCGAAACCCCATTAAGTAGATTCGAGTATAGGGATGCAATCGATCTAGAAGAATCGATTCAAATCGAGGCAAAACTGCTCGAACACAGAGTAGTAAAACAGTCCCAAATCCTATGTTTACAGGAAGTTTGTGAACACGATAGTAGTAACCTTTAAAATCTAATTAAAGACAGACCTAGATAACCTATAGGGCTTCATAACCCTTTTCGCAGAAGTCGATTTCATCGACGATGTGCCGAGAAATCGGTTTCCCAAAACTTACAAAAACTCGTTTTCAAAATTATAGAACTTTTAGAGAGTTTCCTGATACGACATGTGCCCCGACAAACTGGGCGACATGGTCAAAACCCATGAGCATCGAAAGACGTGTATGGATGTTGTCGACATTGGGATTCGACGAAACTTGATTTCGTTGTGCGTGCGCGACGAAATCGAAGCGTATCCGTCGAGATACCCCGTATAGGCCTCTTTGCAAACTAGCCCATAACTTTATGCATGTTCATCATATCAAGACAAAACTTGCGCCAACAAGACCGTATCATTTTTTGGTCATGTATGCGAACTTTGGTCTGATTCTGAGAAGGTCGACCGGGACGCTATTTTGGCTTGCCCGCAACCCGATCAAAGGGGAAAATTTGTGCACGGCCCACCAGAATCCAACTTTGGACATACGGTTGGGTTTGTATCGTCAAACTGAATAGGTACACATATAGTTTGACAACTTTAGAGACCGTAGATAGTGGTACGCTTTTCAGTGCAAAGTAGGTCCAACGGCAGACATCGTTTTGATCCGAAATTACGATTTTGTCCGTGTGTCTAGAATTGGACTTTTCAGTAGGCATTTTTAGACATTTATTTTATACCAAACATGTTGATGATATCTATTTCTGCATCCATAGACTATTGTGCGAGTTTGACAGTTGTGGCGCACTAAGTGGTTGGTATTATCGGTTTCACCCGCAAAGGATCCCAGACGAGTACATTTATTGTTTGTTTTCGATATTGTTAATTACTATAGTTCATTGTTAGTCATTTAATATTTGATTCTCGACACGCTCATCAGACGGATACCACATGTTGTCTTTCTTTCATACCTTGTCATGTTTCCTATCTGTCATGTCGGGAAGGGGAAGTACCAAGTAGATGTGTGATCTAATCGTAGACAGTATTTTATTTTATACAATGTAGACATCGTAGATAGTGCTTTATTTTATTGCAATGTAGATATCGTAGACAGTGCTTTATTTTATTGTAATGTAGATATCGTAAACAGTGCTTTATTTTATTGTTATTTAGATATTATAGATATTGCGGTGTAGTGCCCCAGATGATCACACATCGAAAAGAGTACTTCAACACACTTAGATAGCTATGCTTTCTTGTTCTACCCTTTATATTTCCCATATACTTTCCTATCTCTAATTCATTGTGTTACCATGTTATAATAGATTCTCCCATCATGTATTTTATGGCTAACCTCTGTTTATTGTCGTTATCATATATTGGAACTGCACTCAATGAATTGTACTCATTCCATTCCTAAATGAAAACTAATAATTTTTAGGTTATTCGCGGCTACTCATAGCATTGGGGAGACATGGGTATATAATGAGGTCAATCATAGAAGACTAGTTAGATGTGTTGGAAGTTTTCAATATTTGTAAGTTTATATTTTTCTTCAAATGTAAAACTTGTGAATATTGTAAATTTAATTTAGTTGTTGTGAATGAGCAAAAAATTATTATTTTATGTGATTTTGAGCATCATGACCTCGGCAGCGTTCTACCGCCGATAATGCGGCGTAGGCTGGCTTGGACATGCACTCGTATCCCGAAAAGCGGGTGCGGATCGTGACAAGTTTTTATGGTGGCCCATGTAGGTCGATTTTTGCAAATTGTGGTACTATTGCGATCCTGGGACTAGGAAATGCTCATTCACAAGTTAGATTAATTTGATTTTAGGAGAATGGCTAGGACTAGGAAAACCCTATTCAAATTGACTGTTGGGTAGTTAAGGATACTACGTAGGTCGTGTGATTTAGCCAATGATTTATTGAATTCTAAAACCCTATTAGGTAACTTAAGGAATTTTTCTAGAGTGATATATCATTGTATTTTATATGATGGTACGATCTAAGGTGGGTAGACTAACCGTTTGTAAACTAGGCCTTCCTATGATTCTATCCCTAATCTTGATCACATATTCAAATTTTATTGTGCCCTCCTTAAAAATCATCATCATATCCGAATTACTTATTTATTTCCTTTTTGCCATAAGGAACTATTTTTGAAATAATTTCTGATTCAATCACCCATATGCTAAGCTCGAATTAGTTTTGATAAGGATTAAAATGTTTTCCCTTGTCTTCAGTCATTTCTTTCTAATAAATGTATTATTTTTAAAAATTGATACTTTCACCTAATGGACAGATACTTATCTTTTTCTAATCATGATCCGCTAGTTGAATCTCTAAAAACTCCTTTGAAATTCGTAGGAATGTAATTGGAATAATATTGATGACTTACGATGGTAAGACAGCAGCGCACTGTTGCCAATTATCTAAGTTATAGAGACTACGGGATTCACTACAGCCAGCAGCGCACTGGCGAGATACGAACCCTAAAGTTGAAATTATTTCAAGTAAACATAGGTTATCGAATGTTGTTAAAACTATGTCTTAGTTGTCCACTTCTGATCTTAGTTATCTTTATGTCAATATTGGATAGAGTTAATAAAGTATTCAATATTATATCATATTTGAGTCACGAAACCAAGGGTTTACTACAGTCAGGTGTACACTGACGAGACATAAATTCTCGGTAAAATGACTTCAAAATGATTACAATTTTTGGATACTATAGAGGTTAGGAAAATGCCATGTATGTCCCATTGATTCAAAGCCAATACTAGTAAAAATTCTATAAGTTTGGTAGCATGCCTCCCAACCTAGCATCCCGTTGTCCTTGTGACCTATTAACGAGGTAATTGTCTGACACTAGTAAGTTTTCCGAGACTAGAGTTTAGAGGTCCCTAACCCATTGGTCGACCAAGACCTTAGATGAAAAGACAAGCGGGACAACTATAGAGGCACCAACACCGGACGAGTCTTAGATTTTGTTGAACTTGAACTACTTGTGCCTTCTTTCAATCATAAATCTCATGTACTTATATTTTGGACTATCTTGACTAGCACCGCTATTATAGCTAGTTTTTGCAAGCTTATTCTTTATCGAGCTTGTTCAGGACATATGTTTATTGAGGACGTCCACTAACATATTGTCTAATTAGAATCGGTGTATTATGGTCCGATCCACCTTAGTGCACTTAATTTGCTCTTCATATGATTATCCCATATGGATTGAGATATAGGTATAACGCTCCAGTCCTAAAATACGTAGGACTAGGATACGTATACATGCCAGCTACGTATCGAGTAGACTCCAGTCCAGCTCGAATACGTATAAGCTATCTGGTTGTTCTATAATCTACTACATCTCAATCCACATAATATAATAAAACATCAAGAATGAACAATATGGTTCGTGGTCTACAGCCCACTAGCATACATGTCCGAATAGACTTGAAAGGAAATATGAGTCTAATAAAGTAGGCTAATAAGCAGAATATATCAAGAATAAAACATGCAGCACGAGAGAATAATAAAAATATGAACTTAAATATATATACCTGAAATTCAGGAGAAACAATCATCAATCCTTTAATGCATTCTACCTCGATAACTTCAACAAATACCTGTAGAGATCACCAGGTCCTCAGGGGACTAGCAAGACACATAATATACATGCCTACTATACAGTAAATAACATACGAGAAAAAGGGATAACAACTGCTACGACAAGAATAAGAATCTCATGGAAAGACTCTATAACCATGACATGTCATATAAAATAATACTAAGAATGACCACAAAGTGAATCGAATGACCGTAGCCTTGTCGTGATACTCCCGGTTCTATAGCTAATAGCCCTGTCGTGGTACTTCCTAACTATAGTGAGTTTCTATCGTAGCCATGTCGTGGGTCTCCCGAGTCGAGAGTGGTCAAGTAGTCAATCCCAGTATCGTAGAGGGTCAAGTCAAAGTAACATGGAATCCGAAGTCAAGTCAAAGTGTCATGGCCAGGTGATCGAGGAAAGTTACTCAAGTAATGACACTGTCGAAATCATGTGTGGAACCATATAGATACAACTAATGATAAAGATAAGCGATAACGGTAAGAGGCATAAAAACAACTCATGGCAAGATGGCAAATATGGAAAAGAAAAGGAGACATAAATAAGAAGGATAATAAGAGCATGCATGAAAGTAAACTGTACAAGTTGGCAAGGTGTACTTGCCTGGTGTAGCGCGTAGAACCAACAATCCAACACTCAGTGAACCACAAAAGTCAAACCATCGCAACAATCTCCAGACACTGAAACATACATTGCCAACATTCCCGGAATAAACAAAATAGCATGGATAGCCTACCCATAAGTCCAATTCTGGACACAGGGACAAAATCGTAATTTTGGGTCAAAACGGTGTCCGTTGTTGGACCCGCTTTTTACCGAAAAATGTGCCAGAGTCTATGGTCTCTAAAATCACCAAACTACATGTTTACAGATCTGATTTGATGAGACAAACCCAACGGTATGTCCAAAGTTGGATTCCGGTAGGTTGTGCACAAATTTGCCTGGTGAATTTCAACGGATACGCATCAAATTTTTTGTGCACACGCAACCAATTTGAATTCCATCAAAGCCCACACGTCCGTGAAGTCAATATGAACCTTCCGATGCAAGTGGTTCACGACAAAGTCGTTCGGTTTAACAGAACGGACCCCATATCGGTGGTTTTTCCTAAAAATTTTAATTTCAAAAACTGTTTTTTGTAATTTTAATTTCAAAATCTTTCCATACAGCGAACGAAAAATTAATTTACAAGAAAGGCTTCGAAGGGCTAAAAGTGGTCTAAAAAGTTTGTTTAAAAAATTTGATAGAAAACTATTGGATTGACGGAAAACAGTCAACAAACAGGGGTACCTGGATCGATCCCCTGTCCTGTTTCGGGGTGATTTTTCTTCGATTCGTGTTGAATTTTCGTACCGATGGCGTCGCTACATCGAAATCTAACTACTAGGACTTCTAGAGGGTTACCTAGGCTGTACCTAGGAATTTACGGAAGGAAAAATGGTGCTTCCTACGTCGAGAGAGGTGTAGGTAAAGGAAGGTACCTAGAAGAGGAGCATTGTTGCGGCTGTTGTCCTTGTGCACGCACGGCCAGCTACTGGGTGGCGCTCCGGCGGCCGTGCGGTAGCCGGGCGGCCGCTAGGGTGTCGAGGGATGGACTGGGGGTGTCAGGCTTAGCTTAGGGTTAGGGTTTCTCAACTCCTTCTCCCTCTTTCTCTATAGGTTATATACGAACCGATGGGTTTTGCTTCGGCTATGTGGGTTTGGACAGGGTTTCCCATCTCGCGAGATTTTGATTCCAAAATCTCGCGAGATTTTGGTTCTCTTTTTCTTCCCTATATATATGTATTTATATATTCTAAATTCTATAAATAAAATTCAATTTATAAAAAATAACTATTCTTTTATACATAATTTATATATATATCATTGTGTGTAAAAATATGTGTACTCCCATTATTATTGGTCTGTAAATATCTAACAATATTCGAAAATGCCATATAAAAGTTTAATAGAATATAACATATATATTATATATAATAATTCTTATAAAATAATACTTATTTGAAAAATAAAATATATGTCTATATGGATGCTTGTAGACGCACTACACAGCTACATGGCTTCGGTTTGACTCGGGTCAAGTTTGATTACTTTAACACGACTAGGTTCCCTATAAAGTCCAAAATTCTCAATAATTACTCATTAATCCATTTGTATGGTTAAAGTCACAATTTTGACTTATTTTCCTAGAAATAACCCATATATAGCTCGGCCTTCCTTAGGATTGCTAATACACTAGTCAAAGCACACGACTGCACTATCCGTGCCAAAATTCTTGGTCGATAAGCATCTCAAACTTAACCAGTAAGGCCATATATATAGTATTAGGCTATTATAAATATAATTATATATATACAAATGGTATTCAAACCTATTTGGCCGTACAACATCCCAAAATAATATTCAAAATAATTTTACTAAGTCATGGCACCCTAACATGGTTCTAACAAGTAGGGTTGCCTATGTTAGGGTCCCAATATATCTTCTAGTCAAATCGAACCCAAAAAGTCAACTAGTGGGTCTCATGTGCCATTCGCAAATAAATAGCACATAGAAACTCGATTGAGTGGCACACCCTTGGTATGTGTGTCGTAGGTTCAAAATGGGTCAAAACTATATATTGGGTCAAATGGTTTTGATCGATGCCGAAGTTCGAACTCACGTTGGAAGTTACGTCTAAATTTACGGTAAATAATCAAATGGCCTAAATTAACCCAAAGTTGTGCAAGTCAAAAGAATGCTAGGGGACAAGTTTGGATGGGACATGATATATCAAATTGAAGGTCATCATGTCTAGTACAAAATTTATGAAAGGACGTTTCGAGAGATGGGCATGTTTTGTGCTCCAAAAATCAAAGACATGGAAAATTACATATATAATCATAATTAAATATACAATATAACCTAATAAATAGAAATACTATAAAATAAATTGAAAAAAAATAATTTCCAAAAATCAGGGTCCTCACAATCTACCCACCTTAAAAGAATTTTGTTCTCGAAATTAAAATAAGACTCACTAACAAAGAACCGCGCTAGTGTAATTAGGAATAGTTCAAGGGGTACGCTAGGTCACTACGGTGTCTCCTAATAACTCAAGTGATAATATATCGTAAACCATTTGGTTTTATAATATCTCTATCATAAAACTATAGATGGTTATCTCTAGTTGCTCTTCTTGGTACTGATGCTCTTGCTATGATCATGTTGAAAGCTTGTCCTCCCAATCATATTATTATCACAATTATATAAGTCTCATTTCACCTAATCAATCTAAGTGATACCTACCAATCTGTCTAATCCTAACTTTACAACTAGTATGGCATAATAGTAAATGGGTTGGGTTAGCCTATATTTAGGTTCTTCTTGTAGAGGGTCAGTCTCTACACTAAAACTACCACTCTACTCTTGATCAAGCGACTACCATAAAGGGCGTAACCTAGTATGATCATTTAGTTATTTCTAGAACGTCTACCCACCTTTGGTCAAACTACCTCATCAAACACATGATGCCCTATGCATATGGCATCTCTAATCCCCCTTATCTATCAAGTAATCACAATACAATAAGCAAACTAACGTACACTATAACTTAAGAATTTTTATAAATCCTATATAGCACGGTTATTCGTCACTCCAGAATAGGAAAGGACGAGAAGCAATGATACGAGAAAGCAAAGGAAGAGTAATCGAGAGTAAATACGAAGTTCAAGGGCGGTAGAGAAATTTTTAAAAGAATTATCAAGACAATTGTGGATTGAGATTTCTAAGAGTTTAGTCACTTTGCAGGCCTGCTCGGTACAGTAATGTAACCGAAACGGTTAACTCGACCTGCATGGGCCACCACAAAAATATGTAACGTTCCAGTCCCAAAATACGTAGGACTAGGATATGTATACATGCCAGCTACGTATCGAGAGGACTCAGTCCAGTTCGAATACGTATAATCTGTCTGGTTGTTCTAGAATCTACTACATCTCAATCCACATAATATAATAAAACATCAAGAATGAACAATATGGTTCGTGGTCTGCAGCCCACTAGCAGACATGTCCGAATAGACTCAAAAGGAAGTACGAGTCTAATAAAGTAGGCTAATAAGCAGAATATATCAAGAATAGAATATGCAGTACGAGAGAATAATAAAAATATGAACTTAAATATATATACCTGAAATCTCGGAGAAACAATAATCAATCCTCTAATGCATTCTACCTCGATAACTTCAACTAATACCTAGAGAGATCACCATGTCCTCAAGGGACTAGCAAGACACATAATATATATGCCTACTATACAGTAAATAACATGCAAGAAAATAGGGATAACAACTGCTATGACAAGAATAAGGATCGCATGGAAAGACTTTATAACCATGACATGTCATATAAAATAATACTAAGAATGACCACAAAGTGAATCAATGACCATAGCCCTACCATGGTACTCCCAGTCCTATAGCTAGTAGCCCTGTCGTGGTACTCCCTAACTATAGTGAGTCTCTATCATAGCCCTGTCATGGGTCTCCCGAGTCGAGAGTGGTCAAGTAGTCAATCCCAGTATCATAGAGGGTCAAGTCAAAGTAAAATGGAACCCAAAGTCAAGTCAAAGTGTCATGGCCAGGTGATCGAGGCAAGTTACTCAAGTAGTGACACAGTCGAAATCATGTGTGGAACCATATAAATACAACTAATGATAAAGATAAGTGATAACGGTAAGAGGCATAAAAACAACTCATGACAAGATGGCAAATATGGAAAAAAAAAGGAGACATAAACAAGAAGGATAACAAGAGCATGCATGAAAGTAAACTGTACAAGTTGGCAAGGTGTACTTGCCTGGTGTAGCGTGTAGAACCAACAATCCAACACTCAGTGAACCACAAAAGTCAAACCATCGCAACAATCTTCAGACGCTGAAACAGATACTGCCAACATTCCCGGAATAAGCAAAATAGCAAGAATAGCATACCCATAAGTCTGATTCTAGAGACAGGAGCAAAACGGTAATTTCGGATCAAAACGGTGTCCGTTGTTGGACCCACTTTGCACCGAAAAATGTGCCAGAGTCTTTGGTCTCTAAAGTCATCAAACTACACGTCTACAAATTTGATTTGATGAGACAAATCCAACGGTATGGTCAAAGTTGGATTCCGGTGGGCCGTGCACAAATTCGCCCGTTGAGTCGGGTCGCGGGGCCCGCAAAACGGCATCTGGTCAACTGTCTCAGAATCAGACCAAACTTGGCATACAAGACCAAAAAAATGATACGTCCTATTGACGCAAGTTTTTTCTCGATTTGACAAACGTACACAAAGTAATTGAGGAATTTTGAAAAAGGCCGATACGATAAATTTTGACGAGTACACATCAAATTTATCGCGCACACGCAACCAATTTAAATTTTGTCAAAGCCCACACATTCATGAAGTCAATATGCACCTTCCAATACAAGTGGTTCATGACGAAGTCGTCCAATTTACGGGACGGACCCCATATTGGTGGTTTTTTCTAAAAATTTTAAATTCGAAAACTATTTTTTTCGCAACTTTACAATCAAATATCTTTCCATACAGTGAACGAAAAATTAATTTACAAGAAAGGCTTTGAAGGGCTAAAAGTGGTCTAAAAAGTTTGTTTACAAATTTTGATAAAAAAACTATTGGATTGACGGGAAACAGTCAACAAACAGGGGTACCTGGATCGATCCCCTGTCCTGTTTTGGGGTGGTTTTTCTTCTACTTCGTATTGAATTTTCGTACCGATGGCGTCGTTACATTGAAATCTAATTATTAGGACTTCTAGAGGGTTACCTAGGCTGTACCTAAGAATTTACGGAAGGGAAAATGGTGCTTCCTACGTCGAGAGAGGTGCAGGTAAAGAAAGGTACCTTGAAGAGGAGTACTGTTGCGGCTGTTGTCCTTGTGCGCGCGCGGCCAGAGACTAGGTGGCTCTCCGATGGTCGTGGGGTGACCGGGCGACCGCTGGGGTATCGAGGGATGGATTGGGGGTGTCAGGCTTAGCTTAGGGTTAGGGTTTCTCAACTCCTTCTCCCCCTTTCTCTCTCGCTTATATACGAACCGATGGGTTTTGCTTGGGCTGCGCGGGTTTGGACAGGGTTTCCCATCTCGCAAGATTTTGGTTTTTTTTCTTTTTTTCCTATATATATGTATTTATATATTATAAATTATATAAATAGAATTCAATTTATAAAAAGATAACTATTCTTTTATACATAATTTATACATATCTTTGTGTGTAAATATATTTGTACTCCCATTATTATTGGTCTGTAAATATCTAACGAATATTCGAAAATGACATATATAAAAGTTTAATAGAATATAACATATATATTATATTTAATAATCCTTATAAAATAAAATAATACTTATTTGAACAATAAAATATATGTCTATATGGATGCATGTAGATGCACTTTACAGCCACATGGCTTGGGTTTGACTCGGGTCGAGTTTGACTACTTTAGCACAACTGGGTTCCCTATAAAGTCCAAAATTATCAATAATTACTAATGAATCCATTTATATGGTTCAAGTCACAATTTTGACTTATTTTTCTAGAAAGAACCCATATATGGCTCGGCCTTCCTTAGCATTGCTAATACACTAGTCAAAGCACACGACTACACTATCCGTGCCAAAATTCTTGGTCGATATGCATCTCAAACTTAACCATGACTAAGGCCATAAATATATATATATATATATATATATATATATATATATATATATATATATATATGGGAGCGGATCAAAAGCCCCCCTTAGAAACCCTCCTAAAAACCCCTCTCACTCTAATTCGTAATATTAATGTTAATATTAATGTTAATGTTAATATTAATTTTTTTTATTTTTTTATATTAATGTTAATGTTAATGTTAATGTTAATGTTAATGTTAATATTAATTTTAATGTTAAGTTTAATGTTAATTTTAGTATTTAATGTTAATATTAACATTAACATTAATATTAACATTAAATTACGGATTAGAGTGAAGGGGGTTTTTAGGGGATTTTCTAAGGGGGGCTTTTGATCCGCTTCATATATATATATATATATATATATATATATATATATATATATATATATATATATATATATATATATATATATATATATATATATATATATATAGTATTAGGCTATTATAAATATAATTATATATATACAAAATGGTATTCAAACCTATTTGGTCGTACAACATCCCAAAATAATTCTACTAAGTCATGGCACCCTAACATGGTTCTAACAAGTGGGATTGTCTAGGTTAGGGTCCCAATATATTTTCTAGTCAAATCGAACTCGAAAAGTCAACCAACGGGTCTCATGTGCCATTCGTAAATAAATAGCACATGGGAACTCGATTGAGTGACACACCCTTGGCATGTGTGTCTTAGGCTCAAAATTAATGGGTTAAAACCATATATTGGGTCAAATGGTTTTGATCGATGCCAAGTTCCAAACTCACGTTGGAAGTTACGTCTAGATTTACGGTAAATAATCAAATGGCTTAAATTGACCCAAAGTTGTACGAAGTCAAAAGAATGCTAGGGGACAAGTTTGGGTGGGACATATATCAAATTGAAGGTCATCTTGTCTACAACAAAATTCATAAAGGACGTTTCGAGAGATGGGCATGCCTTGTGCTCCAAAAATCAAAAACACGGAAAAGTAGATATATAATCATAATTAAATATACAATATAACCTAATAAATAGAAATACTATAAAACAAATTGAAAAAATAATTCCTAAAAATCAGTTCCTCATAATAGGTGTGTCGAGAATCTTATCCGCAACTGCCTTGACAACTCTCTTGTATTATTCAATCACCTTTGGAACCCCGTATTCGCATTCGATTCCCTCTCCCTTGAACTCTTTATTGTTTTTCCCCTTTACTTACTTCGGGAAAACAAATGCTCATATTTGCGGGAAGATAGACACATGATGTCCCCCTCAGTTCGCCATACCACTTATGACCGTAAAGTTATACAGACACAATCATTTTCCATATACCAGAAATCAGAGAAACGATGTTCAGGTTTGATTCATATCTACCATACCTCATTATGTATTATGTCGTATAATATTCTTTTATAGTCAAGAGTCGGAGTACAATATTACGACCTTAAAATTTTCTAACCACATTATCCTAAAACTGTGTCTTAGTTCCTGGAGTGAATAGTTTGTAAGCCCCTCTAATTTTAAGTTTTACTGGGATTAACGATTGATTAGGATAAATAGGTTCCCACTAAGATGATAAATTCATGCCTCATGAACACCCACTTTTTATTTAGATCATTTTGTGTTCCCTACCGTGACATCGATATTCGAAGCATAATATTAGTTGTTACCATCCAACAAATTTCATACACAAAACTTAGAAGAGCCCACCTTCATGTAGGCATATCATGTCCCCCTCAAACACGTCCCCTTGTACTCTATTTTTATAATACAACTTTCAGGTCAAATAGGCTAACTATAACCCTTACCGTAATACCGATGTACTTTTCGACCTTAATTAGAGACTCAACCTCGACTCAAACCTTTCGATCCAATATATGGTTATGATCTACTCGAAGCCCACTACGCACCTGCTACTAGTGTGCCACTCAATTGAATCCTCTTGTGCTACTTATACACAAAAGTCACAGAAGGCGCATTTTTTGGCTTAAGGAACCTAGTTAACCAACCCGACTGGAAATTAGCCAACCACATGAGTTGGAATCTATCCTAGGTTACCCTAACCTAATAGGAATGGTTTAGAATAATTTTATGGGATCTTGTCCAGTTAATATAGATTAAAGATTCATTCAACCAAAGATTGATGTCCAAATAGGGAACCCATTAAGACCCAGTTAAACACATCTATGCATATCGTCATATTCGGACTACAAAACCAAACTTTATGAAATAGGACCCTACACCTATAGGTAGTCCCCATCTCTTAGTCCAATAGTCCTCTTTCCATAAATCCCTTAAACCACCTATGATATGCGAGGAAAGGTATCCTTCTGTACAAACTTATTTTCGGTTATGCTTGACCAAGACCTCTCCTACTCCCTTAATAAAACAGGGTCATAGGCAGTGTTAAATAAGTAATAACTAGGCCTTCTATAGAGTTCATGGCTACGATTAAAAGTACCTCAAATTCTTATATATCTCCTTAAAATTTGATCTTCATTAGAAGCCTCACTATTGTGCTTCCTACGATTAACCAAGTTCCATAAGTCAGTCGGCATCTTGAACTTGGTAAACTCTATCCTTCAGAATGGGATGTCAAACTTGGATTCCATTCGTAACCATTCCTCTATCTGTTGGAAGTTGTGATACGATCTTCGTATTGCATTGCTTGTGTGTTTAGATAACCGCGATAAAAGATTGCAACCTTGATTATTCAAATTCTGTTTTATCATAGGATCGTGTCTTAGTTTCAATTTTGAGAATATAATTCCTGAAGTGTATAGTCAATCCTCTCTAAGACTTTGCAAATGATTGTGATAGATTGGTTCCAATTGAACTAATAAAACAACGGTTCATAACGTCCACTTCTATCAGTATCATTTGATACCTTCGACCGTGACTTCAATATTGGGAGCACAACAGTAGCATTTTCCTTCCAACAAACTTCACACTCTTGAACTAGACCAATCAAGATGTATGCATGATATACATGTCCCACACAAACACACATTCCTGTGTTCCATTTCCATTACACCACAGAAATGACACTATTTTCTCTTAGACTAAACCATAGATGATTTTTTTTTCTTCCAATTGATCTTAACCATGCAAATATCGACCTATTCCCTCGAACAAACTGAATACCCATGATCCATGCAAGACAGGCCACCCCTATGACATACGTATTCTGCCCAAGCAAGCACAAGCCTCTGACACAACACCCAACACCAACCCGCACATATTAGTCATTATGACTTAAAGTTTTGAACACTTACCTAATCAAGTTCTACATAAGGGTTTCCTGCACTTACTAAAGACTCCTATCTCTTGACCCATGAACTTTTCTTTCCCTAAATTTCTTTAATCTCATCTCTTAGTACCTATGTTAGGCGAACACTGAAATTCCTTTGCACCGACACGTTCTAGTCGTATTCGAACAAGATATTCCTACTATCATGCTGAAGTATGACCCCTATAGGAACAATGTTCACGATAACAATCCTCCTATAGAAGTTATTAACCAAGAATGCCATGCCAATATCTAGGACATGTGACTACGGCCAGGAATGCCCAATATCTTCGTGCCCCTCCCTTTAGAAATTGTCCTTCTCGAAAATCTTGTAACTACGATTTTTACTGTTAGCCAATTCCTATAAGTTGGGTAGGACCATGAACCAAGAATACCCTACCTTGTAGAAAATGGCATCAATTTGGGTTCCTGCGATAATCACCTCCTCAATTATTTCGAAAATCAGGTTATGATTTGACGTACCTTCTCTCCCATTGTATTAAATTTTGTTATTTGTTGTTAATAAGACTTATTGAATTTTGAGGACGAAATTTTTATAAGTTGGGTAGGATGTAAATTCCTTTATTTTTCTAATATACTTTATTTAGTATTTTACGGTATTTTCATTACTAGTAAATAGATTAGTAATTAAGCATATGTTTTTATATATTAAATATTGTAGGAGATAAAATTCTAAATATTTTGATTCCAAAATCTCTTTTCTGTTCAAAGCATTATTCAGTTTTTAGAATTTTATACATGTATGCATATTGATGTACAAGTATATATATAAGTAATAAGTATTCTATAAATAGGGTGGGTACCTTGCATAAGAATCTTTAGCTAAACATATATTTCATAAATATGTTAAGGCTCTATAATCCTTAGAAACTTTTATACTTTTTGTATATATATATATATATATATATATATATATATATATATATATATAAGATAGGTATATATATATTTCAAATTCTCACGAGATAACAATATCTCGTGAGTCAAAAAAAACTGATAACCCGACCCCTCTCTTCCTTTTTCGCGAACGAAGGCCAGCAAGATCGAACCAATACAAATCCTTGAAAATCCCCTCCACGAATTCTTCCCCATCCATTCGCATCCTAACCCCCTCTATTTCGTACAAATCTCGGATCCAATCTCTGCGTAGATAGGATCGAATTCGAGTCGAAATAGAAATTAAATTCCACATATACAAACGAGATGAACGCTTAGGTTTCTTCAGAAAATCTGCCAACACCATAACCCCCGAGCTCTCCAGCCTTGTGCGCATCACCGTGAGCCACCTGCGTACCGCCCTGAGTTACCGGATAACCACTCGACCACCACAGCCGCCTGCGACGTTCAGAACAGGGCCCCTGTTCTGTCAGCACCCATCCAAGTACTCGCCTTCGCGTTCTTTTTCCTCTTCGCTTACTCGACCAATTTGGGATTTGCAAACTCCTACAGAAAGCCTATATGACCCACTAAAAACCCCCATTAAGTAGATTCGAGTATAGGGATGCAATCGATCCAGAAGAATTGATTCAAATCGAGGCAAAACTGCTCGAACACAGAGTAGTAAAATAGTCCCAAACCCTGTGTTTGCAGGAAGTTTGTGAACACAATAGTATCAACCTTCAAAATCTAATTAAAACAGACCTAGACAACCTATAGGGCTTCATAAACCTTTTTCACAGAAATCAATTTTATTGACGGTGTGCCGAGAAATCGGTTTCCTAAAGCATACAAAAACCCGTTTTCAAAACTGTAGAACTTTTAGAGAGTTTCTCGATACGGCATGCACTCCGACAAACCGGACAACATGGTCACAACCCATGAGCATCGAAAGACGCATATGGATGTTGTCGATGTTGGGATTCGACGAAACTCGATTTTGTTGCACGTGCGCGATAAAATCGAAGCGTATCCGTCGAGATACCCCATATCGGCCTCTTTGCAAACTAGCCCATAACTTCGTGCATGTTCTTCATCTAGAGATAAAACTTTCGTCAATAGGACCGTATCGTTTTTCTAGTCCTATATGCCAAGTTTGGTCCGATTCTGAGAAGATCGACCGAGACGCTATTTTGGCGGACCTATGACCCGATCCAACAGACAAATTTATACACAGCCAACCGGAATCCAATTTTGGACATATGGTTGGATTCGTATCGTCAAATCGGACCCGTAGACATATAGCTTGATGACTTTATAGACCGTAGATATTAGCACACTTTTCGATGCAAAACAAGTCCAATGGCGGATATCGTTTTGACTCGAAATAATGATTTTGCCCCTGTATCCAGAATTAGACTTTTTGGTAGGCATTTTTAGATATTTTGTTTATACTAAACACGTTGGTGATGTCTGTTTCAGCATTCGGAGACTGTTGCGTGAGTTTGACTGTTGTGGCGCACTGAGTGGTTGGTGTTATCGGTTTCACCAGCAAAGGACCGCAGGTGAGTATATTTATTATTTGTTTTCGATATTGTTAATTACTATAGTTTATTGTCAGTCATTTAATATTTGATTCTTGACACGCTCGTCACACAGATACCACATGTTGTCTTTCATTCATACCTTGTCATGTTTCTTACCTGTCGTGTCGGGAAGGGGAAGTACCAAGTAGATGTGTAACGCCCCAGTCCCAAAATACGTAAGACTAGGAACATAGACATGTCAGCTGTATATACAAAGTACACTCCAATATATGGACACCTCGTATGAATATATAAGCTGTAAAATGCAGTAGAACCATAACTAATCTCATCCACACAAAAATAAATAAATAAATAAAAGATATCATATAAAGATAATGAATTGTCTTGATACAATATATTGGGCGGAGACAAATCCACTACCAACAAGTAAAGGAAAAATACATGAGAAAAGAAATGATTTTGGCGAGCAAAGCGAAGACGATCCAAGTGCAATCATCCTTGAAGGAATGGAGATGGTCACGGCTAGAGCTAGAGCACCTGCGAAAGACAATAGCACACACCTGGCGAGATAACCAGGTCCTCAGAGGGACGTAATAAGACACATAATATCAATCCATATAAACTGTGATATATAATAGAAAATAAGGGATGCTTGCAATAGGGTACCTAACCGCACTATATTGAATATGCAATAAAGAACAATCCTCCACATATGGGCACTCGGGCTGTATAGCAGTGGCATTGTCCCTCTCATCGGGAATCAGTACAATCCGTCAATAACGTTCGGTGAACGTCAGAAGGAATCATTAAGAAAACGTCCATAACGTTCCCTGAACGTCAGAGGGAATCAGTACAATAGGGTGAACCTGCGTCTCCAACGGAGGTTCAAGTACAATAGCAGTATGTAAATGTGGCCCATACATCAAGGAACTGTTCTTCCCTCCCAATGCCTAATATGTTGTATCCACAACACAAAACCTCTATTAACCGCTAAGTCAAACTAAGCATGCAACCTCTATTAGCGGTTATTCCTATCGTACGGCTTATACGTACTGGTGGCCAGCCAGTCACGCATGTCCGTGTTCTACATGCGACACAGAACTTCGTGGTACAACGTGTCAAGGCCAATGAATGCGACACACAAGGTGGTCCCTTAAATCTAGGTTTAATGTGTAAGAAAACTAATACATAGTAGAAGATATAACTGAACAGTAAGTTCTAACAGGTTATGCCATGTATCACAGTTTATTTTGCATAAAGAAAATAAATAATGCATGAAATATAAGCTAAAATAAATAAACAGCAAATGACAAGGTGTCTTGCCTAGTAGTATGCCTGGTGTGCTGCAATGATCATTGTGGCATGAATAGCTACTTCGGGTAACAACTACACAAAGGGACCTCTGATGGTGGCACGGACAGTTCCATTGGGTCCAGAAAGGTCAAATTAGTTAGGGTCAATAGGTGGTAGGAAAGAATTGGCAAAGGAATAGGAAGATTGGGATTGGCCATGGACATGAGATTGATCGATAGAATTTGGATAAATAATATATATAATTTTAGGAAATTATTTATAATAAATGAGAACTTATATTTTTGCAAGTTAAAAATAGTGTTTAGATAAATACTAAAATATAAAAGAAACTGTGTTCACAGAAAACTCTTAAGTTTGTAGAAATACAATTTAGGTTGAAAACTATACTTTAGTCAAAATAATTAGTTGAAAAGTCTAGAACTTATTGTATACAAAATATTTTTAGAAGTATATAATATATAGTCATATCTTTTAAGGCTACTATAAAAGAGAGATGCAAATATTATGGTTTTTAAAAATATAATTTGATATTGGTAACCCCAAATAGTGAACGCAAAATACATCCACAAGATTATGCTCATTTTAATGGTAAAATACTACTAATACTCTTTTAAAATTAATATGTAATACATGTATACATGCCACTGTTTGGAAGATACTTAAAAATGAATATTTGCAACAAAATAATAATAATAATAATAATAATAATAATAATAAATTTTTTTAATAAAGCAACTAAAGGATACTAAAGCTACCAACAAGTAAAACAAAACAAATGAAATAAATAAAATAAATATTACATAATACAAACAAAAGTATAGCAGCACAGCTGCTGTCGTCTAAAAGAAGACTTAAATCAAAGAAAGAAAAAAAAGAACAAAGGAGAGAAAGAGAGTGCGCTGATGAGAGGGAGACGGAGACGAGAGAAGTGGGAGAGAGAGCTGCTCCGATGGACAGCGGGAAAAGATGGGCGGAGGAAGCGGGGAGCTCGGGGAGACGATCGGGACGGTCGCACGGGATGTAGACGGCGGAGGAAGCGGACTAAGGGAGAGGCAGAGGGGAAAGGATGCGGTCGGGAGAGGATTTCGAGGAGGCGGCATACTCCAGCGCCGGTAGTTCGGCAAGGGGCAGCGACGGAGTGCGGGAGAGCTTGGCGGAGGGTTTTGGGGAGTCGTCGGTCAGGGCTCGTCGGTGGGCGGCGAAGGTTGTGCGACGGCTAGGTACGGGGAGGCGCCAGATATGCGTCTTGGGCAGTCGACGCGGAGGCTGGGAATGCCGCCGCTAGCTGCGTGCTCTACGGCACGCCGGCGGTGGTTTCGGTCGTGGACGAAAATCGAGGCAGGGGCGGCTCCGGGTCCATGGCGGCAATGGCGATCGCGGTAGGGGACGGCTCCAGCGGTAAGGTGAGATGGCTTTGACGGTGGTTTGTTTTAATTGACAATTACTCTGGGATTTCGGGTGGCTGTCGGTTATGGGGGTTCTGGTGGTGGTGATTGGTGGCGGCAGCGATGTGCTGCGATAGCGGGTTGAGGCTATGGCGATGGCAGGGTTGGTCAGAGTTTAGGTGACTGGTGGTGACGCCGGTGTTTGGGTTGGTGTCGGTTGTGGGGTTTTCTGGTGGCGTACGGTGCTGCGGTGGCAATGGGAGATGGCGGTAGTGTGTCGGGGAGGAGCGGCCACGTTGGTGGTGGTTGTAGAGGGTGGTCGCAGAAGTGGTAGTGCGGTGGTCATCTAGTCGTGGTGGGGGAGATGCTGGTGAGTTCGGGTGATGACGGCTGGTTTGTGTTGCAGGGGTCGTGATGGCGAGGATACTGTAGGTCGTCCCGATGGTGGTTGGAACGACGAGGGTCGTAGTGGGTAGATGGCTCGGGTAGGATTAGGTTAGGTTTAGGGATTAATGATGTCGGGGTGTATCCGACACGGGGAAGGAGATAATGTAGATGTAGACTATGGAATAAGATGTGGACACCGACACGATGCACGACAATTATGGAAAGAAATTTTTATGGATGTGAGAAATTTATGGAGGAGTACCTGCCTATTTATAGGATGTGGGAATTCCCAGTTGGATAAGGATTAGGAAGATTTAAAACCCAATTAGATAATTCTCTACTTAATTTAAATAATTTTTAAAACAATTCAAATCAATTCCAAATTCAATCCAAATTAAATATAGATAAATCTAAATCTATACATTCAAATTTGTAAATCATCATAATTAATTTTAACAAATATCAACCATTTTAAAATATATTTTTATGAACACTAAAATTATAATAATAATTAATTTTGAAAATTATATTATTATTTAATAATAAACCAATAAAATATTTATGAAATATATATATATGCACGAAAAATATTATCAATAATTGTTATAAACGAAAGGCTTTGTATAAATAAAATAAATAAAATAATGAGCTTGGAATTTTGGTACGATAGCTAAAATAATTATTATATATATTATTTTGAAACTATAAAATAGAAAAAAAATGTTTTTTCTAAAATATGTACGCTCGCAGATATTCGCACTCGTCGAGCAATTACGAAAAACAAAATTTAGGGGTTTTACATCCTATCCAACTTAAAAGAATTTCATCCTCGAAATTAAGAATTAGTAGGGGGTGAGAAGACACAAGAGGGTATCGGTGAGGAACAATCAATTATTTGGCAAGGCAAAGAGATGATATTCGACATGCGATTAGCAAGCCATGGCTTTAAAAGATAACATTTAAAGTTAGTCATGATAACATACAAAGGAGTAATATGGTATCAAGAGAATAATGAGCGGCCTAAAAGATGTTTTGAAAGTGGGTTGAGGGCACAATTTAAGAGGCAAATTAGGTTTACTTAAATTAAGCGATTAGAGGGTCATAGTTGGGCCGAGAAGAAGGACGAGTAGTTTAGGATGAAGATATAGCAACATCGAGTGATAATGGTCATGGTGATATGACAGTTAGAGGAAGTTTTAGTATAATGCCTTCGTCCTTCTAAAATAGGTGAAGGCGAAAGCGATATAGAGTTTATGAAACCCGCAATTTTCCAGTTACACTTTTTTTAATTTTATTAATGTGTGTTTGCCAGTTAGTTTTTTTTTCAAATTATTATTAATATTAGTTAATAGAAAAATTCTTTTCAAATATTATTATTCCTGGAATTTGGAAGGTTGGACCAGACCGTCCCGAACTTGTCCCGGACCCGTCTCGATCCATTTTGAAATTGGATCCAAACTCGATTTTATCCTTGGATCCATTAATTTATAATTATAAGATTAATTCTAATCTTATTATTTAAAAAAAATATTTCTCTTTTAAAACTTTTGTTTAAAACATGCATTTATTTAAACTGTAACTCTCAAAATGCTTTAACTCATTTTTTTCTATATCAATCTTCTAAGGCTTCTGGAGAATGAAACATTTTCATTTTCCTTCTCAAACGTTGCATTGGCCGAACATTTCTTTCTGAAACTTCCCGAGTGGTCGAGCCCCTTTTCCTTCTCAAACATCCGGCGACTCTTCGGCTCCCATAACTCCTCTCCTCCACTCCTATAAAACCCTCTCCATCCCCTCCATGCCCCATCACCACCATCTCTAAACTCCCAAAAAAATTTCCTAAACCCAGCCCTAGCCGAGCCCGACGTTCTCCAGCGAGATCTCCGACCCGACAGCGCCCTCCGCCCGATTCCCGGTCGACCCCGAGCTCGGTGCCACCCTCCCGAGGCCGACGCCCACCGGCGACCAACCCTGGCCGCCGCCTCCTCGCGATGGTGCGCGCCAGCCGACCGGGCGGCCCCCTGCTGTCCCGATCCGCGCGGCCTCCCCGTGGCCCGCGTGCCCCGATCCGCTGTTCACAGCACCTCGCTAGTTCAGATTCGAAGTTTTCGTAGTCGATTGCTGTCCCGATTCCGCTGTCCACAACTTCCGAGATTTTCAGGACCCATTTCTTCTTCCTATTTTCACCTGAGAGCTCTAGCCGAGCAACAAGGTATAATTTCGTTGCCCCGTTTCCATTTTATAGTCTATGATGAGATTTGGTCCCCGAATTTCCTCGGGAATTCGGTCTTTGGTTTACATCTTGGTTTTCGGAATTCTCGAAACCATTTTGGTTCTGTGGTTTCATCGAATTCTCGGAATTTTCGAGATTTGATTCGGGAAAGTTACTGTGTTCGGAATTTCCGTTTAAATTCAAATTTTCAAAAATTTGTTTCAGACGGGTTGATTTCGGAATTTTCGAGATTGTCTCGGAAAAGTTCCTGGGATTTTTGGATTAGTTTTTAATTCGAATTTTTCCGAATGATAGTTTATTTGCAGTGGTGTTCCGATCCTATTTTGGGTTTTTCGAATATTTTCGGGAATGTTTATGTGGATTACAATTTATATAAATAGCTTCTGGAATTATTTATGGGTTTTCCCTGGTTTGGAACAATCTTATTGGTTGTGTTTCTGGCATTTTCCAGTTTTGGGTTATCCCGAAAATAGAGGGAATGCTGTCGAAATTTTATAAAATTTATAAAGGAATATTTTTAAAAATCGGTTTTCGGAAATATTTTATAAAATGGATTTTTGGGTGACGACCATATTGGTCAATGAGCCCTTAGCGAAATGCAAACAAAACCGGCATTGGTTCGGACGTTGAGGCATTAGCTATTTTGACTATTGGACCAAAGTCTGAGACTCAAAATTAATTTAAATTAATTTAATTACTAGTTTTATTTTGTGATTAATTTGTAGGAAAAATTTTAGAGACTAACGAATGTTTTTCTTCTTATTTAAATTCATGTAAAAGTCTGTAAAGGACATAAGCCCCAACTTTTATTTACTTTCTGTGGTTTTGTAATAAGTTAGTGTAATTTTTACTCTTTTCTGGTGTGGTTGACGTAAACACGTAAAATAGTAAAATAATTATTTTATAGGAAAAATCAATATTGTTTTCTTACATTAAATAAATTAGAAAAATTACAAGTTTATTATTTAAACAAATTTCACGTTTTTCCTCATCTGAAGAAAATATTATTTTTAAATATAATATAATGAAATACAAAGTTTTATCAAATAAATTGGAAAATACGATTTTTTCCAATAAAAAGTTAAATTAACTTTTCTTCGTAAGTTAGAAACTCGCATCGATAAACGTGTTCTGGTAGAGTTTGTAAATAATCTAAAACCGGACTAGGACAAATACTAGAAATTGTAACTAGCACACCTAGATATGGATTGAATATTGGTGCTAAGTCAGGAATTCTCAATTGTAGGGTTTCGAGGACTGTTCTAGCATCATCCCGGAACCAATATCGAATCCAGTCATAAACCAAGGCAAGTACATTTTGTGTTAGTTTACAATTATTTAGTAATCATTTTATTGCAAGTTTAAACCATGATGCAATACGGAACTCTCTCTAAGAGCATTGACTGATTGACTGTTGGGTACTGGGGGAGTAGTGTAATGAGTATGACCACATCCAAAGTAGTATACTGACTGTGTTAGCTTACCCCTCATACACACGGGGATAAGCCATATCGTATCAATAGGATACAACTGTACAATCCAATCCGGTCATATTCATTGCCTATTCACATCACAATATTTTAACTGCTGGAGAACTATTTATTTCAAATTATTTAAAAGTGCATAACTCTATTATTATTTTAATTATTGGATTATCATGAATTGTACTTTGCTCCTTCCTGACTGGAGACCTACATTTTTAGTTGATTGCGTCATTGAGGATCTGATGTCTAACTCTGGTCCCGCGGAACTTGGAACCTCAGAATCTTAAGAGCTGGATTAGTATTTATTTTTTTCTTTTGGAAACAAGTGTAATATTTGAGTGTTGTATTAATGTTTGTTGTATTTCAGGCTTTTCAAATTGAATAAAATGTTTTTATATTTCGTTAGAATTTTATCTGCATGTGTTTCACTGCTTGATACAGCTTACTGCCGTCGTCTCAACAACGGTGCAGGCTGGGCATGATCCGATTCGACCCAAGAAATTGGGACCGGGTCATGACATGTTTTTAGTGGTGGCCCATGCAGGTCAGATCTGTGAATTAGTCTAGTCAACTTAGTTTAGACCATCGCGCAGTTCTGTAACTTGACCTAGGGATAGTTGAGACTTTAGAAAAATAGACTTTAGAAACAACTAGAACACTTAGATGATATACACCATGTTACATTATAGGGCCGAAAATTATTTACTTAAATATCTATTTTTGCCTGCTTATAGATTCGTAGGATACCTTGTTTGTGTTTATACCTAAACCTTATCTAGACTAGGCTGATTGTACCTTTGAGTGTCCCATGACTTTCGAGATTATTTTCCTACCATAATTTTCAGGTTCTAGTATACCTTAGGATTCATATTCTTTTTGGAACAAGATTGAATTCTTTGGTCTTCTTCTTCTTTATCAAACCTAAATTTCAAATTCTTCATTACTTCTCTATCTTTAATTGAAATCTTGATTCGTTCGCTATGTAGAATTTTGAATTCTCTTAGCAACCCTGATAAATTCTTATCTACCCAATATATCTACAACCATTATCCAACCTTTTGCCTTGATCTCCTTTCCAATTGACTAACTTTCTCGGAATCAATCCTGAATCAAAATTCTTCTGGGATCATTTAAACCTCAAGGTCAATTATTACCAGAAGAATTAGTTTAGTTCATGATTCTCTTAAAGGGGTTATTTTCAATTTCAATATTGATTGTTATCTCTTGAGTTATTCCAAAGACCGAGAATATTTTCATCTGTTGACTTCTTCCATTCATCTTAAAACCCTACTCTCTCTATGTAATTTCTTGATCAAATCAAGGCCTAGAAATCTTTTATGATCATGAAGCAGGAACGGTCAGAAAATTAATCATATTTTTAATCCATTCTATTGTTAAATTTCCTTTAGTCAAGGAGATTTTTAGCTGTCCCAAAGCTATTTAATTTCTTGGCGTTACTAGACAATTTCAATTTGATTTCCTTGAATCAATGAAACTTATCTTCTCTCAAATTTCCAACTTTTCTTAGTTATGGAATTATTCTTCTCAAAATAATTTTCTGTATTCCCTGAGTGATTTGTCAGGAATATTTTCATTGGTTTTTTTTACTTAGCCTGAATCTGTGATGTTTCTATCTTATCTAGTGTTTGACTCAATTATTCAAATCAAGGTTGATGGTTTCATCTTTGGAAAAGAAAATCGAAGAACAGATACTCCTCTTGATTTTAGCCCCAGTCTCTTGAATCTCAAACACATATTTTGATAAATCCCTTAATCACAGAAGAACAGTCATCTACATTTTCTATCCTGTTTAGAACTTTAAACTCGTTTGAATTTTTGAAATTTCTCTGAAATTCACATGGACAAAGCTGAGAAAATATTTAGCAACCTAACATGACTCTGCACATTTACGTGATAGTCATTAATCTGAATTATGGAAAACTGCAAGTTTACTGCAGCTTGTTGTGCACTGGCGAGGCATAAACTCTAAGTTGAAATAATGACAGGTAATCGTTAGATTTCCAAATATTATTGAGACTCTGTTCTATGTTTGCTTAGCCATGAAATGGATAAAGTTGGAAGATTACTCGGTAAACTAAATTATTCAAGTTATGGAGTCAAAAATTCATTGCAGTCAGGTGCACACTGGCGAGGCATGCATTTGAAACAAAGTGACTTGAAAATAGTGGTTTTCGAATATTAATAAGACTATATTCATATCATGGTTATCACCAATCATTCTGAGAATTTCTATTCTAGCATTTGCTCCCACTTCCAGAAATATTCTATCGGATTATATTCTTGTCATGGCTATTTTAAATCACCCTCACTATCTTAAAATCGTACAACTTGAGTCATAAACTCCTATACCTCTTACCAGTTTGAATTGAAAATTGTCCCTCATTTCGAAAAATTACATTATCTTTTGTTTCTCAAATAAATTGATGTTGTATTTTATGACCTTTCTATTTTATTTGATCTCATTTTAAAACTTTAAACTCGTTATGATTATTTAAATTATACCTCGATGTTTACTCATGATTTTGATCACAACAAAATATTCTAAACTCTATCTAGAAGATTCTAAACATGTTTACTTTTTTATCTTTATATTTAGCAATCATGCCTCAAATCTGATTATACCTGATGAATTAAATTGGAACGATCTATTGAAGGAACTTATGGAGCACATGAATTATGAGATAAATATAAAACACTCATAATTGAACTTAAACCTAGAAAGGGATAAATTAATGATGTTAAGCAAATGGACAGTGTGGATTAGAGGTAGTTAAATGATAAGTATGGAGATGCACTATAGGAAGATGCATGATGAATCAGGAAAGGGACAATCGAAACAAGAAACTATGGAGTTAAGATGTAACTAATTAAGGTTGTAAACGTATGAATTGAAGGATGCAAAAGATTACAAATCAGAAACCATAGATAGAAAAGTTGTAAATAATACAAGGTGGGAAGATTTTAATAAGATTTTTTTACAGAGAAATATTTAGTCAAATGATACAGTAAAATCAAAATGAAGGATTTGAGCTTAATCATGATAAATAAATTTTATAAGTGTTCAGGATCAAATATATAAATAAAGAATTGAAATCAGGATATATACATGTTAGTCTAAAATCACAAGAGTGATCACTCATGAGTAAGAAATGATAAAACTTTACAGATCATGACAAATAGGAGTATTGGATTTTAAATATGATATTAGGTACCGAGGCTTGATACTGAAGTAGTAAGACAAGACATAGTCATAGAGTTAAAAATTTGAACATATTAGAAAACTGAAAGAAGTACATACTATATTGCAAGATAGATGATATGTGAAAATATGGAAGACAAATTTTTAAGGTGATTGGTAATTCAGGAATGGAAACGAGAACTCATAATCATGGAGCACGACTTTATTCCTAAGAAAGGAAGAATGTACGATTGATATATGACAGTTAAGTCTAGTTAGACATAAAGATATTGAAAAATAATACTTAGACTGTTTGAGGCATGATTGCATGATTGTACCCCTGACCCTACCTTTAAATTTCGAGGACGAAATTTTCTGAGAAGGGAAGGTTGTGAAACCCGCAATTTTCCAGTTATATTTTTTTAATTTTATGAATGTGTGTTTGCCAGTTAGTTTTTTTTCAAATTATTATTAATATTAGTTATAGAAAAATTATTTTCAAATATTATTATTCCTGGAATTTGGAAGGTTGGACCAGACCGTCTCGAACTTGTCCCGGACCCGTTTCGATCCATTTTGAAATTGGATCCAAACTCGATTTTATCCTCGGGTCCATTAATTTATAATTATAAGATTAATTCTAATCTTATTATTTAAAAAAATATTTCTCTTTTAAAACTTTTGTTTAAAACTTACATTTATTTAAACTCTAACTCTCAAAATACTTTAACTCATTTTTTCTCTATATCAATCTTCTAAGGCTTCTGGAGAATGAAACCTTTTCATTTTCCTTCTCAAACGTTGCATTAGCCGAACCTTTCTTTCTGAAACTTCCCGAGTGGTCGAGCCCCTTTCCCTTCCCAAACGTCCGGCGACTCCTCGGCTCCCATAACTCCTCTCCTCCACTCCTATAAAACCCTCTCCATCCCCTCCATGCCCCATCACCACCATCTCTAAACTCCCAAACTTTTTCCCCAAACCCATCCCTAGCCGAGCCCGACGTTCTCCGGCGAGATCCCCGACCTGACAGCGCCCTCCGCCCGAGACCCGGTCGACCCAGAGCTCGGCGCCACCCTCCCAAGGCCGACGCCCACCGGCGACCAATCCCGGCTGCAGCCTCCACGCGATCGTGCGCGCCAGTCGACCGGGCGGCCCCCTGCTGTCCCGATCCGCGCAGCCTTCCCGTGGCTGTCCCCGGCTGACCCCACGTGCCCCGATCTGTCACGACCCGTACCCTAGAGTAAGGACACGAGACGTGGGTACGTCCAGCCTACGCCGCAGTGTCGGCGGTAGAACGATGTCCTAGGTCAAACATCTAACAATATAAAGGTACCTGTACAGTATATACTCTCCGAATGGAGGTGACATAGCAGATACAGTCTCAATCACATCTAAGGTAGAGCATCATAAAAGATGAATAAAACATGAAATCCACAAAGAGATATAGCAGCTAGAGTCTAAGTGTCTAAGATACACAAACCCAGAAAATATCTCAAATCTCAAATATAGTAATCCATAAAATAAATACAACTCAAGACAACCGAAATAACTATCTATACAACCTCTACTATATCCTCTAGGCTAGCAGGCAGCCTCCAAGCTATCTGTAAAATTTATCAACAGGTCCAGTCAGGACAGGAGCGAGCACAATACATCTCAACAGATCATAGCAGGTTAGGAAATATAATCATGCAGTAGAGTAAGATACAGGAAACTGAAAGAAAGTACATAATGTAAACAGAGAGAGAACTGTAATAGAAATATCTACTATAAGTAGAGAACTAACAGTGGGTAGTGAGTCAGAGTACAATATAAACATGTGAATGACATAGGAGATTCTGAAAACTATACTATGGAGTGTTCTGGGAACAACACTACTTGGATATTATTTAAATGTCTACTTCTACTCCCCCGTACCCCAATCAATATACAAGGATCCAGCCAGGTTATGTTATGATCCATGCAATGGCCCACAAGGGGTGATACATGGTAGGCCCATAAATGGGTAATTCTGGGAATGCCCATAAATGGGTGATTCAAGGAAGACTCTGTGATCATGAGAGTACATGTCACAAGTGATTCAATGAACCATGAAGCATAGTGATACACAATGTAAGTGAAACGCACAGAACATGTAGTATTCGATGCTCCCTGAGGGGATAACATCTCAAGAAAGGATCCATATGGTACTAATCCGTGTGACCAAGTGACAGCATCAAGTAAAGTAATCTAAAGCAGGAGAATAATTCTAACATGATATGAAATGATCAAAGAATGTACTCGCCTGATAACCTGAATAGTTGATAGGTATAGAGGTCCAAACTGAAGCCACAGAGTCCTATTTAGAGCAACACAGGTCACGATGTATACGAGAGATGATAAATAAAATGTACAATGCATCCGCATGCTGTCTAGGTCAAACTAGACTAAAGTCAACACTTGGTCAACTCTAGTCGACCACAGTAGTCAAATTAGGTCAACTAGGTCAAGTCCTAGCCCAAACAAGTCTCACTAGGCCTAACCAAGCCTAGGCTAGCATTCACACAATCACAAGACAATGTAAACCATAACAATGCATAATATAAAATAGATAATATATATAAATACATACCTTCATACATACATGCATATCCACATTACATACATATATATATAGGCATATGTTACATCATGCATATTTACATAGTTACATAGATATATACATTCATGCACATTTACATACATACTTTTATACATTATATATGTTAACATTCATTACAATGCATTACATTTTACTTATACCTTTGATTGATTCATTCATTCATATATGACATTCATTCATGCATTTATACATTCATTCATATCCCATATGCATGCATATTTCAGTTCAGGCATTATATCCATTCACATATCATTAAGTTGCATACATATACTTATTTTTATTACATACATGTCATTCATGCATATTACATACTTACATGCATCTATACATTATATACATTGTATACAACATGTAAAAATAGAAGAGGAAAAAAGAGGAAAAAAATAAAAAGAAAAGGGAAGGGAAGGAAAATGTAAGAAAAAGGGAAAACAGTGGACATATACATGCTTGCATCATATATTCTACATTACCATACATGCTATCATTGTATATTGCATTATATTATTTATATATTATGCATTCATATCTATCATTACATGTATACCTTGCATTCATATCTAGCATTCATTATATACTTTTATGCATACATTGTATATCATTCTTTTATTCATGCATTTATGCATTGCTTACATACATTATATTAATTGTATTCCTACATGCTTGTATTCAACCATATATATACATTAATGTAAAGAGGATATATATCATATATATATCATTTCATTCATCTAACATATCATGTATTACATACTCTATATTCATTTAATATCCATACTACATAGGCTCATAGGTTACACAAAATGCATATATCGTATAGTCACTCTTCTACTTAAAATTAATATTATACCAATTGGGCCTCTACTAAATTCTAGGATTAAATTATATTGTAGCCCTTCGTGTTAGCTTTTCGAAACTTCAAACGGATCGCATTTTTGTGTCCGAAAGCTCCCGAAATCGCAAAAATACCGAAACACGTTCGTCTTTCGTACAGCTGACACTCAAATAATTCTATAGAAAGTTACAGAAAGAATTTGGCTTAACAAAATATATATTTGGAAATCTAACTTCGATATGGTTCTTTTAAAAAATAGGAGATAAATCGGAGTTCTAAGCTAAAAGTTATGACATTTCTAAGTTGCTTTGGTTAATAAAAACGTGGATGAATATTATGACGAATTTGAGTTGTTTTGGACAAAAGAACACATATAGGCCAAGATACTTGGATACAAACATAGGTATCCAAATGAAACTCATTCTAACCATCCTAACTAAGATCAATCCACTCTCTAAACATTTTAAAACTGAATTTAAATATCTATTTAAACTATTATCATACATACATACACATGGGGTGTCCTAATTTGGGATCTATCAAGTAGGACACAAGACACATATCTAAAATCCTCAAGAGAGCTCCAAATGGCCTCAAATTTGAATCTAAATGGGACACATGCATGAGGATGGATCCTACGGATTCAAAACTAATTTATATGCAAAGGAAATCGATTTAGAGGATAGGTTTTACCTATTGGGAGTGGAATCCCAATGAAATCCTTTAGGACACGGCTCCGATACGAAGATCCCTCAAAGTGGACACTCCTCCTTGCACTCCTCTTCCAATCCTTGGTAGCACCCTTCCTTTGGAGAATGGGAATGATTGAGGAAAGGTTTGGTGAAGGAATGATTTGATTTGGAGATCAAATCAATGGGAAGGCTCTCTAAAATTGGGAAAGAACAAAAGGAAAATAAAAGAGGCAAGATTGTAATGAATGAAATGAATCATTATCTCCTAAAGGTGGCTACCATAAAGAGTCCATTAGGGCTAATGGGAAATGTCCTGATTGTCCCTCTCTAGTCTCATATGGTTAAGTCTAGACTAGGTTCAAGTTTGGGGTCAAAATGATCTAGTTTTGAGTCTCTAACTTAACCATTCTAACATGATAAAAATTAGTTTAATTAACTAACTTAAATGTTGGGTTTTGTGAGCCATGCGTAACTTAATATTGGGTCCCATCTAGAGTTCAAGCTACCCGGGTCACAATACAAGTCGGAACGAGACGAAACTCAAACCCGACTAAACAAATCCAATAAAAACAATATTAAAAATATAAAATTTTCCCAAAATATTAAAATATAAAAAATGATCAAAATCATAATACATCAATTTAAATATTATTAAAATAATCTAAAATTTACCAATTAATCAAAATCCTAAATAATTTAAAAGTCACAAAATGACCAAAATATCCTTAGCCTAAAAAGTTGTAAATAGTCATTCTAATCACATGGTTAGGTCCCCATGGTCATGGTTAGTCTCTAGGCTCAACAGTTCTAGAGTTCACTAGCTAACACATCAAAATTATAATTCACCAATTTTAAATAGTATTAAATTAATTAAAAATTTCTATAAATCATAAATCCTATTATTAAATAATAAACTTTTACAAAAGTTCAAAATTATCCTCTTTTTAGAAAAGTGGGTGTTACAAGTCTACCCTTCTTAGAAAATTTCGTCCTCGAAATTAAGATGGTCGTACTTCTTCTAGAGTCTCGTCCCCAACAATCAAAGTCTCAGAACTTACCTAAATCATACAATTTAAAAGAATAGCATATAGGGTCATGGCATACGGTGGTAGTGAAAGTCTCATCTAGGTATACTAGTCATGCTAAACCAAAACGGTTATAGGGTATCAAAACATACAAGCAATCAGGGGTGTTAAACTGGAAAGATACAGAAATAACAAATCATCAAAACTGTAAGGCAGTCTACCATCCTATATGAAAACTGGTACTTATCAGAAAATAAAATAAGATAACTACCAATTATCTATAAAGGGGTACTATTCAAAGAAAAAATCAAAATCAAAAGTTAAAGAATGAAAGTTAATTACATTGAAATCCAATCACAATATATATATAAAGAGAGAGAGCGTTAGAGAGGAAAAAGCTAGCATTATGTAAAGGTTATGTGGTTAGTGTGTGTATGAGTATATGTGGACATGTTCATAGGGTTAGATAGTAGATGTGTGTGTGTGTGTGAAATATACATGAAAGTGTATAGGAGGATTTGGGTTTCAAAACAATAGTTATCAAGTTACACTACTTATGGCATATTGGTTAAACAATCTACAATGCACAACCTATTTACTCATAACATGCATGGCTAACCATATATACATATATCTATATGTATAGAGAGGTAGAGATTTAGTTATGTATCTATATACATTATAACATGTATGCATAAACTATATATATATACATATATATATATACATATATATATATATATATATATATATATATATATATATATATATATTTATTTATTTTTTTACATATATATATATATATATATATATATATATATATATATATATATATATATATATATGAACATAACATAGAGATGAAGGGTTAGGTTTATATGGAAGTTGTGAACATTAGTGTACATTAGTGTAGAGTATCAAGAGTACAGGGGTTATAACTTAAAATGAAGGGTTCAATCATTCAGTTCAGTTTAACATTACATATTAAATCTGAAATTGAACTAAACAATTAAAATCAATGTGAAAATTGTTAACATGTATTCAGTTTTAGGATTTTGGAGAAATTTGAACATCAAACCAACCCAATGTTCACCACAACCATAACCTAACATGTAAGAGTATGAAACCTAACATTATATCCCTACATACAATAATGTATATGGCTCAAAACATTACATTTAAAAACTGCAAATTGAACTAATCACTTAGAATCCAGTGTTAAAGGGTTAATATGCACACAGTCTCAGATTTGACAAGTTCAAACACAAAACTCAACCAATTTCTTTAAGAATTGAAACCTTGTGTATAAGATACATGTGCAGTGATGTAAACAAAACTAATAATATGAAATTTATATTTAAATTATGAATTTAAACTGGAAAAGCAGAGAACCAGTCTCTGATACTGTACTGTATCAGAATATTGGGGTTTTGAGAATTTAAACATCAACAACATATTAATATGCATTTAGATGGGTTGATAATCAAAGTGTAGCATGTATACGTGTCAGGCAAGGTGTCTGTGTCTGTCACCCCTAGTTTTTGAATTAGGGGTATTTTTGTCATTTTCAAGTTTTATAATTTTTAGAAATTTTATTTGATTTTATATGATTTTTTAGGGATTTGTTTGATTTAGTTTGAATTTTACCCAATTCGGACTTAAGTTGGAGATCCGGGTAGTCTGGACCCTAGTAGGACCCACATACTAGCTGGGCTTGGCCCACAAGCCATCCTAACTAGGCTAGAAACCATAAACCCTACTTCCATGGCTTAATTAGTCATTTTAGAGGCTTAATTGGTTAATTAGAGTTAAACCGAAATAAACCGAACCAAACCGAATTCAATTCAAACCAAACCAAGTCTATTGGGTTTGGGGGCTTATTGGATCACCACCCAAACCCAATAACCCCCTTTGGCCGGCCATGTAGGGGCACCCCCTCTCCTTTTCTTCACAACTAAGAAACCTCTCTCTCTCTCTCTCTCTCTCTCTCTCTCTCTCTCTCTCAAATTTCATTCTTTTCAAGCTCCTTCTTCTCCAAGGGATTAACCAACTTTAGGTAAGCTCTTAATTTCCCTATTAATTCCTCTTTAGCATTAATTCTTTCACAATAAATGTAGAGAAGATGATTCTCTACGTTTTGCCCATAGAATTTGTAGGTTTTCCTAAAAATCTAGTTTTAGAATTTATTGGGGTTTTCTTAATTAGAATGGAATATATATATATATATATATATATATATATATATATATATATATATATATATATATATATGTATTTGTGTGTGTTTGTGTGAGAGAGTGGTGATGGGGTTTTGTGTGAGAGAGTGGTGGTGGTGTTTGTGTGAGAGTGTGTGTGCTTGTGTGAGTGTATGAGTGAGAGTGTGTGTGTGAGTGTGTTAGAGTGTGTGTCTATATATAAATATATCTATATGTGTGTGTGTGTGTATATATTTATATATATATATAGATATGTGTGTATGTTTTTATATATATATATATAGATGAGTGTGTGTTTATATATATATATATAGATAGATAGATAGATAGAAGGATATTAGAGTATATATATATATATAAGTGTATGTATATATATATATATATATATATATATTTTTATGTATATATATATATATATATATATATATATATATATATATATATATATATATAGATATATAGAGGAGAAGTAGAGGAAGTAGAGGAAGTAGAGGAAGAAGAGGAATAGAAGAAGGAGATATATAGAGGAGAAGTAGAGGAAGTAGAGGAAGAAGAGGAATAGAAGAAGGAGAAGTAGCAGCTGCTGCAGCAATATACAGCAGGAGCAGGAGCAGTAGCCTATAGTAGCAGCAGCAGCTACTGCAGGAGCAGCAGCAATAGCAGGCAAAGCAGCAGCAGCAATAGCAGTAGATTGGAGCAGCAGCAGTAGCACAAAGCTCCCCCCCTTTAACCCTTAACCCCCTATATAATCCCCCTATATATATATATATAGAGAGAGAAAGAGAGATGTATATATGTATATATAGATGGATATATATATATAGAGAATGAGAAGACGAAGGATTAGAAGAAGTTAGAAGAAATAGGAAGAAGGATAATAAGAAGAAGGAGAGGAGAAGAATAGAAGAATAGGAAAATTAGAAAGGGAAGATTAGAAGAAAAATTAGAAGGGAAGATTAGAATAAGAATAAGAAGGAAATTAGAAGAAGAAGATTAAGAAGAAGAGTTAGAATTAGGAGAAGGAAGGAGAATTAGAAGAATAGGATTTAGAAGGAGAATGAGAAGTAGAAGTGTAGGAAATACAATTTAGAGGAGTTTGAGTTAAAGGGTGAAATTGAGCACCGAGTGTCGAAATGAGTTGAAACTTGGAGGAGACCTAGATTATATAAATTAGACTTTGCGGGTAGGCTCCCAAGTTGAAATCGGGTTGTAGGACGACGGTATCGTGCCGTACCATTGCGTATCTTGAGATATTCAAGATATCGACAATAGGCCGTAAGATGGACTAGACGTCCACTCTACCTAGGAAGCTTGGTAGGTAATGAATGTATAGGCTAGTATCCTACTATCCTAGGGAGCACGGGTCGAAATACCAAGCGTAGGTAGGCTAACTTGGTATTCACCTAGGCTAAAAATTTACCTTTATAAAAGGTAAATTTAGGATATTGGCCTACGGCCAAGATACGGGTTTAGGACTGCAAGATAGACTTGGATATGGGTTGTACGGGTTGGTAATGATTAGAAATAGTCATCTAGACCTAGTCTTGACCTTGGTTGACCACTGTTGACTTTTTAGACCAAAAGTCAACTATGGGTCAACACTTTACCCAATTTAGTCCCAAATTCCATTAGACTTGGACAGTTGACCAAAAGTCAACTGTTAGTCACCATTGACCTAGGATTGGCCTAGGGTTGACCTAGAGTTGACCAGAGTTGACCAGTTGACCAAAAGTCAACTGTAAGTCAACCGTTGACTTAAATCGACCTAGATTAATTCCGTTTGACTTGCATTGACCCAGTTTGACCTAGTTAGGCCTAAAATGACTTAGATCGACTATGTACAATCTAGTTTGACCTTGTTTGACCTAGATTGACTTAGTTTGCCATATCTTGACCTAGAATAACTTAATAGGGTTTAATTTGATTTGACTTTACTTTCTAAACATAGTATTGATACGTCTTGTTCTCTATAGGTCCTCGAGATACTACATTGGATCCTGTTGACATACTTTATCATATTACAGGCGAGTACATTCTCTGACACTTTTCCAATTTACGATGATTGTTATAATTCATGTAATTAGTATAGATATGCTTGTTCTCGACACATTGGTCACACGGATTGGTATTCATGGATCCCGACATGAGATGTTATTCCTCGTTATCTTGGTATATCTTGTGCAAGCCCCCTTGTAGTTCTTGTACAGTATATGGACACCGATTCTCGAGGAGACTTGCTTCCTTCTCGTAGAATCCCGTGTCGTAACGTGTCTTACTTGGATCCACTCTACCAGTCGGGGATGGAGAGTACTAGTGTAGATGTGTGGTTATTATTCGCCTTGTTTATTCTTGTAGACCTTGAATGATACCAATCCTACACTCCATGTAGGATTGGCTGATCAGTAGACCTTGTGCAGACCCAAGCCGGCCACATGTTGTAGCTAGTACTCACACAACTAGATAGATGATTCTTGTACATGCCATGATCAGTTTACTTGCCTTATTCTAGCTCTAGATTTACAGCTAACCTTGCCATGATACTCACATATACATTCCATGATTTCTTGTATATACTCTCTATTTACAGTCTTATAGCTTTTGTCATATCTTCTGAACTGTTGCTAGTTGATTGTACTCGTTCCATCCTGACTGGATATGTTAAAAAAATATTACAGATGCTGATGAGAGAGATTACAGTACCTACTACGGTCCGGATGACGTAGTGGGCTTAGACTTGGAGACCTTGATCCAGCAGGGCTTAGCTCCGCCTGACGAGACTTTACCTATTGCTTAGTTAGAGTTATTTGTACTGGACCTTGTCTCCAGTTACTTTTGAGACTGTTATATTTTGGATTGTATTAGAGACTTGGACTTGGACTTGTATATTCTTTGTGTTGGACTTGACAGGTTATATTTTATCGTCTTGTTGTCTTTATCTTTTAGTCTTTACTTTATCATCTTAGAGTTGTGATTGAGCACTCATATATATTCATTGCTTGTCCTCCGTTTGGAGTTGACCATATTCTCGATAGGTTTTTGATATATATATATATATATAAACTGTTGTTAGAGTAGAAAACCTACAGCGTTCTATGCCGTTTTTACGGTGAGGGCTGGGCGTTGTTACGTACACGTGCCCTTATAGTGGGTGCAGGTCGTGACACGTTTTTAGTGGTGGCCCACACAGGTCCTGAAGTTGCAATTAGTGTGATGTCGTGGCGGCACTTGTAGTGCCCCGCTCCGCGAAGGCACTAGATAGACAGAAAGATCGGATTGCTAGCTCTGCAACATAAGACGATTAATCTGGGTGAGTGGACGAAGTCTCATTTGCTGATTCGCTTACGCCTTAAGAATCTGAGTTTTTGCTTGAATACTATTGCTAATAACAAGACGGTAATCATTGTGTATGCTTTAAGAGAATTCACATGTTGCCTCGCTAAGATATGAATGTTGCCTTGATAAAAAGAACCTTGTCATGTTAAAAACAAGACGGTAACTACTATGTATGCTTATAAGAGATTTCACATGTTGCCATGCTAAGAACAAGAAAAGAAATAATCTGCATGCTAATAAGATGACTCGTTGCCTGTTAATAAGAACTGAATTGATGCTTGTCATGCTTGATATGATAAGAGAAGACAAATGAATCGAATTGAATGCTTGATCATTGCTTGCTGCTAAGTATTGCTTGAGAATTATAGACATGTACAGACGGACTTGTACATGTTGACCTGAATGAAAGAAAGGTACGAATTGAACGTGTCGTATATCTGCAAAGGCATGAAAAGAACATGTCGTACATCTGATCACAAATCTGTCTCATCTGATAGAATCCTGCTAGAGCATGCATGTGGTCTAGGACAACTTGTTAACAAGTAAAATTTGTCTCTCGGGTGGATCTGGGGGCACCTGGACCATTCGGCCTATGAGAGATTAGGGCCTCCATGTAAAAATGGGAGTCGATCTGAGTCCTTAGCGACGAGCTGAACCCAAGAGAGTCACAGCGGCTAATCATGGGTTTCCTATGGACCATCATATAGATAGGTGTTGGTTGGTGCAGAGCTGAAGCGGAGAGTCACAGCTGCCAAACGGTCTGCATGTGTCTATCATATGTTTTGTTAAGAACTAACGATGCAGAGACGAACAGGGAATGACAATATTGGTTTTATAATGTTTATGCTAATCCTTGTCTTGTGCAGGGATGGACGGTCGGCTATGGTAAGAATCACTGAAAAGTGATACACATGTATTGCTTGAGTTTGCTATATGAATTGCTTGAAAGATTAATCTGTTACCAAGAAGTGCTATGTTCTACTAAAGAAAAGATATAATATCATGCTTGTATTCTGACCCTTAGAATGTCTTGAATCAAAGAAAAAGATATGATATCGTGCATATACTTGTCCGTAAGAATTGCTGGATCAAAAAAATAAATATGCTCATGAAATACGCTGTGCACTGCACATGAAATGAATAGTCATCGTGCTAGAATTGAACAGTCCCTTGTATGCTTGAAATGATATGAACTGTGGCTTTTCAAAGATGTTTTCAAAAGAACGTAAACTGACTCTGTATGCATGAAATGAACATAGGAAAAAAAGTAGCAAGATCACATCATAAGAAACGTTTTCTCACTAATTGAACAGTGATCGTTTCAGACAAATGTAGCTCTTTGTTCACAATCACCAGTATGCTGATATACTGACCCACCATCAGTCTGCATGCAGGTGCACTATGCATCGAAAAGGATAGTCCGAAGCGATAGCCCGAGCCTCATCATCAGGAGCCAGAAATCAGAAGAGATGCCAAGAGATGACATCTGCTGCAAGAGTTGGTTTTGTATATAAAGGGATGTAATGTATAGGAACGGGATCATTGTAATATAAAATATTCTGAGAGAATGTAATATTATATCAGAGAGAATCGAGAGCTTGTAATCTGTTCAAATGAAATCAATAAAGTGAATTGCTTCTTGTTACCATTGTGTTCCATGCTTGTATCCTGAAATATGTCCGCTGCTGCTTCAATTATCTGCGTTACGTTCCGCTGCGTATTGTCAACCTTGTCAAACTTGTCTTGTTCCAGGTCTTGGCCTTGTGCAAGCGCAACTTAGGCTTGCACGGCATCACGCCTTAGCGAGGACGATCGGTCCCAAAAGAGTTCGAAGCGAGGACGAAAGGACTCTGCGGGATCGGGGCGTGACAGAATGGTATTAGAGCAACACGATCCTCTGGCCAATTTTGATTCAATTGAATTCGTACATGCCTTTTGATCGAAATTTCCTTTGCCTACTCGATAACAATAATGAGATAAACGTTCCATACAATAAGTCCGTAAATATTTTTATGATGTCGGCATATATTTTATCGATTTGATTGATTGAGATTGAAATGCTTGATTGAACAAGAGTTTTGATATAATCTGAATTATAATTTCATGGATTGATGATGGCGAAGGATGAGGACTATCGCTACTAAGGATATCGTAAGTTTCTCCTTAAGTTTCGAGGATGAAACTTCTTTTTGGTGGGTAATTATGTAGTGTCCCGCTCCGCGAAGGCACTAGATAGACAGAAAGATCGGATTGCTGGCTCTGCAACAGAAGACGATTAATCTGGGTGAGTGGACGAAGTCTCATTTGCTGATTTGCTTACGCCTTAAGAATCTGAGTTTTTGATTGAATACTATTGCTAATAACAAGACGGTAATCATTGTGTATGCTTTAAGAGAATTCACATGTTGCCTCGCTAAGATATGAATGTTGCCTTGATAAAAAGAACCTTGTCATGTTAACAACAAGACGGTAACTACTATGTATGCTTATAAGAGATTTCACATGTTGCCATGCTAAGAACAAGAAAAAAAATAATCTACATGCTAATAAGATGACTCGTTGCCTGCTAATAAGAACTAAATTGATGCTTGTCATGCTTGATATGATAAGAGAAGACAAATAAATCGAATTGAATGCTTGATCATTGCTTACTGCTAAGTATTGCTTGAGAATTATAGACATGTACAGACGGACTTGTATATATTGACCTGAATGAAAGAAAGGCACGAATTGAACGTGTCGTATATCTGCAAAGGCATAAAAAGAACATGTCGTACATCTGATCACAAATCTGTCTCATCTGATAGAATCCTGCTAGAGCATGCATGTGGTCTAGGACAACTTGTTAACAAGGAAAATTTGTCTTTCGGGTGGATCTGGGGGCGCTTGGACCATTCGGCCTAGGAGAGATTAGGGCCTCCATGTGAAAATGGGAGTCGATCTGAGTCCTTAGCGACGAGCTGAACCCAAGAGAGTCACAGCGGCTAATCATGGGTTTCCCATGGACCACCATATAGATAGGTGTTGGTTGGTGCAGAGCTGAACCGGAGAGTCACAGCTGCCAAGCGGTCTACATGTGTCTATCATATGTTTTGCTAAGAGCTAACGATGCAGAGACGAACAGGGAATGACAATGTTGGTTTTATAATGTTTATGCTAATCCTTGTCTTGTGTAGGGATGGACGGTCGGCTATGGTAAGAATCACTGAAAAGTGATACACATGTATTGCTTGAGTTTGCTATATGAATTGCTTGAAAGATTAATCTGTTACCAAGAAGTGCTATGTTCTACTAAAGAAAAGATATAATATTATGCTTGTAATCTGACACTTAGAATGTCTTGAATCAAAGAAAAAGATATGATATCGTGCTTATACTTGTCCGTAAGAATTGCTGGATCAAAGAAATGAATATGCTCATGAAACACGCTGCGCACTGCACATGAAATGAATAGTCATCGTGCTAGAATTGAACAGTCCCTTGTATGCTTGAAATGATATGAACTGTGGCTTTTCAAAGATGTTTTCAAAAGAATGTAAACTGACTCTGTATGCATGAAATGAACATAGGAAAAAAAGTAGCAAGATCACATCATAAGAAACGTTTTCTCACTAATTGAACAGTGATCATTTCAGACAAATGTAGCTCTTTGTTCACAATCACCAGTATGCTGATATACTGACCCACCATCAGTCTGCATGCAGGTGCACTATGCATCGAAAAGGATAGTCCGAAGCGATAGCCCGAGCCTCATCCTCAGGAGCCAGAAATCAGAAGAGATGCCAAGAGATGACATCTGCTGCAAGAGTTGGTTTTGTATATAAAGGGATGTAATGTATGGGAACGGGATCATTGTAATATGAAATATTCTGAGAGAATGTAATATTGTATCAGAGAGAATCGAGAGCTTATAATCTGTTCAAATGAAATCAATAAAGTGAATTGCTTCTTCTTACCATTGTGTTCCATGCTTGTATTCTGAAATATGTCCGCTACTGCTTCAATTATCTGTGTTTCGTTTCGCTGCGTATTGTCAACCTTGTCTAACTTGTCTTGTTCCAGGTCTTGGCCTTGTGCAAGCGCAACTTAGGCCTGCACGGCATCACGCCTTAGCGAGGACGATCGGTCCCAAAAGAGTCCGAAGCGAGAACGAAAGGACTCTGTGGGATCGGGGCGTGACAGAATGGTATCAGAGCAACACGATCCTCTGGCCAATTTTGATTCAATTGAATTCGTATATGCCTTCTGATCGAAATTTCCTTTGCCTATTCGATATCAATAATGAGATGAACGTTCCATACAATAAGTCCGTAAATATTTTTATGATGCCGGCATATATTTTATCGATTTGATTGATTGAGATTGAAATGCTTGATTGAACAAGAGTTTTGATATGATCTGAATTATGATTTCATGGATTGATGATGGCGAAGGATGAGGACTATCGCTACTAAGGATATCGTAAGTTTCTCCTTAAGTTTCGAGGACGAAACTTCTTTTTGGTGGATAATTATGTAGTGTCCCGCTCCGCGAAGGCACTAGATAGACAGAAAGATCGGATTGCTGGCTCTGCAACAGAAGACGATTAATCTGGGTGAGTGAATGAAGTCTCATTTGCTAATTCGCTTACGCCTTAAGAATCTGAGTTTTTGATTGAATACTATTGCTAATAACAAGACGGTAATCATTGTGTATGCTTTAAGAGAATTCACATGTTGTCTCGCTAAGATATGAATGTTGCCTTGATAAAAAGAACCTTGTCATGTTAACAACAAGACGGTAACTACTATGTATGCTTATAAGAGATTTCACATGTTGCCATGCTAAGAACAAGAAAAAAAATAATCTACATGCTAATAAGATGACTCGTTGCCTGCTAATAAGAACTGAATTGATGCTTGTCATGCTTGATATGATAAGAGAAGACAAATGAATCGAATTGAATGCTTGATCATTGCTTGCTGCTAAGTATTGCTTGAGAATTATAGATATATACAGACGGACTTGTACATGTTGACCTGAATGAAAGAAAGGCACGAATTGAACGTGTCGTATATCTGCAAAGGCATGAAAAGAATATGTCGTACATCTGATCACAAATCTGTCTCATCTGATAGAATCCTGCTAGAGCATGCATGTGGTCTAGGACAACTTGTTAACAAGGAAAATTTGTCTCTCGGGTGGATCTGGGGGCGCCTGGACCATTCGGCCTAGGAGAGATTAGGGCCTCCATATGAAAATGGGAGTCGATCTGAGTCCTTAGCGACGAGCTGAACCCAAGAGACTCACAGCGGCTAATCATGGGTTTCCCATGGACCACCATATAGATAGGTGTTGGTTGGTGCAGAGCTGAACCGGAGAGTCACAGCTGCCAAGCGGTCTGTATGTGTCTATCATATGTTTTGCTAAGAGCTAACGATGCAGAGACGAACAGGGAATGACAATGTTGGTTTTATAATGTTTATGTTAATCCTTGTCTTGTGCAGGGATGGACGGTCGGCTATGGTAAGAATCACTGAAAAGTGATACACATGTATTGCTTGAGTTTGCTATATGAATTGCTTGAAAGATTAATCTGTTACCAAGAAGTGCTATGTTCTACTAAAGAAAAGATATAATATCATGCTTGTAATCTGACCCTTAGAATGTCTTGAATCAAAGAAAAAGATATGATATCGTGCTTATACTTGTCCGTAAGAATTGCTGGATCAAAGAAATAAATATGCTCATGAAACACGCTGCGCACTGCACATGAAATGAATAGTCATCGTGCTAGAATTGAACAGTCCCTTGTACGCTTGAAATGATATGAACTGTGGCTTTTCAAAGATGTTTTCAAAAGAATGTAAACTGACTCTGTATGTATGAAATGAACATTGGTAAAAAAGTAGCAATATCACATCATAAGAAACGTTTTCTCACTAATTGAACAGTGATCGTTTCAGACAAATGTAGCTCTTTGTTCACAATCACCAGTATGCTGATATACTGACCCACCATCAGTCTGCATGCAGGTGCACTATGCATCGAAAAGGATAGTCTGAAGCGATAGCCCGAGCCTCATCCTCAGGAGCCAGAAATCAGAAAAGATGCCAAGAGATGACATCTGCTGCAAGAGTTGGTTTTGTATATAAAGGGATGTAATGTATGGGAACGGAATCATTGTAATATGAAATATTCTGAGAGAATGTAATATTGTATCAGAGAGAATCGAGAGCTTGTAATCTGTTCAAATAAAATCAATAAAGTGAATTGCTTTTTGTTACCATTGTGTTCCATGCTTGTATTCTGAAATATGTCCGCTGCTGCTTCAATTATCTGCGTTACGTTCCGCTGCGTATTGTCAACCTTGTCTAACTTGTCTTGTTCCAGGTCTTGGCCTTGTGCAAGCGCAACTTAGGCTTGCACGGCATCACGCCTTAGCGAGGACGATCGGTCCCAAAAGAGTCCGAAGCGAGGACGAAAGGACTCTGCGGGATCGGGGCGTGACAACACTCGTCTTAGAGGTGTTGACTACGAGCCTGTGTTACATATAGGAGGTAGTAGGCTAAGAGTACTCAATCACAGTAGGATCTTTTCTTGCTTATCTTGCTTACCGTCTTTGATATTGATTTACTGTTTTCTAGCTGTCCTCCTTTGATATAATCCTTCTTGAGCCATATTGATATTTTCTTTCAATCTATCTTCAGGATGGTGCAGACCAGGTCCCAGCATCCTGAGTCCACGGACGCGGAGAGGTCTGCTATGACTCGCGGACCTGATCCGGACACTCCTACTGCAGTCGGGGTATCGGCAGCAGCTCTTGGGGGCGCTCCTCCGCCAGTTACGAGGGCTGACCCTGGGGTTGCTATGACTTTTCCGGCCGCAGTACCAGTGGTTGATACGGGCGCTCTTCCTCCTCCTGCGCAGCGGATTCCTCCACCAGTTACAGACATACTTCTACCTCCACCTCCTCTGCCTACAGATATGGGGCAGATACTTACTTTCCTCCAGCAGATGCTGGAGACTCAGAGAGCCCAGGCCGAGGCTCAGTAGAGACAGATAGACGTGATGCGTCAGGGCATGGAGGATGCCCATCAGTTGGCCCTTGCAGCCGTAGAGCAGAGGGCTCCGTATCTGGGGACGCGTAATAGGTACGGAGATATCCAGGACTTCAAGAAGCTCGGGCCCCGTGACTTTAGCAGGACCGAGGGTGTGGTCTATACAGATGATTGGCTCAAGGATATCGAGCGGCAGATGAGGGCCTCCCGCCTGGCAGACGACCTAAAGCTCGAGGCGGTAGGTTTGCAGTTGCTAGACATTGTACGCACCTGGTTCAGAAACGAGCCAGCCCTAGCTGGAGAGGGCCATACTTGGGCAGAGTTCAAGCTTCTCTTCAAGGAGAAGTTCTTTTCCCCCACGGACAAGATCGACCTGGTGTGGCAGTTCCAGGATCTGCAGTAGGGCAGTTTATCTGTGGAGGAGTACGCCGCGGAGTTCGACCGTCTGAGCCGATACGCGGAGTACATGGTTCGAGACCCAGAGATCAGGGCGAGCTATTTCAGGGAGGGGCTGACTTGGGATATCAAGATCCTCATTCCCTCCTTCTATGAGACTTATACCCAGATCTACGCGGAGGCCCGCAAGGTAGAGCGGGAGTGGGGCTTGAAGCCCAAGAGGGAGCGTGATCTTTTCTCGGGGGCTACTAGCAGTGCGGGGGCTGCTAAGTGCCCTCAGCTTCAGCATCGTTCTTTCCAGCATCACTAGCCGCAGGTTCAGGCCAGAGCACCGGTTCAGCAGGTGTAGCACAATCAGCAGAGGCAGGCACAGCATGGGGCTCATTGCGGCTACTGCAAGAAGCATAGTCACATCTGAGAGGTCTGCCGAAAGAGGCTGGGCATGTGCCTCTACTGCGGGGAGGCTGGACATCAGTTGAGAGATTGTCCTGCGAACCCTCGCAGGGTAGCCCGTGGAGCGGTAGCAGCTCAGGGGGCACCGGCGAGAGTACCTGCAGTGCAGCCGAGGGGTCCACTTTCGACCCAGCAGCAGCGGTTTGTTCAGCACCACCAGCAGCGGGGTGGTCAGGGTAGAGCCTTTGCTCTTGCAGCCGAGGAGATGGAGCCTATTGTATATGTTGTCGCAGGTTCTATTCTGCTCGATTCTTTTCCAGCTTTAACCTTGTTTGATTCTGGTGCTACGCACAGTTTTGTTTCTGTTTCTTTTGCTCTTAGACACAATAACATTGTTCAGTATCTTGGTAGGACTTACAAGATTATAACTGGGAATGGCATCATCCTGGTTAATAATGTTTGTAAGGGGCGGAGAGTTTTTTTGAGAGACCGGGAGCTGAGTGCGTGTTTGCTCGTAATGCCACTTCCGAGTTACGATGTGGTACTCGGTATGGACTGGTTGAACATGCACCACGCTAGCATCGACAGCAGAGGGGACAGGATTCTGTTTAGGCTGCCGGGAGAGCCGGAGTATGAGTTCACCAGGGGTGCAGTGGAGCAGGAAGATGGATTCTGCGGAGCATTGTTGGTGGGGCCGGTGTTGCCACATCCACTTATTGCTGAGTTCTTAGATGTCTTTCCCGTGGAGCTGCCCGGGATGCCGCCAGATCGCAATATTGAGTTTTCTATAGACCTAGTGCCGGGCGCTGAGCCTATCTCCCAGCACATCTATAGAATCAACAATAGTGAGTTAGCGGAGCTGAAGAAACAGGTCGACGAGCTGGAGGACAAGGGCTTTATTCGATCTAGTTCTTCACCTTGGGGCACGCCAGTTCTTTTCATCCCCAAGAAGGATGGTACGGTATGTCTGTGCATTGATTATAGGGCGCTCAACAACCTTACCATCAAGAACAAGTATCCTTTGCCTAGGATTGATGACTTGTTCGACCAGTTGAGCGGGGCGAGTGTGTTCTCGAAGATCGACTTGCGTACCGGGTACCATCAGCTGAAGGTGAAGCGGGATGACATTCCGAAGACTGCCTTTCGGACTCGCTATGGCCAGTATGAGTATACCGTCATGCCGTTTGGGTTGACCAACGCCCCGGCGGTATTCATGAACTTGATGAACAAGGTATTTCATCAGTACCTTGACAAGTTCGTGATGGTCTTCATTGATGACATTCTCACCTATTCGAAGACACCAGAGGAGCACCTGAGGATTGTGCTAGACACTCTCAGGAGGGAGTAGCTGTATGGGAAGCTATCCAAGTGCGAGTTTTTCTTGGATCGCGTGGAGTTCCTAGGCCATGTTGTCTCTGGCGAGGGGATTTCAGTGGATTCGAAGAAGATTCTGCAGTGGAGTCCTGGTCTACGCCGAGCTCAGTAGCAGAGGTTCGGAGTTTTTTGGGTCTTGCAGGTTATTACCGGAGGTTCGTACAGGACTTTTCCAGGATTGTCCAGCCGATGACCCGCCTTACCAGGAAGGACGAGGAGTTTGTTTGGTCCGAGGAGTGCCAGGCCGCCTTCGAGGAGCTGAAGGCGAGGTTGACTACAACTCCTATCTTGATGCTGCCATCTGGATCTGGTGTTTATACGATCTACAGTGATGCTTCAGGACGGGGTTTGGGTTGCGTTCTTCAGCAGCACGGGAAGGTGATTGCCTATGCATCTAGGCAGTTACGTCCTCATGAGAGGAACTACCCTACCCACGATCTGGAGCTGGCAGCGGTCATCTTTGCTTTGAAGCTGTGGAAACACTATCTGTACGGAGAGCGAGTTGAGATCTATACAGATCATAAGAGCTTGAAGTACGTGTTTACCCAGAAGGAGCTGAATATGAGGCAGAGACGATGGTTAGAGCTGATGAAGGATTTTGATATATCCTTACAGTACCATCCAGGGAAGGCCAACGTGGTCGCGGATGCTTTGAGCAGGTATCCCGTGGCCATGTGTTTGACGATAGATCGTCACCTTCTGGCAGATCTGGAGAGTTTGGGCATAGAGGTGATAGTTCCTGGGTTCGAGGCGCAGATGTGGGGTCTCCAGGTGCAGTCGGAGCTGATAGACAGAGTCAGGGCAGCACAGTTTGAGGATGAGGCTCTGAGAGTCATCAGGGAGCAGGTCCGGGCAGGACTGTTGGATGAGTTCTCTATAGCGGGGGATGGGTCGTTGAAGCATGGTACCAGATTGTGCGTGCCGAGCGGAGGACTTCGGAAGGAGGTTCTTCAGGAGGAGCATCGTTCTCAGTACTCTATGCATCCAGGAGCCAACAAGATGTATAGAGACTTGAGACAGCATGTTTAGTGGTATGGCATGAAACGTGAGGCGGCTCAGTTTGTTTCGAGATGCTTGGTGTGCCAGCAGGTGAAGGTCGGGAGGCAGAGACCCGGTGGATTGCTCCAGCCACTATCCATTCCTGAGTGGAAGTGTGAGCATATCACTATGGACTTTTTATCTCGGCTTCCACGCTCTCCAGGAGGGAAGGATGCGATTTGGGTCATTGTTGATCGATTGACCAAATCGGCTCACTTTTTGCCTTTCAAGGTGGGTTTATCTACGGAGAGGTTGGCCGAGATGTACGTGCGGCAGATAGTCCGATTGCATGGGGTTCCAGTGAGTATAGTCTCGGATCGGGATAGCCGATTCACTTTCCACTTCTGGAGGAGTTTGCAGCTTAGCTTGGGCACATCGCTCAAGTTCAGTACCGTATACCACCCCCAGACAGACGGGCAGTCGGAGAGGACGATTCAGACCCTCGAGGATATGCTTTGTACCTGTGTCTTGGACTTCGGGGGATCTTGGGAGGACCACCTTCACTTGGTAGAGTTTGCTTACAACAATAGCTACCAAGCCAGTATAGAGATGTCACCTTTCAAGGCTCTATACGGACGGAGGTTCCGTACTCCCTTGTCATGGGATGATATCGGCGAGAGGATTTTGCTTGGCCCTGAGATGGTGGTGGATGCTGTAGAGAAGGTCAGGGTTATCAGAGATAGACTTCGGGTGATGCAGGTTAGGCAGCGGCATTGGGCCGATAGCCACCGGAGGCCGTTGGAGTTTGAGGTATAGTTTAGATTTTTCTAGTATTTGAGTTTGATTGTGATTGTTTTATATTAAGCTTTAAGTCTTGTGTTTTTGTTCTAGGTTGATGATCTTGTGTTTCTGCGGATTTCTCCGACGCGTGGCACGATTCGTTTTGGAGGCGGCGGGAAGCTTAGTCCACGATACATCGAACCATTCCGTATCTTTGGCAGGATCGGTGCAGTAGCTTACCGACTGGAGTTACCGCCCGCACTAGAGGGAGTGCACAACGTGTTCCACGTGTCGCAACTGAGATGGTACGTGGCAGATCCCAGTCACGTCTTAGACCACTCCGAGATCGAAGTGGGACCGACACTCAGCTATCCAGAGAAGCCGGTTGAGATCTTAGACCGAAGAGAGAAGGTGCTCCGGAACCAGGTCATTCCCTTGGTCCGTGTTGCATGGAGACACCACTCTCCAGGTGAGTCTACCTGGGAGAGAGAGGACGACATGCGGGAGCGATTCCCATATCTCTTCGAGCCTTGAGGTAAAATTCTTTCTTTTTCTTTCTTGTTCAATTCATGATTGCTGTGTTAGTTCTCATTTAATTTCGAGGACAAAATTTTTTTTAGGAGGGTAGATTTGTCACCTCCAGTTTTCGAATTAGGGGTATTTTTGTCAATTTTCAAGTTTTATAATTTTTAGGAATTTTATTTGATTTTATATGATTTTTTAGGGATTTGTTTGATTTAGTTTGAATTTTACCCAATTCGGACTTAAGTTGGAGACCCGGGTAGTCTGGACCCTAGTAGGACCCACATACTAGCTGGGCTTGGCCCACAAGCCATCCTAACTAGGCTAGAAACCATAAACCCTACTTCCATGGCTTAATTAGTAATTTTAGAGGCTTAATTGGTTAATTAGAGTTAAACCGAAACAAACCGAACCAAACCGAATTCAATTCAAACCAAACCAAGTCTATTGGGTTTGGGGGCTTATTGGATCACCACCCAAACCCAATAAACCCCTTTGGTCGGCCATGTAGGGAGCACCCCCTCTCCTTTTCTTCACAACTAAGAAGCCTCTCTCTCTCTCTCTCTCTCTCTCTCTCTCAAATTTTATTCTTTTCAATGGAATTTAAGATAGATAAGCTCATATCACTAAGATGTAAACCAATGGGCACATATCACCAAAGATATAAGTATAAGTAGAAATGCTATAGTGATAGTATGAAGATTAGTGATAATGAAATGCTAAACTTAACAGATTAGCCATATTCAAAAATATGATACAATCATTGGGCCAACATATATATCTATAAAAAAATATATATATATATATATATATATATATATATATATATATATTTTTTATATATATATATAGATAGATATATATATATAGAGGAGAAGTAGAGGAAGAAGAGGAATAGAAGAAGGAGAAGTAGCAGCTGCTGCAGCAACATACAGCAGGAGAAGGATAGAAGAATAGGAAAATTAGAAAAGGAAGATTAGAAGGAAAATTAGAAGGGAAGATTAGAATAAGAAAGAGAAGGAAATTAGAAGAAGAAGATTAAGAAGAAGAGTTAGAATTAGGAGAAGGAAGGAGAATTAGAAGAATAGGATTTAGAAGGAGAATGAGAAGTAGAAGTGTAGGAAATACAATTTAGAGGAGTTTGAGTTAGAGGGTGAAATTGAGCACCGAGTGTCGGAATGAGTTGAAACTTGGAGGAGACCTAGATTATATAAATTAGACTTTGCGGGTAGGCTCCCGAGTTGAAATCGGGGTTGTAGGACGACGGTATCGCGCCGTAACATTGCGTATCTTGAGATATTCAAGATATCGGCAATAGGCCGTAAGATGGACTAGACGTCCACTCTACCTAGGAAGCTTGGTAGGTAATGAATGTATAGGCTAGTATCCTACTATCCTAGGGAGCACGGGTCGAAATACCAAGCGTAGGTAGGCTAACTTGGTATTCACCTAGGCTAGAAATTTACCTTTATAAAGGGTAAATTTAGGATATTGGCCTACGACCAAGATACGGGTTTAGGAGTCCAAGATAGACTTGGATATGGATTGTACGGGTTGGTAATGATTAGAAATAGTCGTCTAGACCTAGTCTTGACCTTGGTTGACCATGGTTGACTTTTTAGATCAAAAGTCAACTATGGGTCAACACTTTACCCAATTTAGTTCCAAATTCTATTAGACTTGGACAGTTGACCAAAAGTCAACTGTTAGTCACCATTGACCTAGGATTGACCTAGGGTTGACCTAGAGTTGACCAGAGTTGACCAAAAGTCAACTGTAAGTCAACCATTGACTTAAATCAACCTAGATTAATTCCGTTTGACTTGCATTGACCCAGTTTGACCTAGTTAGGCCTAAAATGACTTAGATCGACCATGTACAATCTAGTTTGACCTTGTTTGACCTAGATTGACTTAGTTTGCCGTGTCTTGACCTAGAATGACTTAATAGGGTTTAATTTGATTTGACTTTACTTCCTAAACATAGTATTGATACGTCTTGTTCTCTATAGGTCCTCGAGACGCTGCATTGGATCCTGTTGACATACTTTATCATATTACAGGCGAGTACATTCTCTGACACTTTTCCAATTTACGATGATTGTTATAATTCATGTAATTAGTGTAGATATGCTTGTTCTCGACACATTGGTCACACGAATTGGTATTCATGGATCCCGACATGAGATGTTATTCCTCGTTATCTTGGTATATCTTGTGCAAGCCCTCTTGTAGTTCTTGTGCAGTATATGGACACCGATTCTCAAGAAGACTTGCTCCCTTCTCGTAGAATCCCGTGTCGTAATGTGTCTTGCTTGGATCCACTCTACCAGTCGGAGACGGGGAGTACTAGTGTAGATGTGTGGTCATTATCCGCCTTGTTTATTCTTGTAGACCTTGAATGATACCAATCTTATACTCTACGTAGGATTGGCTGATCAGTAGACCTTGTGCAGACCCAAGCCGGCCACATGTTGTAGCTAGTACTCACACACCTAGATAGATGATTCTTGATTCTTGTACATGCCATGATCAGTTTACTTGCCTTGTTCTAGCTCTAGATTTACAGCTTACCTTGCCATAATACTCACATGTACATTCCATGATTTCTTGTATATACTCTCTATTTAGAGTCTTATAGCTTTTGTCATATCTTGTGAACTGTTGCTAGTTGATTGTACTCGTTCCATCCTGACTGGATATGTTGACAAAATATTACAGATGCTGATGAGGGGGATTACAGTACCTACTACGGTCCGGATGACGTAGTGGGCTTAGACTTGGAGACCTTGGTCCAGTAGGGCTTAGCTCCGCCTGACGAGACTTTACCTATTGCTTAGTTAGAGTTATTTGTACTGGACCTTGTCTCCAGTTACTTTGAGACTGTTATATTTTGGATTGTATTAGAGACTTGGACTTGGACTTGTATATTCTTTGTGTTGGACTTGACAGGTTATATTTTATCGTCTTGTTGTCTTTATCTTTCAGTCTTTACTTTATCATCTTAGAGTTGTGATTGAGCACTCATATATATTCATTGCTTGTCCTCCGTTCGGATTTGACCATATTCTTGACAGGTTTTTGATATATATATATATATAAACTGTTGTTAGAGTAGAAAACCTACAGCGTTCCACGCCGTTTTTACGATGAGGGCTGGGCGTTGTTACGTACACATACCCTTATAGCGGGTGCGGGTCGTGACAGTGTCCACTATATATATATATATATATATATATATATATATATATATATATATATATATATATATATATATATATATATATATATATATATATATTAAAAGGTGATACAAGAATAATGGCAAGAAGAAAATAATGATAAAATCTGTTCTGCTCATCTGTTTAAAAGAAGGAACCATTCTGAAACCAGAGCTATAATATCAAATCCAGATAAGGTCTAGCAAAATCATCAATTCATTGTATTATGAAGAAATTCATAGCAAGAAGTTACATAAAGGTTCATAATAATAGCTAAAGCTACTCCTACTCCTAAGTTAAATAATGAGAAGCAAACAAACAAACAACAATTTTTTTAAACTAATACAAGTAATAATGGCAAGAAGAAAATAATGATAAAATCCTTTCTTGCTCAATCTGTTAAAAAAGGGGACCATTTGAGATCAGAGCTATACGAACAAGTCTAAGATAAGGCCGAAGACAATTCGCCAATTCATTACATTAGGAAGGAATTATATCCAATAAAGTTATACAAGGGATTATATCAACAATTAAAACTATTTTTTTTACTCCTAAGTTAAGTGATGAAACAATTTTTTTAAGGCTGAAATACAAGGTAGAGATGATTGTTTTTTTTTTAAAAGCTTTAGAGATATAATCTGATAATCATATGCATCTTCCTGAAATTATGTTGTCAGAATTCTGCCACGCCAATAAGCATAGCTGCAATAAACGATAGAGTCCATAATAAGGCATACACCCTATAATCATGTTATCTAGAATTCTTACCACGCCACCCGGTATGGCTGCAAGAAAATCAAGATTTCATAACTAAGATAAGTATAGCTATATCAGGCTCTACGTCCTTGTCATGCTAGCAAATATGACTGCAATAAATTCTAAATTCCATAATAAAGTAGACTTTTACCTTTCTCACTGTCCTTATCAAGTATGTTATCAGGTTATACCTTAATTCCAAAAAAAATGTATATACATATAAATACAAACTCGAATTTAACAACTAACATCAAGATTCAAAATTCAAAAATAATCCATCAAAAATCATATAAATACAGACTCAAATTCAACCACTAACATCAAGATTCAAAATTCAACAATAATCCATCAAAAATCATATAAATACAGACTCAAATTCAACCACTAACATCAAGATTCAAAATTCAACAATAATCCATCAAAATCAAGTTCAATAACATGAAGTAAAGGTAAATCAAATCAGAGGAAAAATAGATTTCAAATCGAAGTTAAAATAAGATTCTCAAGGGTCGTCCCAGGAATCTCTCAAGGAGGCCTAACTGTGATTGAGTACCTTCAAAAATATATCCTAATCCTACTGCAGGCTGTAGTGATACTCTAGTTCGAATACCACTACATAAACTTGACCTGCATGGGCCACCACTAAAACGTGTCACGACCCGCACCCTAGAGTAAGGGCACGAGACGTGGGTACGTCCAGCCTACGCCATAGTGTCGGCGGTAGAACGCTGTCCTAGGTCAAACATCTAACAATATAAAGGTACTTGTACAGTATATACTCTTCGAATGGAGGTGACATAGCAGATACAGTCTCAATCACATCTAAGGTAGAGCATGATAAAAGATGAATAAAACATGAAATCCATAAAGAGATATAGCGGATAGAAGTCTAAGTGTCTAAGATACACAAACCCAGAAAACATCTCAAATCTCAAATACAGTAATCCATAAAATAAATACAACTCAAGACAACTGAAATAACTATCTATACAACCTCTACTGTCTCCTCTAGGCTAGCAGGCAACCTCCAAGCTATCTGTAAAATTTATCAACAGGTCCAGTCAGGACAGGAGCGAGCACAATACATCTCAACAGATCATAGCAGGTTAGGAAATATAATCATGCAGTAGAGTAAGATACAGAAAACTGAAAGAAAGTACAAAATGTAAACAGAGAGAGAATTGTAATAGAAATATCTACTATAAGTAGAGAACTAACAGTGGCTAGTGAGTCAGAGTACAATATAAATATGTGAATGAAATAGGAGATTCTGGGAACTATACTATGGAGTGATTCTGGGAACTACACTACTTGGATATTATTCACATGTCTACTTCTACTCCCCCGTACCCCAATCAATACACAAGGATCCAGCCAGGTTATATTATGGTCCATGCAATGGCCCACAAGGGGTGATACATGGTAGGCCCATAAATTGGTGATTCTGGGAATGCCCATAAATGGGTAATTCAAGGAAGACTCTGTGATCATGAGAGTACATGTCACAAGTGATTCAATGAACCATGAAGCATAGTGATACATAATGTAAGTGAAACGCACAGAACATGTAGTATCCGATGCTCCCTAAGGGGATAACATCTCAAGAAAGGATCCATATAGTACTAATCCGTGTGACCAAGTGACAACATCAATTAAAGTAATCTAAAGCAGGAGAATAATTCTAACATGATATAAAATGATCAGAGAATGTACTCGCCTGATAACCTGAATAGTTGATAGGTATAGAGGTCCAAACTGAAGCCACAGAGTCCTATTTAGAGCAACACAGGTCAAGATGTATACGAGAGATGATAAATGAAATGAACAATGCATCTGCATGCTGTCTAGGTCAAACTAGACTAAAGTCAACACTTGGTCAACTCTAGTCGACCATACTAGTCAAATTAGGTCAACTAGGTCAAGTCCTAGCCCAAACAAGTCTTACTAGGCCTAACCAAGCCTAGGCTAGCATTCACACAATCACAAGACAATGTGAACCATAACACAATATTTATATTATTGTATATTGAATTATATTATTTATATATTATGCATTCATATCTATCATTACATGTATACTTTGCATTCATATCTAGCATTTATTATATACTTTCATGCATACATTGTATATCATTCTTTCATTCATGCATTTATGCATTGCTTATATACATTATATTAATTGCATTCCTACATGCTTGCATTCAACCATATATATACATTAATGTAAAGAGGATATATACCATATATATATCATTTCATTCATCTAACATATCATGTATTACAAACTCTATATTCATTTAATATCCATACTACATAGGCTCATAGGTTACACAAAATGCATATATCGTATAGTCACTCTTCTACTTAAAACCAATACTATACCAATTGGGCCTCTATTAAATTCTAGGATTAAGGTATGTTGTAGCCCTTCGTGTTAGTTTTCCGAAACTTCAAACAGATCGTATTTTCGTGTCCGGAAGCTCCCGAAATCGCGAAAATACCGAAACACGTTCGTCTTTCGTACAGGTGACACTCAAATAATTTTACAGAAAGTTACAGAAAGAATTTAGCTTAATAAAATATATATTTGGAAAGCTAACTTCGATACGGTTCTTTTAATAAAACGGAAGATAAATCGGAGTTCTAAGCTAAAAGTTATGACATTTCTAAGTTGCTTTGGTTAATAAAAACATTGATGAATATTATGACGAATTTGAGTTGTTTTGGACAAAAGAACACATATAGGCCAAGATACTTGGATACAAACATAGGTATCCAAATGAAACTCATTCTAACCATCCTAACTAAGATCAATCCACTCTCTAACCATTTTAAAACTGAATTTAAATATCTATTTAAACTATTATCATACATACATACACATGGGGTGTCCTAATTTGGAATCTATCAAGTAGGACACAAGACACATATCTAAAATCCTCAAGAGAGCTCCAAATGGCCTCAAATTTGAATCTAAATGGGACACATGTATGAGGATGGATCCTACGGATTCAAAACTAATTTATATGCAAAGAAAATCGATTTAGAGGATAGGTTTTACCTATTGGGAGTGGAATTCCAATGAAATCCTTTAGGACACGGCTCCGATACGAAGATCCCTCAAAGTGGACACTCCTTCTTGCACTCGTCTTCCAATTCTTGGTAGCACCCTTCCCTTAGAGAATGGGAATGATTGAGGGAAGGTTTGGTGAAGGAATGATTTGATTTGGAGATCAAATCAATGGAAAGGCTCTCTAAAATTGGGGAAGAACAAAAGGAAAATAAAAGAGGCAAGATTGTAATGAATGAAATGAATCATTCTCTCCTAAAGGTGGCTGCCATAAAGAGTCTATTAGGACTAATGGAAAATGTCCTAATTGCCCCTCTCTAGTCTCATATGGTTAAGTCTAGACTAGGTTCAAGTTTGGGGTCAAAATGATCTAGTTTTGAGTCTCTAACTTAACCATTCTAACATGATAAAAATTAGTTTAATTAACTAACTTAAATTTTGGGTTTTGTGAGCCATGCTTAACTTAATATTAGGTCCCATCTAGAGTTCAAGCTACCCGGGTCACAATACAAGTCGGAACGAGACGAAACTCAAACCCGACTAAACAAATCCAATAAAAACAATATTAAAAATATAAAATTTTCCTAAAATATTAAAATATGAAAAATGACCAAAATTATAATACATCAATTTAAATATTATTAAAATAATCTAAAATTCACCAATTAATCAAAATCCTAAATAATTCAAAAGTCACAAAATGACCAAAATATCCTTAGCCTAAAAAGTTGTAAATAGTCATTCTAATCACATGGTTAGATCCCCATGGTCATGGTTAGTCTCTAGGCTCAACAGTTTTAGAGTTCACTAGCTAATACATCAAAATTATAATTCACCAATTTTAAATAGTATTAAATTAATTAAAATTTTCTATAAATTATAAATCATATTATTAAATAATAAACTTTTACAAAAGTTCAAAATTACCCTCTTTTTAGAAAAGTGGGTGTTACACGATCCGCTGTTCACAGCACCTCGCGGGTTCAGATTCGGAGTTTTCGTAGTCGATTGCTGTCCCGATTCCGCTGTCCGCAACTTCCGAGATTTTCAGGACCCATTTCTTCTTCCTATTTTCACCTAAGAGCTCTAGCCGAGCAATAAGGTATAATTCCGTTGCCCCATTTTCGTTTTATAGTCTATGATGAGATTTGGTCCCCGAATTTTCCCGGGAATTCGGTCTTTGGTTTACGTCTTGGTTTTCGGAATTCCCGAAACCATTTTGGTTCTGTGGTTTCATCGAATTCTCGGAATTTCCGAGATTTGATTCGGGAAAGTTTCTGTGTTTCCGTTTAAATTCAGATTTTTGGAAATTTGTTTCAGACGGGTTGATTTTGGAATTTCCGAGATTGTCTTAGAAAAGTTCCTGGGATTTTTGGATTAGTTTTTAATTCGGATTTTTCCAAATGATAGTTTATTTGCAGTGGTGTTTCGATCCTATTTTGGGTTTTTCGAATATTTTCGGGAATGTTTATGTGGATTACAATTTATATAAATAGCTTCTGGAATTATTTATGGGTTTTCCCTGGTTTGGGACAATTTTACTGGTTGTGTTTCTGGCATTTTCCCAGTTTTGGGTTATCCCGAAAATAGAGGAAATGCTGCCGAAATTTTATAAAATTTATAAAGGAATATTTTTAAAAATCGGTTTTCGGAAATATTTTATAAAATAGATTTTTGGGCGACGACCATATTGGTCAATGGCCCTTAGCGAAATGCAAACGAAACCGACATTGGTCCGGACGTTGAGGTATTAGCTATTTTGACTATTGGACCAAAGTCTGAGACTCAAAATTAATTTAAATTAATTTAATTACTAGTTTTATTTTGTGATTAATTTGTAGGAAAAATTTTAGAGACTAACGAATGTTTTTCTTCTTATTTAAATTCATGTAAAAGTCTGTAAAGGGCATAAGCCCCAACTTTTATTTACTTTCTGTGGTTTTGTAATAAGTTAGTGTAATTTTTACTCTTTTCTGGTGTGGTTGACGTAAACACGTAAAATAGTAAAATAATTATTTTATAGGAAAAATCAATATTGTTTTCTTACATTAAATAAATTAGGAAAATTACAAGTTTATTATTTAAACAAATTTTACGTTTTTCCTCATCTGAAGAAAATATTATTTTTAAATATAATATAATGAAATACAAAGTTTTATAAAATAAATTAGAAAATACGATTTTTCCCAATAAAAAGTTAAATTGACTTTTCTTCGTAAGTTAGAAACTCACATCGATAAACGTGTTCTGGTAGAGTTTGTAAATAATCTAAAACTGGACTAGGACAAATACTAGAAATTGTAACTAGCACACCTAGATATGGATTGAATATTGGTGCTAAGTCAGGAATTCTCAATTGTAGGTTTTCGAGGACTGTTCTAGCATCATCCCGGAACCAATATCGAATCCAGTCATAAACTAAGGCAAGTACATTTTATGTTAGTTTACAATTATTTAGTAATCATTTTATTGCAAGTTTAAACCACAATGCAACACGGAACTCTCTCTGAGAGCATTGACTGATTGACTGTTGGGTACTGGGGGAGTAGTGTAATGAGTATGACCACATCCAAAGTAGTATACTGACTGTGTTAGCTTATCCCTCATACACACGGGGATAAGCTATATCGTATCAATAGGATACAACTGTACAACCCAATCCGGTCATATCCATTGCTTATTCACATCACAATATTTTAACTGCTGGAGAACTATTTATTTCAAATTGTTTAAAAGTGCATAACTCTATTATTATTTCAATTGTTAGATTATCATAATTGTACTTTGCTTCCTCCTGACTGGAGACCTACATTTTTAGGTGATTGCGTCATTGAGGATCTGATGTCTAACTCTGGTCCCGCAGAACTTGGAACCTCAGAATCTTAAGAGCTGGATTAGTATTTATTTTTTTTTTTGGAAACAAGTGTAATATTTGAGTGATGTATTAATGTTTGTTGTATTTCAGACTTTTCAAATTGAATAAAATATTTTTATATTTCGTTAGAATTTTATCTGCATGTGTTTCACTGCTTGATACAGCTTACTGCCGCCGTCTCAACAACGGTACAGGCTGGACATGATCCGATTCGACCCAAGAAATTGGGACCGGGTCGTGACAGAGTTCGAAGGAGATGTTATCGAATACGAATATGTGGTTCAAAGGCGACCGAATAATTCAAAATGAGTTACCAAGGCAGTCGCGGATGGGACTCTAGAGGACAAGTTTAGCTATGTCCTCATCTACGTAGAACGATAGATAAAAGCAAACCAAAGTGCACTAGGTTGATCAGACCATCATGCACCGGTTCTTATTAGACAATTTGTTAGTGGGTGCGACCCAATTAACATATTTCTTGAACAAGCTCGATAAAGGTATAAGCTTGTAAAAACTAGGCTGCATTAGCATCATTAGTCTAGATAGTAGAACATAGGCACGATGGTAGATGAAATAAGAACAAATATGAATAGTCTAAGAGTCATAAGAATCTAAGTCTTGTTTATTCCTATACCATCATTCTACGATTTTATTGACCAAGGCATGGTTGACCAAATGGGCTAAATTCCTCTAGTCCCTATAGTCTAGATATTCCTATTTGTATTCTCCTTAATGGCCAAGGGTGTGTCAGGTCGTGGGGTATTTTACCCAACTTAAAAGAATTAAGCTAAGGGTGTTTGGGACATCTAACTAGTAGGGTCAATCTCTAGCAAGCACGAAGGGAAGATAAGAATAATGATAGAAGGAATCAAGCAAGATGCAATCGATGAGTCGAACGGTAGTTCGAATAGGGAATCAAGGAAAGAGGTCAAGTATGTGGATGAGATCCTAGACTCCTAATCCTATACTCAGGATTGCTTGGTACGGCAAAGTAACCAAACAATTTATCTCGACCTGCATGGGCCACCACAAAAACATATAATGTTCCAGTCCCAAAATACGTAGGACTAGGAACATAGACATGCAAGTTATATACATACGAAGTACACTCCAATATATGGACACCTCGTATGAATACATAAGCTGTAAAATGCAGTAGAACCATAACTAATCTCATCCACACAAAAATAAATAAATAAAAGATATCATATAAAGATAATGAATTGTCTTGATACAATATGTTGGGCGAAGACAAATCCACTACCAACAAGTAAAAGAAAAATACATGAGAAAAAAAATAATTTTGGCGAGCGAAGCGAAGACGATCCAAGTGCAATCATCCTCGAAGAAATGGAGATGGTCACGACTAGAGCTAGATCACCTGCGAAAGACAATAGCACACACCTGGCGAGATAACCAGGTCTTCAGAGGGACGTAACAAGACACATTATATCATGCCATATAAACTGTGATATATAATAGAAAATAAGGAATGCTTGCAATAGGGTACCTAACTGCACTATATTAAATATGCAATAAAGAACAATCTTCCACATATGGACACTCGGGCTGTATAGCAGTGGCATCGTCCCTCTCATCGGGAATCAGTACAATCCGTCCATAACGTTCGGCGAACGTCAGAGGGAATCAGTAAGAAAACGTCCATAACGTTCCCTGAACGTCAGAGGGAATTAGTACAATAGGGTGAACCTGCGTCTCCAACGGAGCTTCAGGTACAATAGCAGTATGTAAATGTGGCCCATATATCAAAGAACTGTTCTTCCCTCCCAATGCCTAATATGTTGTATCCACAACACAAAACCTCTATTAACCGCTAAGTCAAACTAAGCATGCAACCTCTATTAGCGGTTATTCCTATTGCACGGCTTATACGTACTGGTGGCCAGCCAGTCACGCATGTCCGTGTTCTACATGCGACACACAACTTCGTGGTACAATGTGTCAAGGCCAATGAATGCGACACACAAGGTGGTCCCTTAAATCTAGGTTCAATGTGTAAGAAAACTAATAGATAGCAGAAAATATAACGGAACAGTAAGTTCTAACAGGTTATGCCATATATCACAGTTTATTTTGCATAAAGAAAATAAATAATGCATGAAATATGAGCTAAAATAAATAAACAGCAAATGTCAAGGTGTCTTGCCTGGTAGTATGCCTGGTGTGCTGCAATGATCATTGTGGCATGAATGGAGACTTCGGGTAACAACTACACAAGGGGACCTCTGATGGTGGCACGGACAGTTCCATTGGGTCCAGAAGGGTCAAATTAGTTAGGGTCAATAGGTGGTAGGAAAGAATTGGCAAAGGAATAGGAAGATTGGGATTGGCCATGGACATAGATTGATCGATAGAATTTAGATAAATAATATATATGATTTTAGGAAATTATTTATAATAAATGCGAACTTATATTTTTGCAAGTTAAAAATAATGTTTAGATAAATACTAAAATATAAAAGAAACTGTGTTCACAGAAAACTCTTAAGTTTGTAGAAATACAATTTAGGTAGAAAACTATACTTTAGTCAAAATAATTAGTTGAAAAGTCTAGAACTTATTGTATACAAAATATTTTTAGAAGTGTATAATATATAGTCATATCTTTTAAGGCTACTATAAAAAAGAGATGCAAATATTATGGTTTTAAAAAATATAATTTGATATTGGTAACCCCAAATAGTGAACGCAAAATACATCCACAAGATTATGCTCATTTTAATGGTAAAATACTAATAATACTACTAATACTCTTTTAAAATTAATATGTAATACATGTATACATGCCACTGTTTGGAAGATACTTAAAAATGTATATTTGCAACAAAATAATAATAATAATAATAATAATAATAAATTTTTTTAATAAAGCAACTAAAGATACTAAAGCTACCAACAAGTAAAACAAAACAAATGAAATAATTAAAATAAATATTACAGAATACAAACAAAAGTATAGCAGCACAGCTGTTGTCGTCTAAAAGAAGACTTAAATCAAAGAAAGAAAGAAAAAGAACAAAAGAGAGAGAAAGAGAGCGCTTATGGGAGGGAGACAGAGATGAGATAAGTGGAAGAGAGAGCTGCTCCGGTGGACAGCGGGAAGAGGTGGGCGGGCGGAGGGTTTTGGGGAGTCATCGGTCAGGGCACGTCGGTGGGCGGCGAAGGCTGTACGGCGGCTAGGTGCGGGCATGCGCCAGATCCGCAGCTTGGCGATCGACGCGGAGGCTGGGAAGGAGGTCGGCGGCTGCGTGCTCTAGGGCATGCCGACGGTGGTTTCGGTCGTAGACAAAAATCGAGGCAGGGGCGGCTCCGGGTCCATGGCGGCAATGGCGCTCGCGGTAGGGGACGGCTCCGACGGTAAGGTGAGATGGCTTTGACGGTGGTTTATTTTAATTGACAATTACTCTGGGATTTCGGGTGGCTATCGGTGATAAGGGTTCTGGTGGTGGTGATTGGTGGCGGCAGCGATGTGCTGCGGTGGCGGGTTGAGGCTATGGCGGTGGCAGGGTTGGTCAGAGTTTAGGTGACTGGTGGTGACGCCGGTGTTTGGGTTGGTGTCGGTTATAGGGTTTTCTGGTGGCGTGCGGTGCCGCGGTGGCAATGGGAGATGGCGGCAGTGTGTCGGGGGGGAGCGGCCACGTTGGTGGTGGTTGTAGAGGGTGGTCACAGAAGTGGTAGTGCGGTGGTCGTCTGGTCGTGGTGGAGGAGATGCTGGTGAGTTCGGGTGATGACGGCTGGTTTGTGTTGCACGGGTCGTGATGGCGAGTATACTGTGGGTCGTCCCGATAGTGGTTGGAACGATGAGGGTCGTAGTGGATAGATGGCTTGGGTAGGATTAGGTTAGGTTTAGGGATTGATGATGTCGGGGTGTGTCCGACACGGGAAAGGAGATAATGTAGATGGAAATTTTTGTGGATGTGAGGAATTTATGGAGGAGTACCTGCATATTTATAGGATGTGGGAATTTCCAGTTGGATAAGAATTAGGAAGATTTAAAACCCAATTAGATAATTCTCTACTTAATTTAAATAATTTTTAAAACAATTCAAATCAATTATAAATTCAATCCAAATTAAATATAGATAAATCTAAATCCATACATTCAAATTTATAAATTATCATAATTAATTTTAACAAATATCAACCATTTTAAAATATATTTTTATGAACACTAAAATTATAATAATAATTAATTTCAAAAATTACATTATTATTTAAAAATAAACCAGTAAAATATTTATGAAATATATATGTATGCATGAAAAATATTATCAATAATTGTTATAAACGAAAGGCTTTGTATAAATAAAATAAATAAAATAATGAGCTTGGAATTTTGGTACGATAGCTAAAATAATTATTATATATATTATTTTGAAACTATAAAAATAAAAAAAATATTTTTTCTAAAATATGTACGCTCGCACATATTCGCACTCGTCGAGCAATTACGAAAAACAAAATGTCGCGCGCGACGTATAATGCAACTACGCAACGTACAATATACAAAATAAAAAAATTGGTATCAAATTTATAAAAAATATAGTAGAAATTTAGGGGTTTTACAGATGTGTGATCTGACCATAGACAGTATTTTATTTCATGCAATATAGACATCATAGACAGTGCTTTATTTTATTACAATATCGACATCATAGACAGTTATTTTATTGCAATGTAGACATCGTAGACAATGCTTTATTTTATTGCTATTTAGACATTGTAGACATTGCGGTGTAGTGCCCAGCCGATCACACATCGAAAGGAGTACTTCAACACACTTAGATAGCTATGCTTCCTCGTTGCACCCTTTGTATATTCCATATACTTTCCTCTCTCTAGTTTATTGTGTTACCATGTTATAGTAGATTCTCTTATCATATATTTTATGGCTAACCTCTGTTTTATAGTCGTTATCATATATTGGAACTGCACTCAATGAATTGTACTCGTTTTATTCCTGACTGAAAACTAATATTTTTCAGGTTAGTCGCGGCTACTCTTAGCATTGGGGAGACATGGTATATGCTGAGGTCAACCATAGAAGACTAGTTAGATGTGTTGGCAGTTTTCAATATTTGTAAGAGTTTATATTTTTCTTCAAATGTATAACTTATGAATATTATAAATTTAAATTAGTTATTGTGAATGAGCAGAAAATTATTAGGTTATATGATTTTGAGCATCACGGCCATGATAGCGTTCTACCGCTGACACTGCGGCGTAGGCTGGCTTGGACACGCACTCGTATCCCGAAAAGTGGGTGCGGATCATGACACAAAGCGAGGACGAACGATTTACGAAATCAAAGCGTGAAAATCGGACACGCAAGGAAGAAGACTTGTAGCCGTTTCAAGAAATAATTACGGAGGAAATTGTGGTAACATTGTTCCCCCAACATGGTTTTAAATAAGAAGAATTTTTCTTTGAATTTGAAAGTAGAGTCTGGCTTGGGCCGACTCTACAGTAACTGGGTTGGGAAGAAATGATTTTGATAGTGGAATATTTAATTAAGAATGAAAAAATATATATGTAAGAGTAGTCTCTACTTATAGGGACTAATATAAGCCTCTAGATCCTCCTTAATTAAGCACATGCCCATTAGTTAGGTAGTTAGTTAAGTTTGTTAGTTAGCTAGGAGTTGGTTAGGAAGAAACTTCTAGATTTCTTTAATCAATCACATATTTTAAATCTAAAGTATCTTCATTACTAGAAGCTTCCTCTAGTAATTTTATATTTATGTACTAAGTATGCCATGCCCTCTTCAATAATTACCCTTCTTGCTATTTTACTAATATTGAACAAATTCCATTTAAGGAAATTGTTTTTAGAAAAAAATTATTTTATTTAGAAATTTAGGAAGGAGTTATAGTTATCAAGTTGGTCCACCCTTAGAGTAGCATTTTTGGATGGGTCAATTCAGCCCACATACCACATACAACGGTGCACAATTAGGCTCGGTGTTGATTTCACATTTGGAAACCCACCCCCGATGACACTATATAGACATCAAAGGAGGGCTCTAGTTTGATGCCTCAATCTTCCAAACCCTAGCCGCCCTTCTATACTCTTATCTCTCTCTCTCTCTCTCTATCTATTTCTCCCCGACCCCTCTATCTCTCTCTCTTATGTTCTTGTCTAGCATGATGGATTTGTGAAGATACCCTAGCTTTCTACCATCTAGAGGGGCACCGTAGAATTGAGGAAGAGTTTATCGCATCACGAAGGTAATACATAGCGAGTCTTGCTATTTTTGATTTTATTACCTAATTATCGTATGCGATCTAAATTCGTATCAAATTTGTCTTGCTTGTTTCTATTTAAACCTCTATAGCTACGGGGATTGAAATTGGACTTATATATATATATATATATATATATATATATATATATATATATATATATATATATATATATATATATGTTAATGAGATATATTAGTCATGATGCACAAACTTATTAACACTTATATTTTTATAATTTTGTTCTTTTCCAAATTTAGATCTCTTATGTTAAACATGGTAATTAGTATATTTTAGGATTAATCAACTATAGCATAGATTGTTATAATGATGTTAATGATATTTGCTTATTGATCATTATTAATACAATAATAAATAACTTTATGATACAAAATTAATAAAAATAATATTGTTGATCAAAAGCTTGCTTATTGATTATATAAGCCATATGTTACTAAGTGACTACTAACTGTCACTAAGCAAACCAATTTGTAGTTTTTAGCCTATGACTATACTTATTAGTAGTCTTATTTCTTCGACCACGAGTAAATCTAGTTTGTGACTGATGATTATAATTAAGTGGATATGGAACTGGATTTCAAAAACATATAGTAGTGGTGATTTCAAAATCACATTCACATTGATTTCAAAATATGATATTTTTTAATGTATATGATTGTGATTTATCTGGAATAACATCTACCTTGTGTTACTGAAGTCACACATCTTTCTTTTACCACTTGGCTCCAAGTGGCGTAGGGGGGATGGTGATATTGGGACTATCTCAGCCTAACTACCAAGAAGTAAGAATATTGGTGTTCTTATTAGGTTCCTTAAATTTACATTTTTCAATGCTCATTCTTGTATTGTATGGATTCTATATAGTATCGAACCCCATATAGTGAACTATTTTTTTTATGAATCTCCATGTTTATTTCATGGCAAATGTGTTAGATAATTGTGTATATGGTTGTATACTAAAAAAGTATAGGATTTCTTTGTTTTTGAACTCGTTCATGATATTCCTTAATAATATAGGTAGAACAGTATATTTGGAGGCTCTTCCTAACTTCTATATATATTGGTTGAGTATATTTTCAATTGAAAAATCAATGTTCTTTAGTTTCCTCTCCTTGCTTACATAGTTCACATACTACCTCAAATTGAGTTCCATGTTTCTTTGTTTGTCTTTGGTAGGCAATTTATTTAGTTATCATTAAGTATGTGCACTATAGTTAACTCATTTTTGTACAAAATCCATGATACATAATATCCTTTGAGCATGTCACTTTGTATCATTTCCTTTAAGATGTTTTAATGAAGTTAAAGTTAATTTGTCTTGAGCTTAAGGTATCCAACTCCTTATATTCTCCCCGTTAATATGAGCATGTTGTTTTAACATAGACAAGTTGTATATGTTAACAGAAATAAATTGCTAGTTTTTGGCATAATTAATGTTTAAATGGTTTTATCATATATTAAAAATATTAATCCAAAACCAAAAGTCATTAATTTTAATCCATTAGGAAATAAATAAAATCAATGTAAAGTGAAGCTTGGGAATATGAACAAAAAATAATAATTGGAGACAATTACCAAACACCTTGAGATTTTTTTTATCTCATCCTTCATCATTTTCAATTGGAAAAATCAACGGAATCATGTCAAACGAAAAGTTCAACTACCACCATCCATGTACATTATACGCAACATGTTATCTAACAGGCTTTGGCTTCCATCTATCAAATTTGACATATGAGGTTGACAAATTACAATAAAAAGGGGTATTTAATGGTTTATTATCTAAAAAAAGGTTGTCTATATTGTGAAATCAACCGAAAGCATTGTAACTATAGAGTTAGTGCAATAGTTATTCATCAAAGTTCATGTTTTATTATTTTTATTGGTTGTCTCTAACAAAAAGGAGATGTTTTACAAATCAATAATTAAATGGTTATTACTTAAGAGAAAAATATGCATAACTGGAGAACTTGTGAGGTGGGAACGAATGAAGTGCTTTCATTAGGTTCCTTAAGTTTACATCATCCATATGCATTGTTAAATAACACATTTTCCAATAATAATTCTTGTGTCTATATGGATTATGTAGTATCCAATTCCATATGATGAGCTATTTTTTGATGAATCTTCATGTTTCCTTCATGTCAAATGTGTTAGTTAACAATGCATATGGATGTCGACTAAAAGAGTATATGATGACTTTGCTTTTAAACTTGTTCTTGTATGTTGGAGAATATCATCAATAGTATAAGGTAGAAAGTGTGTCTAGAGGCTCTTGTCGAATTCTTTCTACATTGGTTGAGTTTATTTGCAACTGAAAACAATATATTCTTTAGCCTCCTCTCCTTACTTACATAGTTCATATACTGCCTCAATTTGATTTGCATGATTCCTTAGTCTTTATTTAGTAGGCAATTTATTTAATTATTATTCTATATGTGCACCAACTCAGTTATGAAAATGCAGGATGCAAAATTTCCAACATGCTAGTTTTGGGGTAATTTCGTTTAAGATGTTCTATGTTGAACTTAAAGTGAATTTGCCTTGAGCTTAAGGTATCCTACTTCAGTATTCTTCTATGTTCTTCATGTCAATATGAGGATGTTGTTTTAATGTTGGCAAGGTGTAAAGTTATGGGGAATAAATAGCTAGTTTTGTCATAATTAACAATTAGATGTGTTTATTAAATAATAAAATACAAAGCCAAAGCCAAATCCATTATATTTTAATCCATTTGGGGACAAAATGAATACAATCATTGTAAGATGAAGCTTGGAAATAGCAAATAAAATATAAATACTTTACAAGCAAACCATTGGAGACAATTGACAAACACCTTAAGAATCTAATTTTGCATCTCACCATTTATCTTTTTTTTATTTGGAAAAATTAACTGAATCATGCCAACGAAAAGTTCAACTACTATAATTCCTTGTACATTGTACGCATCATGTCGTTTACCTTGAGCTTGAGCTATTCAACTCTAGGAGTCTTCTACGGTCTCTTTGTCAATATGAGAATGTTGTTTATTGTAGATAAGGTGTAGAAGTTACTAGAAATAAATAGTTTATTTTTTTTCCATAATTAATGATTAAATGTGTTTACTAAATGATAAAAATATTAATCCAAAACCAAAAGTCATTACATCTAATCCATTTGGGAAACAAATAAATAAAATCAATGTGAAATGAAGCTTGGTAGTAACAACAAAAATACCAATAGTTTACAAAAAAAATAATTGGAGACAATTGACAAACACCTTGAGAATCTAATTTTGCATCTCATCCTTCAACATTTTCAATTGATAAAACACAAAGGAATCATACCAACAAAAGTTCAACTACTATTATCCCTTGTATATTGTACGCAACACATTGTTCCCTTTGATCTTGAGGTATCCAACTCCACGAGTCTTCTAAGTTCTCCTTGTCAATACGAGAATGTTGTTTCAATGTAGACAAGGTATAAAAGTTACTAGAAATAAATAGCTAGTTTTGTCATAATTAATGATTCAATGTGTTTATTAAATACCAAATTATTAGTCCAAAATCAAAAGTCATTATATTTTATTCCATTTGGGAAACAAACTAAATACAATCAACTTGAGAATAGCAAAAAAACATATACTTTTACAAGTAAGCCATTAGAGACAATTGACAAACACTTTGAGAATCAAATTTTGTATCTCATTCTTAATCATTTTCAATTGACAAAATCAAAGGAATCATGCCAACGAAAAGCTAAACAATCACCATCATTTGTACAATGTACACAACATGTTATCCAAGAGGGGTTGGCTTCCATCTTTCAAATTTAACGTTGACAAATTAAAACAAGAAGGGTATTTAATAAAAAAATTATCTACAAAATGTTTTGTGTTGTGAACATAAAAAAAATTATAAACTAGAGTTAGTTCAATAGTTATCTATCTAGGTTCATCTTTTATTATTTTTATTTGTCTTTCTAACAAAAAGAGAAGATTTACAAATTCATAATTGTTTGGTTATTACTTGAGAGGAAAAAAACTACATAGTAAAGAACTTGTGTGGTAGGAACGAATTAAGTGGTTGTTGAGGTGGTTTCCTCATATGTGAAGACATCCCGGAGTGCGGCGCGCGTCATCCATATGTACGTTGGAGAAGCTCGAGGAAGTTGAATAATTTTTTGGAGCCAAAAACATAGAAAAAGTAGCTAATACAGCAACACAACTATACCAATTAGGCTAAAGTAGTACACCGAATTTTCCAGTACTGAGTGTGCACAAAATTTGGTGCTCACTCGGTATACCAAAGGTATACGGTAGCATACATGTTGGCGACACGAATATGTCGATTCGATCGGGTTTAGCAAGCGAGCCAGATCTGTTTGGCTTATTTCGACGACTCGAATTTCTCCAAATTAGGGATGATTGGAAGATGATTATATTAGGTTTAACTCGCCTAATTAGAGGATAACACACAATAGAAATACTTTCAAACTTTCAATAGAAGGGGAGAGGTGATTCGACAGAGAATTCATAGTTGATTCGAAGGAAATCGTTCGAGAAAATTTGCATTGGATCGTATTTGTGATTCTCATTGTCATGCCCTATTCCCAAATAATTGAGTATGGGTTTGTGTATACGTCCAACCTATGTCATAGTGTCAGCATTAATACATTATATATACCTCGATATAATAATGTATACTAAAATCTTAGCATCAATCATCTATGATGTCCACAAATAATAATATAAAAATAATATGAATCATAATGTAAGGATTTTTTATCATAACTCATTCATAAGAAAACACAACTATGATAGGAAGATTATAAAAGAAAGAAGACACCTAAACTAAATAATTCCAAAAGAAAATCATAAGTAACAAGAATCCACTAAACAACATCCAACATCCTCGTAAGGACCATAGTGTGTAGTGTATAAGTCATCATCTAAAGCTGTCAGTGGTTAATATGTCCAGTTACGATTGAGCAAAGTACACATGATATAAAGGTTCATCATACAATATTGTGACAATGGTAGTATAGAATAAATTGATACACTATAAAGGATATGACTAAGAAGAAATGTAACATAGTAACATAGATAATAGTAACAATGAATCTTAAGTAACATAAATGATCAAGTAACACAATATGTGTACTATGTATTTTAGAATACAATATTCAGCATATGCACGACTAGGACTAATCCGGTAAGTCGATACATGTGGTGCATGGCTTATATCCTTCCAGTATATACGAGTAAAAATATATGGGTAAATGATTACCACATGCCTACTAGTGTATTCACCCTCCTAGGTTACACATAATATGATTTTGAGTTATACAAGAACGAGTCAGAGTAACAAGTGAAAGTAAATGAGTAAAAATGTATAACTGGTGAAGAACTAGAATCATATTACAACCCTCTCATGTACAAGTCAATAGTAACAGAGACAAGAGTTTTCTAACTAGAACAAACAAGCAAGATAGTACACATAAAGTAAAGATAACAACAAATCATGTATACTTGCTTGTATCACCAAACTGATGAGTGTCGACAATTGATTGGTATCCACAAAGCAATCCCGTCATTATTCCCAATCATAACACATGGAAATTATACAAAGAGCATACAATTAGTTACTTCTTTTTAGACCTATTCTACTTTTTAGGTTTATATCCTTCGACACGTAAATTGGTGCACAAAAGTATGTCCAGATTTAATTCCAAAATCAATGTTTAATGTGATATACTTATGTATTTCGATGATGACACGTTGGTATCCTACAATTTGACTTCATATCCACAAGTTATGTTTGTTTTAGTCTAAATCGACTTTGTTAGGTTCTATTAGATTTGTTGATTTCTATAATTTACAATAAATAACAAAAAATATCTAAATTTTCTGAAAATTTATGGACATGATGTCCACCATATGCTAAGTTTAAGAAAATTATGAATACATATTTATAATTATGAATTCTTATTTATAAATAACATGTTAAATATGTCCTAACTGTGTACCAGCGTTGTTAGAAAATTCATAACAAATCATTAACACATCTTGCAATCATGAAACTTAGAATTTAAGTTCTAAAAAAACATAAGACTAGGTTATGGCAAAAATTCATAGAGAAACTAAGTCAGGGTTTCAATTATAATAACATCTACAAGTTGTGCATAATTAAAATATAATTCTAATAACTAAATAGGTCAAGTTTCAATTTTTAGAAAATAAAAAATCATTTAATTAATTCATAAAATTTTTGTGTGTTGTAGCCTATTAAGTTAGGGTCCACAATTTTTTGATAAAAGTGAAAATTTTGATCATGGCAAAAAAGAACAATAGGGTTTACTCCATTTTCAAACCGACTGTTAAACTTTAATTTTTAGAAATTACTTGTTAATTATCTAAATCCTCTAGAAGTCATAATCAATAGAAGACATTTAGAAGGAACTTCAAAAAATTGAGGTTATTTGATTTTGGGAGCTAGGAGAAATCCTCGATTGAAGTTAAGTGCAAGCTGCTAGAATTCGACAGGAATTCGACATAACCACTCATCAAAATTTTCTCGAAAAATAAAGCCTAAAACAAAAATTTATATTTATGAAAATAATCAAATTTAGATCAACCGCTAGATGAGATCAATCTAGTTACGAGTGGGTAAGGCGTCGACAGGTGGGCTACCCCACGAATGCTCCTCTCTGACACAGGTGACCACGAGTCAGGTAGGTGTCAGGTTTGGTGGGTGCAACGGGTGCCGGGGCGTCCGTGCACCCGTTGGCATACTAGTGGTCCTCTCTTCAGCTGCCTACTAACACATGCCCCCTACGACCCACATACCCCCTATCCTCAGTGCGGTTGGTAGGCCTGCGGTTGTGGGTTTATTTTTTATCCTTTTAATTAACTAGAAAACCTATTTAATAATTGGTTTTTAGGATTAACTAATTCTAAAAAAATCAAATTAATTCCAAAAATACATGAAATTATTTTAGGGTATAATAACTCTAAAAACAATTAGGGAAAAATATATGTCGTGGGTTTCCACAATAATTTCTAAAATTTGTATTTTATTATTATTTAACATTATTTAATTATTTTCATTACTAAAAATTTCCTAAAAATTGTAGATGTCATTCTAGGCTATTCTCAACTATTTATAAAAAATTAACATTGATTCTAACCTTAAATTACCTAAAGTACTATTTTCTATATTGATATTTTAATTTGGGTTGCCCAGTAATGAATGTTACACTCGTTCTCTGGTATTGTCACGCCACATAACCAGAATACTGGAGAGCGGGAGACAGACACAGCCAGCTACGTACATTGAAGTGCATCCCACCTCGCAATACGGTCACGGCTGTCTAGATGCATGAGGGTTTATATACAAGCTATCAGTCTCTTAAGGTCAAGAACAAGCCTAGTGTCTCAATCTCAAGCAAGTAAACACATGTTACAAGATGGTAGATCATCAGACATACAAAGTAAGGCATTCCATACATTACATATTCAGATGATCATGAAGCTAGTCATACAAAATACGAAGACTAGCAAGAGTTTAAGTTATACATGATCAACCCTAGGATTTGTCAATCATGTTATAGACCATAGGCAGACAAAAAATATAGGTTTTCAACACGAGCTAACACTGGCTCGACGGCTAAACGTCTCAAAAGAATAATTTACAATATAATGGGAGAGCAAAATAAAACCCATTCGTTGTCAGGGTTGCGTCTAGTGTTCACCATCTGGCTGGAAGGCTGGAAAATCCTCAGGAGCTACTTTAAAATATGGCCATACAAAACCAGCTGGGTCAGACTCCAGAAGGAGCAAGTGCCACAAGGGAGGCTTCACTTAGGAACTAAACTAGCATATTAGATCACAAGACATAAATAATAACAAGAAAACGGGAGTTAGAAAAAATATGGTGATAAACGATAAGATAACTGACTATTCCGGTAACCAAGTTATAACTCGTAAACCAAACAAGGACCGGGGTTGTAACTCTTCACCTGAATGGAACTTAGTCACTGATCTTTTATCATTAAAAGTAAAACATAAGCAGTAATGCACTAAAATAATCATAACTGGTACTGTCTAGACAAGACTAGACTAGGCTCCATTCATTAGTTCACGGGCAAGCAATGAGTACGACTTGATACTTTAACTAACTAGGGTTGTCACAAGCCTAATTACTAGCAAGATGCAATGAGATATTCCAGCAGTCACAAGCCCTACAGACCATCCTTGTTATCCTGATACAGGTTGAGAGAGTTGATTAGGTGACTTGGAGGTGCAACACATGACAGTGTGCTGGAACTGCGCCCTACTCGACGGCAGGCTACAAGTCCACTTAAGACGCTCAGATAACGGAATTGCCTGTGAATGGAAAATCTTCTTATGAACTACTTGATCCATCTAGTCATTAACCTAGTCAGATTCAGTATGAATCCCTGACCGTGGTAATCAAAAATCCATGTCCTAGACATGATGCAAGACGAAACATGTAGCTTGTACAGACACAATCATCCATGGTGTCAAGATATGAGTTACTTAGCAAGTTGAGATAGCCGTCGCAACAGCATTTCAAGATTATCATGTCATGTTAGGTTACTTGTTACTTGTCAAGATTACTTGTCAAGAGTGTACCTCGACGGGCCACTATCAAGGTTATTCATGTCATATCGAGTTACTTGTCATATCATGAGTGCTTGTCAAGAGTGCGCCTCGATGGGCCACTATCATGAGTTATCCAGACGAGTTCTTTTTATCAAATCGTGTTCATGTCAAGTCCAGTCAAATCCTATCAAGTTCGAGCCCTATCAAGCTCAACAAGTTATTAAGTCGGGTAGTCACTGGGCCAGTCAAGTGAAGGGTACAAGCAAATATCATAATATTATACTAAGGACCATTGGGACAAGTATGGATAAATGCAACAAAAATTATCCTGGCAAGAAATGGCGCAAGGGGGTAAAAGGGTTGCCATGGACAACATGCGCCTAGGGTCAGCATGTGCCCATAGGGTATGCGCCCACAGAGTATGCGCCCATAGGCTATGCGCCCACAGGGCATGCGCCCATAGGCTATACGCCCAAAGCCTATGCGCCCAAAGGCTATGTGCCCAAAGGTTATGCGCCCAAAGGCTATGCACCCAAAGACTGGCGCATGCACTGTTCATCTTCCCCGAACAGCCTCTAAGTTCATGTAAAACCATGAACTTAGCCATAAATCCTTCGATTTAAGTCGAAATTGGGACTTTCAAGGGTCTAAATTGTGTAGAATTAAATTTCCTACAACATAGGACCGTTAGATCTTGAAAATAATGAAGTTAAAGAGATCAAAACCAAGAAAAATCGAGAAAAGTTACAAACTTAGATCTACAAAAATCTCTTCATCTAAACCAAGAACTCCAAGTTCTAAAGAGACTTAGAATCAAGAGGGGAAGACAATGGAACAATAAGATTTGAGATCCATCATTAAGCAAGTTGCACTTGCCTTTGGTGGGTGGAGAGGATTAATGGAGGAAGAAGAAGAAGTTAATGAGTGAGAGAGAGAGAGAGAGAGAGAGAGAGAAAAGTTGACTTATATATCAACCCCTTTCCATCTCAAACCCAAAAATAACCAAACTAAGTCAAGACAAGTCAAGTTGAACCAAACCAAATAAACCAAGGCAAGATGAACCAAGATCAGGCTAAGCAAGACAAGTCTAATTACGGGTCACCTGACAAACGTCAGAAAACCGTACACGTATACTAAAAATACGTATAACGAAAAACGAGAGTGACAAGTATCTTTGTGTTTCTCCATTCTATTCCAATCTTGCTTGAGTATCTGTACTTTATTCATTCTCGAATCAATGGGAGAAGTTTAATAGTAGATTGTATATCTTCTTTTTTCTAGTAGTGAGGGCTTTTTGGATTGGACTCGATCGTCCCATTGTTTTCTTCCATTTTGGATTTCCACATCAAACATATTGTGTATTTGTCTGGATTGTGTTATGTAATATTGTTATTTTGTCTTTGTAGGTTAATTTGATCTTCACTCTTCATACTACATTTAGTTGAGAATAGTTTATTTTTCCTGAATTTCTACGTCCTTCATTCCCAATAGAGTAGTATCAAAGTAATAGGTAAGACGTAATGTATTTGACGAATTGACTAAAAATATGGTGATGAAATCGGTTCGAATGGTTAACCTAAATGGTATAAAATTTTCATGGTATAACAAGACGAAAGATCATGTATATCAAGAAGATTCATATGCATGTGTTTACTTCTGAAATGCTCAAAGATAAATCAAAGGAGGATTGGACATTCGAGCATTAATAGGTCTATGGATACATCTGACATTTTGCACATGATAATATTTTTATAATCATATATCAAGAATAGAGAATACAATGGCTCTGTGGCAGCCAATAGAGTCCTTATATACCAAGATGACCGACATTGACAAATTATTTATCATATGATAGATGATGGATTTGAGGTTCAAGACGATAAGTCGATTATGGATCACATGAATGGATTTTAGAATATGGTCAACACTCCATGGCCTCAACCTTCCTCAGATCCATTGATTATGAAGGACACTGAAAATTTTTTGTTGTTGTTTTTTATCTAATACTCTTTTTAATTTTTGTTTTTAATCCTTTTTAAAGATTTTTTGGGCTTTATTTTTTATTATTTTCATTTTTTATAATTTGTTTTGGTATTTATGTTTTTTTTTTCAATTTTTAGATTTTTTATCTTTCTTTTTATTTTTTAAGAATGTCTTTTTGGATTTTTTAACGTTTTTTCATTCGTTAAAGATTTTTTTTTTCCATTTTTTTATTTTTTGTTGAGAATGGTTTATTATTATTTTTTTAAAAAGAATTTTTTTGTTGTTTTTGGTCTAATATCAGTTTATTTTATTTATTTATTTTTTGAAAAAAATTTATATAGTCATCAAACATAAACATATACTTTTTCAGAAAATTTAATTATAAAAAATTTAAATTTTGAAAATATAAAATTTTCTAGTATATGGTATTTCGCACGTGTCTCAGGGTCAACCTACACTTTGATTCAAAGGGCACATGTAAGCGGACGGCCCAGATCTGCAGCCGTGTCTCAAAGCTCAAAACATTTTGTCTTTTCCACCCTCTTTCAATTTTTCATTTTTATCGGAACCGGTTCGGAATCCGTACATCCGACCGAACCGGTCCCGTCCCGTCTTCCCTAACTTCGTTGAAGACTTGGCAGCAGCACTGTGCTCGCTCTTTTATCTTCCCAAATAAAAAATCCTTAACAAAAAAGAAGGGAGAAACCCTAACCCTAAAAATTCTGGAGGGAGAAGAACTAACCCTAATTCTACTATTGAGAAGAGGAATTGATCACATTTGTCCAAATTGTACCCCCCACAACTCGAGTAAGTCCAAGCTTCAATCTTGCACACTCAATTGAGTTGCTAATTCTGTTCTTGCTCGTTAGATTGTTGCTTTCTACTGTTCGACTCCTGCTGTTTTTCTCTCTCACTCCAAATGCCCAAAGAAGTAGAACAAATCGTTGAACTTGTTCAATTGTGGTTTCTGCTAAACTGGCTTGATCAAGTTAGTTTTGTTGTTGGTAGTTGGAATTATTATTGTTATGCTTGGAGTGTTAGATTATTAGGGGGGAAATTTGATGTATCAGCATGTGGAAGAGTTTTAGGAATTGGAAAAAATCGATTCTTGGTGTGGTTTGGTCAACTTTATGGCATCTTTTATTTAATTACTGTTTCTTTTTCTTACTTCCCTGAACTCTCTGTCTCTAGTGAATCACACTGTTGTTAAACAAATGTCTTAGAGCCGTTTTGGACAGTGGGCTTTGTTTTTGTCTTCATTTTTCTTTGTCCTATTCGTTTCTCATTGAGCTAGAGCCAAAATCTTCGTATTTTGTTGCTTCCGTCTGCAGAAACTCCGCGATATCATTGGAGGGGGTGCTGTTATTTCTGGACACGCTTTTGTATTACTTTGTTTACCACCTTTATAATGAACATACGTATTAATCATGTATATATACCTTTTGGTCGCAGGGCGCAGGATGGGGTAGTCGTGCTTATTTATTTTGGTCTCTTGGATGCGATGATCCTTCGATAGAAGATGCATGCGCCTTACAGCGGTGAGCGTTTCCACCCATCATTTCCATTTTTCTTTCTCGTAGCATCTTCTACATTGTTCATTGAATTGTTTAAAGGTACGGCAATCCTATAATCTGGTTTTATCTGCTATGCAACTAGTTATGTGGTTCACCGGCTTTCTTGCTGATATACATCTAATGATGGAAAATACCAAATTTCATTTGATTTCTATATATTGTGGAGTGATTATGGTCCTCTGCTGCATAAAGGTGTTATCGTATTTATTGGCTTGCAAGAAAAATTGGTGTTGTGCTAGGATAATTTCAGTTGATTTGTACCAACAGTTATCTAGCAAGTTTGTAGATAACTTGGGTAATTATATGTACAACCATAGGATTGCTATAAACAATAACACAAATCCTTTATCCCCTTTTTTGGGTCGGCTTTGAATCCTTCTTCCATTCGACTCTGTTAAGGGCCATGCCCTTTGTAACACTAACAAAAAGCATATACTTCTTTAAAGCCTCACTCCAGGATCATAAATCTCATACTGAAATTAGTAGTTTTCCAGTGTCAGCTACAATATGTGCTCCCACCCAAAGGCAGATTGAGTGCTGAATTCCTCGAATTTTAATCCTAAGACAACAGTCTCCAGTCTATTAAAAACCTTCTACAAGTTCTTTTCTTTAATATGTCTTGTACTTAAGCAGGCTGATGGTTTTATCAGTTTGCAAAGCCATTAAAAACTATCAGCCAAGTCACCAATCTGAGTGTCAAAATACTCTTTAGTACTCTTTGAATCTAGTTTGGTTTACTATATCTAAGTGAGATATCATATAAAGGAAAAGACGCGGGGGACGGGCTTTGCAAAAGGGAATAACTATGCTTTTTTTTCACTGTATACATTTTGTGAGCTGATTGCAATCTCAATACCTTGACTTCTGATTACTCTTTTTCATGTTAATTTGTGTTGACAGATACTAAAAGGAGAATTGACATACCCTCTTCCCAGCTCCTGTGGAAAGAAATCATTGTTTAGTACAACCTACAAACCAATTGTTGGCTTTTGGAGGTTCTACAACCAGATCACAATCTTTCTAGGTGTGACCTATCAAGGTTACGCCTGCAGGTTTCTGGAAATTCGGTCATTTCTTTGGACGTGGTTTTGCTTCACGAGTCCTGGCTTTGCAACATTAAAAGGATCTACTGATGCCCCTATTACTTTCGATTTTCATGGTAGCTTCCAAAAGTCATGAGGAACCAACAGCCTGAAATGACACCTCACCCAACACAGCAGCCAACTTCAAGGGAAATGCAGTGGCAACAACACTTAATGTACAAACAGCTGCAAGAACTTCAGGACCAGCAGCAACTTGATCAGGGAGCTAGGCAGCCAAATTTTCCCAGTCAAGCTGCAGCAAAACAGGCTGCTGTCAATCAGTTGCCAGCACTTCTGAGTGGCATGCCCATCAATGATGTATCTAGGTACATGGTGCCTAATGATGTCGTGGGCGGAGAATCCAAGCCACCGAGCAATCCTCAGATGTCTCTTGCTGGTAACATGAACTGGGTGCAAGACATGGGCACTCCTCTTCTGCAAGGTTCGAATATGTTTATGTTCTCAAATGATCATGGACACACAATGCGATCTATGGGGCAGGTCTCCCAACAAATTGATCAGTCTTTATATGGAACTCCTAGTTCCAGTAGCAGAGGCTTGTCGGATCAATATTTGCAGCTCCAGTCCAGTAATGTCACTGATGTGTTGACAATGTCTGGGGTGAACCAATTAGAGAAGACATTGTTGCAGACAACTTCATCTAATTCTTTTCACAATGATCAGCGTGTCTCTGTACAAGCATGCTTACAGGATGGTCTATCTATGACTGCACAAAGTTCTCAAGGAAAAAGTTTAAATGGTAATGTTACATCAGAAAATTTTCAACAGGTGAATCATCCCCGGCTCAATGTTCGGATTCAGGACGTACACAGTACGGACGGGCAAGCTGATTGGTCAGCTGACTTGGAGAAGGCGGCAACAGTGGTAGCATCTTCTCATGTTGTGACTAGTCTTGATCCTACAGAAGAGAAGATCTTGTTTGGTTCAGATGATGGTAATTGGAGTAGTACTTCTTTGAGCACTGGAGGTATGCTTCTTGGAAATCCTACTGAGACAAATGATCAGTTTAGTCCATTCCCATCTATCCAGAGTGGGAGTTGGAGCGCTCTAATGCAGGAGGCAGTACAAGCTTCCAGCAGTGACCAGGGAATCCAGGAAGAGTGGAGTGGTTTGAGCTTCCAAAAGACAGAACCATCATTCGTGAACTATTCAGCTGTATCGAAGGACATTGGAAAGCACCAAGCTGCTTGGAATAGCAATAACAATGATAACCTTCAAGGTGCATCTTCTGCAACATTGAGAGCCTTCCCTTTATTTAATGCTGCTGCTGCAGGCTCAAGTTCTTCTACTGACCATAGGTTTCAGCATTCTGTCAGAACTACATATGAGCAGAATGATCGAACAGATAATGATATGTCCCACGAGTCTTTTCAGCAGTCATCTATGGATGTCCGGGACATGCCTTTTAGTCAGAGTCTCAAGCAAAAGAAGTTTGTTGATGGTGGGCTTCAAGCACAAATGCAACTTAATGATGTTCCTAATGGTGTCTGGTCAAGACACATGTATGAGCAATCTGTTAAAACTGCAGATTCTGCAGGCTTGGAGTTCAATTTGCTGAATAATCAGAATATTTGGGCTCACCAGCAGAATGTGCCTTTTTCTAGTGCTGCAAGCCAAACCAGTGCTATCCCAGATGGCTTGAACAAATTACTGGTAAACAGTGGGTGTAGTAGTTTAGAAGTCCATGATAACGATGGCAGAGCGCCGTATGCTCAGAATCAGTTAAAGAGAACCAGTCATATTAATCAGGATAGACGTCAGGTTGATTTTATGAAGCATTTAGCTTTCAATTCCTTTTTGCATTCTAGAGGCGAAAATGTGGAAAACTACCTGCACCAACCAAGAAGAGAACAACATGCTCAAGACTCGATCAGGAATGAGATTGACTGTTCTCCTTCTATCAGCGACAGCCAGACATCCTCTGGTTTATCTGGTTGGGTAAGTGTGGGTTCACGCAGGTCTCAATACCAGCAAAATGTGAACTCAGGGATGAATTTGCAAACTGTTGACCCTGAAAAAGACACTTCATATTCTCGGGGCCTGTCTGAATCAGTCATTCCAGACTCGCAAAATCAAGGGTACTCGGGACACTCGCAGCTTGCTGGTCTTGGTGGTTCAGATGTAGTAAAGGTATAGTTTTATACCATTGATAAATATACTAAGTTTTGTGGGATAAACGGTCTTGATGCTCTCTAGCCATCTGTAGGGACACTCAAATGGGTTGAAGAGAAATATAGATGTACCAGAAGAAATGCAACATTGTAGTACCATGCGTAAGCAGGACACTCCTTTGTCTGCTTCTTTTGATGAATCATCTGCTGCCTTTCCTCAAAATACTAAATTTTGTCAGATGAGGTAACTTGCATTCCTACTGTTTGTGTTCGTTGCATAGTGGTTATGAGTTAACTCTGCCCTTATAATTCTACTAGTTGACGAGACTAGAGAAGGGTTAGACTCTAAATAGAATTGTGAGGAGAAACTTTGGAATCTAAAGACTTAAACATTAGTAGAACGAAAACAGAGCATACAGTGTAACTTTTGTTAGTCCCGAGACATATCAAAAGATGGAGGAACGACCAGGAACAGAGATCTCAAGCAAACAAATTTGCTCTCTGATCTGAATCAGAAGTTGTAATCGAGACTTCGGAGATTCACGCAAACAAGTTTACTCTCCAAAGAACTCGAATCCAACAAAGAACACTATTAATCTTCATATTACAACTTTCTCTTTCAATTACAAACTGACAAAAACAAGTTCTTTCTTGCAAAAGTGTTGCAATTGGGACAGAACTCTACAAAGAGAAAGAAGAGAAGTAGAAGACGAAACAGAACACAATCAGCTTGCTGGGGTGATGAAGATCACCCTTGCTCAAAGCAAGATTAGCCGCCGTTATACGATCCACTTCTAGGAACAAGCAAGTTCTCACGATAACTTCTGGAACGCTCGCAGTCACCTCTATTCAGACTTGTATGAACTTCTGGACTCCAATGGCAGCCGCTATAATCCCCTATCTTCTGCTCTCAATTTCGAAGTTAGTTCTCAAAGGAGAACGAAGAGAATATATATAGAGTAAGGAGGAAACCCTAACCCTAATCCTGGTCGCCAACCAATTACGGAAATATATAAATGAATTAAATTTAAATCTCACACAAATCGAATATGAATAATTGACTCTATCTTTCCATAACCATTTAAATCCCGCAATCAGCGGATTTATGTGCCAACCACTCTATCTGTGTACATGCGCGAAGCAGCACAGCCGCAGCTGCTCTGCACATATACTAGCAGCACATCAGTTCATGCGCGCAGCAGTGCATGCACGCATACGTGCATAGCCCCGCATAGCTCGCATATAGCCCGTGTATAAACTGCTCTCGCATGGCCAGCACATGCATCCGTGCATGCGCCAATGCATGCACCTCGCGTATGAAACGAGCGCACGAGCGCAACAAATGCGCACAAGCGCCATGCGACGATGCTGATGTGCTAAGTGCAAAGTGCACCATAAAAGTGTCACTATGTGCCCTAGAGTCCGAGTTCGAGTTGCTAAATCCCTTTAGGGCTTAGCTCCAAAGATAATTTTTTCAAGAGTGTGACAAAAAGTATAAATGCTTTCTTGAGTATTTCAATCTTAATACTAGGAAAACATCCCACATGGCTTCCACTTGGGCCACCACCCCATGTGCATACCTCAACACCAAGCATGTATATTGAGATATCCACAAGAGGTTTTTTTCCAATATGGGACTATCTTTCTAGCTTTCAAGGAGGAAAACTTCGTGTGCATACGAAAAAAATCCAACAATTCCCCACAGTGACTGCCATCATGCATAAGGATAGATGTCGATTGGACTTGAGTCTTCCCGCATGCGTTAAGCAACAATACGATACAAGAATGGACTAAGTCTTGAATTCTGCACCATATATGTTATTCTTCCTACTCATACAATGACATCAACTGTGTTTTCGGTTGCACATTAAAGGTCCTATGCATGCCTGGTTTCGGTATATATATTTTGGGTGTCTACAAGCTTATCCTCAAGAGACGGCATGTATCTCTGTCCATACACTTTAGGTGAGTCCTTTTAAAGAGTACCAACATGAAGCCTTGTGCTTCCGTGCGGTGCTACGCCGCTATGACATAGCATAAAGCCGAGACTCCACCTCATCGTGGTGTCATTCCACTACAGCATGAGGACATAAGCCTCTTTGTAGTGCTGTATTATCCAACATGAAGTCTTGCGCTTTCTTGCGGTGCTACGTCACGTGATATGGCTCGCGAAGCCGAGACTTTACATCTTTTACCTCTTCGTGGTATTACTCCACTGTAGAATGAGGATATCGACCTCTTTGTATTGCCACCTACCACTCTTTATTTTACAACATTAGGCTATCTGCCTATATGCGGTGCTACGCCACTGTGACATGGCCCGAAGCCGTAGCTTTATCCTCTCGAGGTACCTCATATGGCATAACCCCTACTGTAGCATAAAGTACTACGTTCCTTTGTAGTGTTGCGCTACCTGTGCTTCCTGAATAGCACGTCGGACATTCAAAATGTTCGAGAATTCATTAAGACGTTGAAGCCATCCTCCCACATGACTTGTTCTATTCAAAGAACAATTAGTAGACAACAGTGGCTCTGGGTCCGTAACCCCTTAATGCCTCAAAGGATTACCCACTATTCTTGATATTTTTCTAGTCAATGATCCTTCTTTGAACCAAAAGCTTAATGCCTAGTAGATTTCTTTTTGAACTAATAGTATAAAAACTTTATGGTAGAATTACAAAGACACAATATCAGAATGCCTTCAAACCCATTTTTCTTGTGTACTCTACCAGCTGGCGTTTGAGACCTTTGGATAATGGGTACGTTAGATTCTCCTAGCTCCGAACATCAATCGCTACAATGACTCCAGCTTTGATGCGATCATTCAATGCTTTGTGCCTAAGCCGCTAGGGGTGAGCATTCGATTTGTTTGGTTTAAATCAAACCAAAATAGTCAAAACCGAATAAACTAAAATTCTAAAAATCCAAAACCGAAATCGAACCAAAATTAGCTAAAATCGAAATCGAACCGAATCGAATAATCGATTCGGTTGGGCTATTTCTATTATTTAACGGGTCCGGTCCAAAGTTAGGATTGTGGTTAAATTATATTAAAATTATAATTTTTATACATATTTGTTATATTTCAAAATTGTGTCCAAAGTTGGATTAGTTATTAAATTATCAAAGTTGGACTTCAAAACACATACATAGAATTGTTGTTTTCAAAATATACACATTTTTAATCATAAAATATGTATAGAATTAAGGGTATTTATATAATCTTATAAGTCTTATTCAGTTTTCGATTTTGGACCAAAACCCAAAATCGAAAAAGAAATTTTAGTATTTTCAAAACCAAAACTGAACTGATTTTTTTTCCAAACCGAGCTGAATCTCTTATTCGGTTCGGTTTGGTTTTCGGTCCAAAACCGAATAATACTCACCCCTATAAGACGCACATTCCTTCTCTTCCCATTGAAAAGATCATTTAATGCAACTCCTGCAGTCGCCTGGTTGTCGCAGTAGATCGGTACCGTCGAAATCTGCGCACCAACTAGTGGAAGATTATACATGAGCTCCCGAAGCCACTCTGCTTCATCCGTTGCAGCTGCCAGTGGAAAGAACTCAGATTCCAGAGTTTTTTCGACTTCCACGATATAGCAGCTCCATCCGTGGAGAAGACGTATCCTCCTGTTGACATTTCGCTCTCAACTTCTGAGCACCAGCTTGCATCACTGAAGCCTTCTACTACCGTCGGATGACCACTGTAGTATACTGTATACTTCTGAGTCTTCTTGAGATATCGCATGACTCCCTTTACAGCTTTTCGGTGCTCAATTCATGGATTGCTCGTGAACCGACTCAGCATCCTCACGATGAAAGCTATATCAGGTCTCGTGGCATTCGTAACATACATTAAACTCCCGATGACGTTCGAGTACTCCAACTACCTGACACTTTTTCCTGGATTTGGCTTCAACTCCTGGTCACCACTGTACAAAATATCGATCCTTGGAAGATTCTGATATCCATAAGAGTGAGCATCTTCTCAATATAACGAGACTGTGGCAACGCCAACCCAACTTTTGTCCGGATGATCTTTGTCCCAAGGATAACATCAGCATCTTCCATGTCCTTCATACTGTACTTGGACGAAAGGACTTCTTTGTTTCTGTGACACATTATAGATCCGTACCCAGGAAGAACATGTCGTCAACATAAAGACAAACAATGACTCCTTTTCCATCAGTGAATTTAGTGTAAACACACTTATCCGTCTTGCTGACCTTGTAGCTGTTTGATCTTATGATTTTATCAAACTTTTCATGCCATATCATGGGAGCTTGCTTCAGACCGTATAATGATTTCACCAACTTGTAGACTGTCTTCAAAGCCACTGATGACAAATCCTTCTGGTTGTTGCATGTAAATCTTTTCGGTCAGATCTCTATTCAGGAACACTATTTTTACATCCATCTGATGAATTACCAGCTTGTGTTGCACCCAAAGTAATCAGCATCCTAATGGCCGTCATCCGCGCTATTAGAGCATACGTGTCAAAGTAATCGATGCCATGGTTTCGAGAAAATCCATTGGCTACCAACCTTGCCTTGAACTTGTCAACAGTTCCATCGGCCTTTATCTTTTTCGTGAAAATCCATTTGCATCCAATTGGTTTTGCTTATTTAGGTGGATCGAAAAACACCCAAGTGTTGTTGCAGGTGATTGAGTCATACTCATCATTAACAACCTTCTCCCAGAAGGCATCATTTTTGGTCTTCATTGCCTCATCATAGGTAAGCGGATCTAATTCCACATGATAGGTGACAAAATTATCTCCGAAGTCCTTCTGCCTCCTCACTCGCTTAGCCAATGTCTCTGCGATTTCTGGTTCACATGTTCTCTCTCTAATGCAACATCTTCTTGGACTACATCTTCATTGGTAGTGATTGTCTCTTCTACACCAACATTATTTTTCGGAATGTCCGCGAGAACAATGTTCTTGTGCGCTACAAATTTATTTTCAAAATATTCTGCGTCACGAGATTCAATGATATGATTTGATTTAATATCAAGAAACATCTGAGCATCACTTTTTTCAGCATATCCCAAGAATATAGTTTTTGTAGTCCTCGTTCCCAGCTTCTGAATCTTCATATTCGGAAGCTTCACATATGCCAGATACCCCTACACTCGAATGATATTCAAGTTGGGTCTAACCTTGAACCAGAGTTCATGAGGAGTAACTTTGGAAGTTGCGAACAGTAATCTGTTCAGAATGAAAGTAGCCATGAGCGCAGCTTCTCTCCAGAAGCAGTTTGGAAGATCCGCAGTTAAAAACATTGAGTTTATCATTTCTGTCAATGTCCTGTTCTTTCTTTCTGCAACTCCATTTGATTGAGGTGAACACGGAGCAATTGTCTCATTGACAATTCTATGATATCTGTAGAACGATGCGAATTCAAGAGACCGATATTCTTCGCCTTGATCACTTCTTAGTCCCTTGAGTTGTTGTCCGGTTTGACGTTCGGCTTCAGCCTTGAAGTACTTGAACTTTTCGAATGCTTCGTCCTTTGATTTGAGCAGATAGACGAACACATGTTTCGAGAAGTCGTCGATGAAAGTTATGAAGTATTTCATCCTGACCATTGTGGAGAATTGTTTGAAGTCACAGATATATGAGTGGATCAGCTCCAGAAGATCTGTACTTCGTTTCACCCGTCTGAACGATTTTCTAGTGATCTTCGTCTGCTCACAGACTTCACATTTCTCTACTATCTTACTCTCACATTTGGAGATAAGCCCTTTACTAGACATTTTATTAATTCTTTTACAATGAACATGTTCTAGTCTATTGTGCCACAATTCAAGAGTATAATCGGAAGAAGAGACTGCATTAACTTTTTCAATAGGAGTTACAAGCTAAATCTTGAACATCCTTTCAGTACAATATGCTTTTCTGAAGTATGTTCCTTTATAAGACATCACCATCTGTCCAACATTAATGTCCATCCTCAAGCTTGCATTACAAAGTAGACTCTCCGATACCAGGTTTTTTGAGATCATCGGTACATGCTTTACATCCTTTAGTGTCAGCGACTTCCCCGAAGTCAGATTCAGCACCACCGTTCCGATCCCATGTACTTCAGCTTGTGTCTTGTTCGCCATCGAAACTTTCTCAGTATTAGGTTTGTAGTGGTGAACCACTCATTCTTAGAGCAAACATGGCAGGATTTATCAGTATCCATCTACCGGTCAATGTAAATACCAGTTGAGTCAACTTGCGCAATCATAGCAATCAAGTTAGCCTCACCTTGTTCTTTCAGTTTGGACTTGGATCTGCAGTCCTTCCTGTAGTGGCTCTTCTTGCCACAATTGAAGCAAGTCACATCCCACTTGGGCTTTGGCTTTGGCTTGAACGTTGTCGACTTTACCTTCAGATGGTTGAAGTCCTTGTTATTGTGAGAAACCTTCTGCTTCCCCTTGGAGTCTCCAGCATGCACTATGTTTACCTTAGCAAACTGCTTGGATAGTGTGTCCACTTTGCTTGGATAGTGTGTCCACTTTGATCCGAGCTCTGATTTCGTCTTCAATATGAATTCAGTGAAGAAGGTCTTCAAGAGCGACTTCTATCTTCTTTCACTTCGTATCAGATGGAACTTGTTTCAACCAACATGAAGTTTGGTAACGATGGCTCCCACTATGAATTTGTCCTCTTGCTTCATGCCTTCCTCCTTAAGTTTTGGAACATCTTGAGTAACTCTTTGACTTGCGGCAACATAGTCTTCTCATCTTCAAACTGCATTTTGAAAAGTTTTTCGATGAAATGAATCTTCGACATATTCTCGTCGACTTTGTAGTGCTTTTCCAGAGCATCCCAGATGTCCTCAACATGAGTTTTCTTGCTGTATGATTCCGCCAATGAATCATCCATGGCGTTCAACATTACCAACTTGCAGAGGTTGTTGTCCCTCCTCCACTTCGCCTGCAATACAATGGCCTCAGTAGTCCTCCGAGCATTGTCATTATCTGGAATGGTAAGTTCAGCATCTGTCAATACGTAATCAACGTTCACGAGTTGAAGATTAAGACTGATCTTCCTCTTCCAGATGTTGAATTGCTCTCCATCAAACTTCTCAAATTTGTTAAAACTTGTGTTGAGAAGGTTTGTACGGTTGTTCTCCATCTTACTCGGATCTTGTTTTGAAATTGTTAGTCCCGAGATAGGCCAGAAATAGAGATCTCACGCAAACAAATTTCTTCTCTGATCTGAACCAGAAGTTGTAATCGAGACTTCGGAGATTCACGCAAACAAGTTTGCTCTCCAAAGAACTCGAATCGAACGAAGAATACTAGTAATCTTCATATCACAACTTTCTCTTTTAATTACAAACTGACATAAACAAGTTCTTCCTTGCAAACGTGTTGCAATTGGGACAACGCTTACAAAGAGAGAAGAGAAGTAGAAGACGAAACAAAACACAATCGGCTTGCTGGGGTGATGAAGATCACCGTTGCTCAAAGCAAGATTCGCCGTTACACGATTGCTCAGTGTTCTAAAAATCGGCCTAGGCGCCCGCCCACCGTACCGAAAACCCCCTAGGCGGTGGGGCTAGGCGGGACCCAGGCGGGCCTAGGCGCCCCTAGGCGACGGGTTTTTTGAATTTTTTGATTTTTTTTGATTTTTTTTATTCTTAGTTGTATTTTGGATATTTGTTTGGGTTTTAAGATGGTATTTGGATTTTAGAACATTGAAATTTCAAATATCAAAATTTCAAAAAAAAAAAAAAAATTCTAGGCAGCCGCCTAGGTGGGCTAGGCGCTAGGCGGACCTCCGCCGCACCGAGTCCGCCTAGCGATTTTTGGAACACTGCGATTGCTTCCAGGAACCAGCAAGTTCTTACGAGAACTTATGGAATGCTTGCAGTCACCTCTATTCAGACTTGCACGAACTCCTGGACTCTAATGGCAGCCGCTATAATTCCCTCTCTTATGCTCTCAAATTCGAAGTTAGTTCTCAAAGGAGGCACGAAGAGAATATATCTAGAGTAGTGAGGAAACCCTAACCCTAATCCTGGCCGCTAACCAATCATTGAAAGATATTAATGAATTAAATTCAAATTCCACAAAAAATCGATCTGAATAATTGACTTTGTCTTTTCATAACTGTTCAAATCTCGCAATCAACGGATTTATGCGCCAACCGTTCTGTCTGTGTACATGCGCGAAGCAGCACAGCCGCAACTTCCCCTGCGTGCACATACCAGTAGTGCAACAGCTCATGCGCGCAGCAGTGCAGTAGTGCATTACGCATACGCGTAAACGCGCATACGTGCATAAACCCATATAGCTCGCGCATAGCCTGCGCATAGACCGCTCATAGCCTCGCATAGCCCACGCATGCGCCCTCGCATGCACCTTGCACATAAAATGAGCGTAGAAGCGCAACAAATGCGCACAAGCGCCATGCGACGATGCTGACATGCTAAGTGCAAAGTGCGCCATCAAAGCGCTACTATGCACCCTAGAGTCCGAGTCGATAAGTCCCTTTGGAACTTAGCTCCAAAGGAAATTTTCCCGAGAGTGTGACAAAAAGCATAAATGCTTTCTTGAGGAGATCAAACTTAATCTTACTAGGAAAACATCCCACATGGCTCCAACTTGGGCCACCACCCCATATGCATACCTCAACGCCAAGCATGGTATTATATTGAGATACCCACAAGAAGTTCTTTCCAATGTGGGACTATCTTTCTAGTTCTCAAGGAGGAAAACGCCATGAGCATAAGAAAAAAACTTCAACAACTTCAACCAAAGGTCAAAGAAATTAGAGAGTACACATTGGATAAGAGATATCTAGGAGTGATAGTTTTTTATATTTATGATCATTGATCATGATGTGGAGAGATCGAGAAAAATGTCATTTATGGAATTAAACTAGATGGTTGAAATGGAAGAGGGCTTTGTGATTGCAAGATACGTTTGAAGTTGAAAAGAATTCTATATGACAACTATAAGAACAACAATGTTTTATAAATTGGCGTGATTGGCAATTAAAATCATCTCAAAAATTTGGAGTAGTTGAAATGAGAACGCTAAGATGGATGAGTGACAATGCATCAAAGATGGGATAAGAAATGAGTGTATATGAGAGAACATCGTCTCAAATGGTTTGGACATGTGCAAAGACCATTGGTGCACCGGTTGGGAGTGATATGATATTAGTAAAAGCAACCGATACAGATAGGAGTAGGGGTAGGCTTAAACGAATTTGGATGAGGCTTTAACAAATGATAATGTTACATAGGACATGGCTTGTAGCTGAATGGAATAAAATGATTTAAATGACCGACCCCAAAAATTTGGGATATAAGCTTTCTTGTTGTTGTTGTAGTAGTCGTTTTATATATATCCTCATCATGAAAGCCTTTTTCTATCAGATTTAAGGTTGGCTACGGAGCATAAAAATACTTAATAAAGAAATTGACAATTTTTGGAATAGTTATCTGGAAAATCCCCTGACGTTTGACCACTTATCATCGAATTGAACCCCCTCGATGTTATTTTTTCTCATAGACATTTTCTCGAGCAATTGTCGAACAAAATGTGCTCACTCAGATTGAATATATTCAGAAACATGTCGCATCCTTTATAGAAGATAATGATTTATAAATAACAGTAGCCTTTGCAAATATAATCATATAAAGCACCATGTGTGAAAAAGTAATAAAACGAACCGAACCAAACCGAAGAAGCCGTTGCAAATCGATTTGCATAAATAACAATATGCACAATTTGAAGAAACTTAAAATATATTTATAACAATTTATTGCAACTAAATTTTTCAAAAAATATCCTCAATCTTAGATCCATTAGAGATAGAATAGAGGATGCTGAAGGTATTCAGAGAACCTTAACTGTTTGATGGCCGGATCTGGTGCGGATAGAAGAAGAGACTGAAAGTATTGCAGAACCTCGATCGTTTGCTTGCCGATCTGAAGCGGATAGTAACCTTGGTCCCTCCAGAAACAAGGACTTGTGTCTTGCGTTCGGAATGAGTAAAGGTGTGAGAAATATAATTGGGTGGGTAGGCCCATGCCTCGGGTTTGGCCTGAATCTTGTGGGCCACTTAGGTGGCCTGTATCAGTAGTGGCCGATATTGAATCAAGACATGCTGAAACATATATATATTGGTATCGGTATCAGCTGATACTTCGAACTATCTACCAGGGCCACCAGCTGACGTACTTGAGGGCTAAGCATTTGGTGTATGATTATTGTGTTCTCCAAACACTTTTAACCTCTTCTACTCTATCTCTAATGGATCTAAGGCTGAGATTGTTTTTTAAAATTTAGCCGCAATCAATTGTTATAAATATATTGCAAGTTTCTTCCAATTGTGAATGCTCTTATTTATACGAATGGATTTGCGACAACTTCTTCTTTTGTTTGGTTTGTTTCGTTACTATTTCACACAATCGGTGCTTTATAGAAAGAATTTGTAACGAATTGTTATTTATACACCATTATATTGAAGAACCCTAGAGGGGGGATGAATAGGGTAATAAAATAATTACTAATAATTTAAAGCTATTTTACTGAGAGTAAAAGAGAGAGAGAGAGAGAGAGAGAATCAAACACTCGATGTATCCTGGTCTCCTCCCTAGAGGCAACCAGTCCCGGAACTCTCTCCGGCTTAAATCCACTATTTGAGTAAATAGTTACACATGAGTTTGGATCCGAATACTCGTCAACTTCTACACGAGTTTGGATCCGAAGAACTCGCCAACTTCAACACGAGCTTTAATCCGAAGAACTCGCCAACTTCTACACACGAGTTTTCTTACGAAGGCTCGTCAACTTCAACACAAAGATAAATGAGGCTTTTGATCTTCTACAACACTTGAAGGTCGAAAATTACAACTCTTTAATACTCTAGCACTTTTGGGTTGGATGACAAATGAAAGCTTTGGATAGAGTAGTAATGGTGAGAGCTCTTGGTTGTTGAGAAAATTTATGGCTCAAGTGGTTAGTCTTGAAGGAGAAGACACAATCACTTTTTATAGAGAACCAAGAGAACAAAGCATTTAATGCTCCAGAACTTAGTGCTGACGGAATACCGTCGGTATGAACCGACATTCCGTCGGCATACCGTTCTGAACAGTAACGGTAATAAATCTAGCCGTTGTGAGCATTTAATGCTAGCATCTTATCCATTCAAAAATCAAAATGTCGAGATCGGAATACCAGCGGTATGCTACGGTATACCGTCGGTACGCCGACTTTCGTCACAGAACATATTTCTGGTTCACAAAAAGGTATACCGTCGGTATACTGTAGTCTGCAGTCGGTATTGTCGAGTTTCGTCACAGAACATATTTCTTGCTCAGAAAAGGTATACCGTCGGTATGCCGAATTTCGTCACAGAACATATTTCTTGCTCAGAAACGGTATACCGTCGGTACACTGTGGTATACCGTTGGTATGCCGTTTCTGTAGACGTTGATTTTTTAGTGAAAGACAGAAGGAAGGCTTACGTTTTGTCATCCACCTTAGGTGTTACATGGAGGGTCCTAGACCTTGTACAGACTCGAAATCTTGGAACATTTGAGAGCAATCTTTGAGTGTACGTTGGTCTTTTCTTCAGTCTTGATTTTAGGAAACTTCATCGGACTTCCATTTGAAGAGCAGCTTGAATAAAATGATCTCTTAGCAGGCTTTGGAAGGATTTTGTGAATACCTGTTTGCTGAAATATAGAGAAAACTAAACCACGAAGATGCTGTTAATGTTATCAAAATAAATGTGCCAACAATCTCTCCCATTTTGATAATTGACAAAAACCGGAAGATAGTATCCTTTAGGGGAGTGACTCCCCCGTAGGTAGACTACTCCCCCTCAATACATTTTCTCTCCCTTTGTCACTTAATCAAAGATGGTAAAAAAAATATAGCTAAAATGTCAGAGTTGATACGAGAGCGGAAGATATAGCTAAACCATTCATATATTGAATGTCAGAGTTGAAGAGTACATGCAAGTAGAGCGCAAACCAACATAATGCTCCCTATCGGGAGGAAAAACAACCAACATAAGATCCTCGAAGGATCACACAAGACAACTAAGCAGAACAAACACAACAAACAACGACACTAGTCCCCGAAGGACTTCAAAAGACAAACTGGGAATAGACACCACATATTATTGGACCAAACACAGAAGGAGGCCAGAAGCTACTGATTTGCTGGATCATCACCACCATCACCCGGAGTCCCGTGAAATGCACCAAAAGGATCAACACCATCGGGATACATGAACCCATAGGCATTGGGGTCAGAGAATCGAGATCGTAGAAAGTGGGGATCCTGAAGATCGAGATCAAGAAATGCATTGCGATCTTGAAGAGTTCGCTGAATGAAGTAGGCTTGGTCATGAAAGCGGCTCTGAATCAGATTGCCAAGGCCACGGGTATTAGTCCTCATCTGCTCCTCCGCCTGAGCCATGCGCATATCAAAGTGTTGCTGGGTCAGAGGCATGAATCGGGCAGAGGAAGGAGGATCAGATGATGCTGCGGCAGGTGGAGTAGGTTGTGGCTCCTGAAAGGCTGAAGCACGAGAGGTTGAAGTACCAGATGCAGAGCGGGATATGGCCAGGAAGGGAGGAACATCGTCCGACTGGCAAAGAGAGGTCGACTCTCTTAGCCTCAAGAATAAGGGTGATGAACATGCCGTAGTTGAGGGCTTGCCTTCCCGATGAGTGATGGATGAGAAGGCATTCAACAGAGTTTTAGCAAAGGACCAAGTTTTCTTTGAGTTCAAGTAGTACATGCAGACCAGAGCATCGTTGGTGATGGCATCGTAGTTACCAGACTTGGGGTACAAGGTGTGGCAAATGATGCGATGCAGCTCATAGTAGAAGAGTTCCAGCTGCTTAGAGAGGGCAGGAATGGCTGGAGGGTTAGGTCCCTTGCAGATGATGGCACAGAACTCGTCGAAGGATACTTCAGCGGTAGGATATAGACCGGCCAAAGTCGGGAGTGCATCCCCGCGATTAGGGATCTCGAGAATCTCTGCAATGTCGCGGGCAGTGAGATGAAAGTGACGGTCATTGACAAGAGTCTCAAGAGCGTTGTTGGCCAAGTCCGGCACCAGATTGCAGTAGAAGAGTCTGACCGCCACCGGATAGATGGGAACTTGGCGACGGAGAAGAGTGGAAAGGCCAGCGGTCTCGAAGAGAGATGACTGGAGAAGAGGTTCCAGTTGATTGCCTTCCCTTTGTATACGGCATGGTCGGCAAAATAGTGGAACTAGGCATCGGCAGCAAGATGGGATTTGAAGATCCATCGTTAGGAAGGAGCACTGGTGTGAAGGGGTTGGAAGCGAAAGAGGAAGAGCGGGGGCGTTTGGCATGGGCCATGTAGAGAAGAGAAGTGGAGAGGAGAAATTGTTGTGGAGGAAGAAGAAGAAGAGGAGGAAGAAGGATTTTTAAAGAGAGGAGAGAAGTAGTGAATGGATGGATAATAAATAGGGGGGTTTTGAAAAGACAAATATTAAATGAGAAGTGATGATTTGAAAGAAGGGAGGAGGTGAAGAGATGTGAGAGAATTAAATGAAGAGGAGATATGATGTGATATGGTGGCCCCCTCAAAAAAAATAAGCTGATATGTTTCAGTCTACTGCAGTCGGCATGCTGGCGGCATACTGGTGGATCCCGACGGTATGTCGATTTTGTTCACAGAACATAATTCTAAAGGAAAATCGGTATGCCGTCGGTATACCGCTGTGTGCCGTCGGTATGCCGTTCGAGTAATGAACTAGAATTCAAGATTGATAATACCTAATTCTTGGCAAAGAAAAGCGAAACGATCCTCCGAGAGGGGCTTAGTGAAGATGTAAGCTAATTGATAAGTAGTGTCAATAAAATCAAGATGAATATCCCCCTTTTGTTGATGGTCACGAAGAAAATGGTGTCTAATCTCAATGTGCTTCATGCGTGAATAACAAATCGGATTTTTCGTGAGATTGATGGAGCTAGTGTTATCACATTTAATAGAAGTGCAAGTAGAAAAAATGCATGCCATAATCTACAAGTGTTTGTGACATCCAAATAATTTGTGCACAACAACAACCAGCCGCTATATATTCGGCCTCAGTGGTGGAAAGAGCAACAGAGTTTTGTTTCTTGCTAAACCAGGATACCAAAGATTTTTCAAGGAATTGACATGTGCCGCTAGTGCTTTTTCGGTCGATTTTGCATCCGACAAAATCCGCATCCGAGTAGCCGATAAGCTCAAAGGATGAGGATTTCGGATACCAAAGATCCATGTTGATGGTGCCTTTGAGATACCGAAAAATGCGCTTAACGGCACATAAGTGAGATTCTTTTGGATTAGCTTGGTATCGTGCAGAAAGACATACACTAAACATAATATTGGGACGACTAGCAGTTAAATAGAGTAAGCTACCGATCATACCTCGATACTTGCGAATGTCGACCGAGATGCCATCTTCATCATTATCAAGTTTTGTAGTTGTTGCCATAGGAGTTCTCATTGATTTGGAAGAGTCAAGTTCGAAACGTTTGAGAAGATCCTTTGTATATTTAGCTTTGATTGACGAAGGTTCCTTTAGGACCTTGCTTGATTTGCAGACCCAAGAAGAAGGATAGTTCTCCCATCATGCTCATTTCAAATTCGTCATGCATAACTTTAGCAAATTCTATGCATAGTGCATTGTTAGTGTAACCAAAGATAATATCATCAACATAAATTTGGACTAACAGAAGAGTGCCGTTAAGAGATTTAATAAAAAGTGTAGTGCCAACTTTACCCTTAGAAAAGTTGTGAGAAAGAAGAAAGGAACTAAGGCGCCAAGCACGAGGAGCTTGTTTGAGGCCATAGAGGGCTTTGTGTAATTTGAAAACATGATGAGAAAATTAGAAATCTTCAAAGCCAGGAGGTTGCTTAACATAAACCTCCTCTTTAATAATACCGTTCAAGAAGGCACTTTTAACGTCCATTTGAAAGAGTTTGAAGTCATTAAAGCAAGCAAAGGCACATAGCATGTGTATGGACTCAAGACGAGCAACCGGAGCATAGGTTTTATCGTAGTCAATGCATTCCTCTTGGTTATAGTCTTGAGCAACCAATCGAGCTTTGGTACGAGTTACGAACCCATCTTCATTAAGTTTATTGCGAAACACCCACTTTGTTCCAATAATGGGGTGGTTGTGAGGTTTAGGGACAAGTTTCCAAACCTTGTTTCGCTCAAATTGATTTAGCTCTTCTTGCATTGCTATCATCCAAAATTCATCATTGAAAGCATCATTAATATTTTTAGGCTCTATTTGAAAAATAAAAACCAAATTTGCACATAGATCACAAGTGGAGGATCTAATGCTAACATGTGAAGAAGGATCACCAATGATAAGCTCCTTGGGATGATGTGGGACAAATCTCCATTCTTTTGGGAGGTCCTCGTGCGGAATTTCTAATGGTGGAGAATCTTCGATTGGAGGGGTCACTACTCCATTGTTTGATGAAGAGGGACGAGAGTCTCCAATAGAAGAGTTTTCCAACCCACAAGAGATGTCATCAACATCATCGGATGAGGAGGATATAGAAGAATTAAGTTCATCAAAAGAGACATTAATTGACTCTGCGACAACAAGACTTCTTTTGTTAAAAATACGAAATCCTTTACTATGTATTGAGTAACCAAGAAAAATACCTTTATAGGCATTTTCTTGAAATTTGCCTAGGTTATCTTTGGTATTCAAAATAAAACATTTACATCCAAAAACTTTAAAATACTCAATAGAGGGAATTTTGTCAAACGAAAGCTCATACGGAGTCTTTTTAGAAATAGGTCTAATTAAGACCCTATTTATAACATGACATGCTGTGTTAACGGCTTCCGTCCAAAAATATTGGGGGAGCTTATATTGGTTTAACATAACCCGAGCCATATCACCAAGGGTTCTATTCTTTTTTTTCCACAACACCATTTTGTTGTGGAGTTCGAGGACAAGCAAAATCATGACCAAAACCATTCTTTTCGCAAAATCTTTTAAAATCGGCATTGTCAAATTCTCCTCCATGACCACTTCTAATTTTGTATATAGTAATGCCTTTTTCATTTTGAACACGTTTACAGCAAATAACAAATTCACGAAAAGTCTCACTTTTATTTGTAAGAAAAATAACCCAAGTAAATCTTGAAAAATCATCAACCAAAACGGAAGCATAAAGTTTACCTCCAAGACTAGCTACTCTACTAGGACCAAATAAATTCATATGAATGAGTTGAAGAGGTCTAGTAGTGCTTACTGAGTTGATGGATTTGAAGGAAGATTTGGTCAACTTACTCTTCTCACATTCTTTACATACCATGTCCTTTTTGAAAGAAATACTTGTAATTCCTCTTACAAGCTTCCTAGTGGCAAGTCGGGAGATAGTATCCATGTTGACATGTCCAAGTCTCATGTGCCATAGCCAACTTTCATCGTTCTTTGCAACTAGACACCTGTCATTGTTAGTACCTTCAACAAGATAAAGGACATAAATATTATTTTCTCTAATGCCTTCATATACCGTAGATCCGCTAGTGCTATCGGTGATGAAGTATTTGTGTTTAACAAACTTAATATTATAGCCATTATCCATAAGATGACTAATACTAAGAAGGCTGTGCTTGAGATTAGTAACAAGACAAACATTTTTAATACAAGGATAAGGAGGTGAGCCGATATAACCATTTCCTATGATGTGGCCTTTGAGATTGTTACCGAAGGAAACATGACCTTCTTTCTTCATCGATAGCGTTACAAAAAGTGAAGCATCACCGGTCATGTGCCGTGAGCAACCGCTATCGAGGATTCACTTGCTTCTAGCATGTGAGGGAGGGTTCACCTACAACAAAAGTTGAAGATGAAGACTTTGGTACCTAAGAGCATTTGGGTCCTTGATTGTTAGTCTTAGGAACCCACTTAAAAAATTTCATATCAACATGCTTTCTCATTTGATAATAATGAGGTGTGTCCAAGAAGACCATAATAGTTGCACATCATAGGTGTTATAGATTTAGAGGAGAAAGAGTGAGTATCATGAACATGCGGTGTTCTAGTGTGAGGAGTTCTAACAAGAGTGAGTATTATGAACATGAGGCGCTCTAGTGTGAGGAGCTCTGACATGAGTGTTATGGTGATGATAATAAAAAGCATGATGTGATGTATTCTTCTTTACAAAGGGTCCCTTTCTTGTGTGTACGATGTTAGAAAAGGATCTATGTGCAGTGTTCTCGTACGCATGATCATTGTGATTTGTGTTATGAGGTGTGTAGGTGTGTCTTGTGCGAACTGTGTTCTTATTTACTTGTTTCTTACCATGCTCAAGAAGATCATTGTACTTAATAGAAGTGGCATACTCTTTTTGATTAGCAGCAAGAGTCTTGTTCATAGCAAATTCATAAGTATTTCTGAGGGATTGAATCTTAGCGTCTTTTTTCTTAACGATGTCTTCAGGTTCTACTAGCTTGAGTCTCATGGACTCTACATCATCAGTGTCAGAGGCTGGAGTTTTTCCCTTTGTCCATAATGATGTTAGAGAGTCTTTCTATTTCTTGTTTGTATGCCTCAACCTCTTTTAGAGATTTCTTGGTACTTATTTCTAACACATTTGTGTTTCTCGTGTAATTCAAGAATGGCATTTTCTAAATCATCATAAGAGAGTGTTCAAAGAGAGGTCATCGAGTACCTCATCGGTTGCCATGAGACAAACATTTGCATTGTGTTTGCATTTTTTGTCGTTGTCTGAATCGCTAGCGTCACTTTCACACCAAATACTGGTGTTGCTATATTTCCTGGAGGATGAGCCTCCTTTGTTGGACTTCTCGTATTTGCTGGAGTCCTTTCTTATCATGGGACAATCTCTCTTGATGTGTCCGGTTCTCTTGCATTGGTAGCGAGCATGCTCTTCATCATTGTCCCGTCTAAATCGGTTGGTTTTGTTGAACTTGAGGAACTTTCGGAAGTGCTTGGCAGTGAGAGCTATTTCTTCATCATCATCGTCGGAGCTATCCTTTGAGTAGGACTTCGTAACCTTGAGGGCCAGGGGCTTCTCCTTTTCTTTCGCCTTCTCCTTCTCTTTTTCTTTCATGGAAGATTCCTCTTGATCCTTCATGTCAAGTTCATGGGTCATAAGCTTCCCCATGAGGGTTTCAAGGTTCATAGTAGTCAAATCGTTCCCTTCAATGATAGCAGTAACTTTAGGATTCCATCCTTTGGTTAGTCCTCTGAGGATCTTTATGATCTTTTTATGAGTAGGGTATTCCTTACCAAGAGAAGAAAGAGGGTTAATGATATCACCAAAACGAGTAAGTAATATACTCATCTTGTTTCATTTTAAAAGATTCATATTCTTGAGTGAGTCTGCTAATCTTTGACTCCTTTACTTGAGATGTTCCCTCGTGAGTGACTTCTAGCAATTTTCAAATATCATTTGAAGTCTTACAAGTGGAGATTCTATTGAATTTATTGCTATCGAGAGCACAGTAGAGAGTGTTCATAGCCTTAACATCTCGACTAGCAAGCTTCTTAACATTCTCCGTGAGTTTATCCCTAAGAGTGTCAGAAGCAATTTCCTCAATAACTCCGGAAGAAGTAGGGAGACCATTTATCACACAATCCCATAAATCGAAATCTATGGACTTCAGATAAATGCTCATCCTAAATTTTCAATAGTTATAGTTGGTTCCATCAAATAGAGGAGGTCTATTTGTGGAGTGTCCCTTATTGTGAAATGAGTTGGAACTAGGGTTAGTGGCCATGGATCACTCTCAGGATGTGAGTCCAAATCAAGAGAACAAAGCTCTGATACCAATTGAAGAACCCTAGAGGGGGGGTGAATAGGGTAATAAAATAATTACTAATAATTTAAAGCTAACTGAGAGTAAGAGAGAGAGAGAGAGAGAGAGAGAGAGAGAAAATCAAACACTCGATGTATCATGGTCTCCTCCCTAGAGGCAATCCAGTTCCGGAACTCTCTCCGGCTTAAATTCACTATTTGAGTAAATAGTTACACACGAGTTTGGATCCGAAGACTCGTCAACTTCTACACGAGTTTGGATCCGAAGAACTCGCCAACTTCAACACGAGCTTTAATCCGAAGAACTCGCCAACTTCTACACACGAGTTTTCTTACGAAGGCTCGTCAACTTCAACACAAAGAGAAATGAGGCTTTTGATCTTCTACAACACTTGAAGATCGAAAATTACAACTCTTTAATACTCTAGCACTTTTGGGTTGGATGACAAATGAAAGCTTTGGGTATAGTAATGGTGAGAGCTCTTGGTTGTTGAGAAAATTGATGGCTCAAGTGGTTAGTCTTGAAGGAGAAGACACAATCACTTTTTATAGAGAACCAAGAGAACAAAGCATTTAATGTTCCAGAACTTAGTGCTGACGGAATACCGTCGGTATGGACCGGCATTTCGTCGGCATACCGTTCTGAACAGTAACGGTAATAAATCTAGCCGTTGGGAGCATTTAATGCTAGCATCTTATCCATTCAAAAATTAAAATGTCGAGATCGGAATACCGGCGGTATGCTACGTTATACCGTCGGTATGTCGACTTTCGTCACAGAACATATTTCTGGTTCACAAAAAGGTATACCGCCGGTATACTGTAGTCTGCCGTCGGTATGCCGAGTTTCGTCACAGAACATATTTCTTGCTCGAAAAAGGTATACCGTCGGTGTGCCGAATTTCGTCGTAGAACATATTTCTTGCTCAGAAACGGTATACCGTCGGTACACTGTGGTATACCGTCGGTATGCCGTTTCTGTAGACATTGATTTTTGAGTGAAAAGACAGAAGGAAGGCTTACGTTTTGTCATCCACCTTAGGTGTTACATGGAGGGTCCTAGACCTTGTACAGACTCGAAATCTTGGAACATTTGAGAGCAGTCTTTGAGTGTACGTTGGTCTTTTCTTCAGTCTTGATTTTAGGAGACTTCATCAGACTTCCATTTGAAGAGCAACTTGAATAAAAGGATCTCTTAGCAGGCTTTGGAAGGATTTTGTGAATATCTGTTTGCTGGAATATAGAGAAAACTAAACCACGAAGATGCTGATAATGTTATCAAAATAAATGTGCCAACACATATGCTACAAACGATGCGACATGTTTCTGAATCTATTCAAATTGAGTGAGCGCATTTTGTTCGAGAGTTGTTCGAGAGAATGTCTATGGAGCCCCTTCTGTTATCAGGGACTCAAAAGTCTCGTTAAGTTTGCCCAAGTGGGCTGTATTTTTTGTTGGTCGAAAATGTACTCCTTATTAACTATCTGAACGGTTAGTTTCAATGAACTCATTCATCTGTTTGAACCGTAAATCCCAAATTGGTTTAGATCTAAATCCCTACCAAAAGCTCTATTCTTTCTCTAAATGTAACTCGCATAGATCATTGTTTGTGACTTCATCGTAGGTTTGTTGTATTGCACCCGCCCCCGAATAGTCAAATTGTGAACCCTAAATTCCTAATTCTGTCTAAACCCTAAATTTCTAAGCAGAACTTAAAATTTATTGAATTTTTTGTTTTGTGTTTAAATATTTTTTGTAATTTTAAACTTGTTCTTCCTAAAATTGTTCTATATATCAGCAAACTAGATTTTCAAAGAAGATATGGAATTTAAAATGTAATTCACTTTGTAAATCTCATCAAAATGTATGACTATACTCATAAATACATATGGTTTACCCAATTGGAATTGCAGTTTATCAAATTTCTCTACAAACTTAGCTTTGAACCTTGTAATTTACGATCTTCATCAATAAATGTGTTGGGTGTTTGAATAGACAGTTATTAAATTTGATCTTTGAATCTTGTAATTTTCCATCTTTTCCTTCAAACTTGAGCTTTGAATCTTGGAAGTTTCTTAATCATTGGTTCAAATCTTGAGCGTTGAATCCAAACTTGAAATTCATTTGTTGTTCAACAAAAAGAGAAATCTAGTTAAATTTGCAGCCAAGGTCGCTGTGTTAAGGATGTTAAATGCGCTTCCATGACCATCCACAATGTTCATCATCATCTCCATGTTTCAAAAATCACTCTGTTGGAGGATATCTGGTCCGTCACTCGAATGGTTTCATTTGTTTTATTGTTGGAAAACCCTTAAAAGGGGTTTCACATGATGCATGGTTAGAATCACTGAATCACCTGATTTTTGATCCACATTTTGACATGGAGATCATCATGTGTGGTGCGGGTCATCCATATGGTGCCCTACCGTGTACCACGCAAATAAAAAGGCGAGACTGCATCTAGCTTAGTGCGGTGTCACCTCATATCCTTCTTTCTCATGCACATGCACATGCACACACCTCTCTCTCTTTCTCTCTGTTGCCTTTCCTTTGCCATATGTTTGTAGTATTGTGTATAATGATTACAGAATGCTTACTAATTTGGCATTGTCTTTTATCTGCCACATTTTTCTTAAGCTTGACTTGACTGTATCATTTGCAGCCAAAATATGCTAGAACTTCTTCACAAGGTGGATCAATCAAGGGACAACAGCGCCTTTCCTGGCTTTGGTAATTCAAATCATAGTACTCTACATGGCACATATAGATCTGCTGGATCTGATTTTCATCGTCAGCATCATCAGACATCAGCATTTCAAGGTGTTGGCTTACAATTGGCCCCACCGCCTCAACAATCTGATAGATCTTTAAATCCTTCTCATGAAGCATCTCAAAGGGAGATTCAGGATAGTAGTGCCAATTTATCTGGAGAAGCATGCAAGGAAGTACTACATTCCGCCACCCAGGAAAACTCAGCAGGTACTGCTTCTGATCTTCCTTACTTAACACAGCAGTTAAAACCACAGAACAAACAACAATTTCTGCAGCAACTAATACTCTCTAGCGTGACTGGAAGCAAAGCAACTAATACTCTCTAGTGTGACTGGAAGCCAAACTGATGCAGAAGAAAATGTTATGCATGCTTCTTTCCATAGACAGGATCAAGAATCTCATTATTAAGCCATCGATCATTCTTCCCAGAAACAGTTGCCTACTATGCCTAGCAGACTCTTGCCTTTCAGGCTTACTTCAGCAACTGATATTCGTGCACCTTAGTTCAGATCTAAACTCTCCTGAGACTAAATATTCTTAGTTGACAAATGCAGGTTTCTATCATCTCAAAAGTTCAAGTGAGCAACCCCCAATGGCCGAAACAGGTCCACTCTTGCAAGCTTTTGCTGCATCAAGCATGACCAGACAAATTGACTTCTCAATGCTACAAAATGTGTGGACAAATGCATCTCTTCAACAGCGTATATCTTGTTTTCAGCCCCCCAATCTCAATTCAAACGTACCTCAGTCTACTATTCTTGCATCTACCTGTAGGGATTCAGCTTCTGTTTTGAAGGAGGATGATCAAGGAAGAAAAGGAGAAAGTCTTCCATCTGAGCTTGCTTCATGCTCGAACAAGTCACAACAAATTGTCTATGGAGAAGATAATCCATTCAGATTCAATTCCTTGCGACAAACACCTTCCGAGAATGGTGATGTTAGAGGCTGTGCACTTGAAGTTCACTCAGAAGGAAACTCTTTTGTCCCCGTTTCATCCATGGAGCTTCTTCCTCGGAGAGAAGCCAACAAGGCAAAACATGGTCAAGATTCGTTCTTTAATACCCAGTCAGAAAGCGTTTCCATGGCCAATATGGCCTCTCCCAAAAGTAATATTAAACATGGATGCAGCATGCTACCCTCAGATTTTCAGCAGACAAACTACTCTCTACTGCAGCAAATGCAAGCTATGAAACGTGCTGGTTTTGATCCGAGTAAAATTGATGGAAAGAGGCTCAAAAGCGATTTTAGCTCTGATACATCACAGGGGTATATTTATGGACCCAATGCAGATAACATAGTTCCTTCAGATGGTGAACTGTGTACAGTGTCTCACAACTCTTTCTCGCATGATGTTGAAATGCTAAGCTTTTCTTCCAGAGAACATGAGGAGAAATTTGCAGGGGGGACTTGCCAACTAGTTGTTAGAGACGTGCCTTCGCAGGATTTATACACCTCAGTACATCATGATAACGATATTCCAACTCAAGCTCTAAGCTCTACCTCAAATTGTATTAGAAATGGACATCCTCAGATTAGCCCTCAGATGGCTCCTTCCTGGCTTGAGCATTACAGAAAATATAAGAATGGTCAGATTCTTGCTATGCATGCTGATCAGAGGAATGCCAGAGCTGCTCCTCAGCAATGCTTTTCGGCAGAAATTGCAGAGAGAATGGGAAGTAATCCATCAGTGGAGCAAAGGATTGAAAACAGTCAATTTTCTTCTCCATCTCATAGTACATCACCCAGCCCCAAAGCTGCCAATAAATTCTCTCCGGATTTGCCGTTGGACATGATAGACCATGATACAATTACGGGACCAAAGAAGCGCAAACTTGCAGCATTAGAGATTCTACCATGGCACCAAGAGGTGGTAGCAGGATTGCAAATTCCAAGTATCAGGTGATTCTGTTTAAACAAATTTGCTTACTGAACTTTTAGTACTGTGATATTTTATACAGGTAAAGCGATTTGGGTTAATAGATAACTCGTTGAACATTCAGTTTCCTTCAGTATTGATATTCTGTTTTTTCTTGGATTAGAGCAATATGGCTTTGTTTAAGATTTTTATAAATGAATCTATCTTTTATATTATATACAGCTCGACAGAGCGTGAGTGGGCGTGTTCTGCCAATAGGTTAACTGAGAAGGTATGTTCAGTGTTTATTTTTGTTTGTATTGGCTCTTCGATCATAGTATTGGTACTTTTTGATGTGAACATCTTTTTCTCTAATTGTAGGTAGAGGATGAAGCTGAACTGAAAGAAGATGGTACATTGGTGCCCCGAGCAAGAAGAAGGCTTATCTTGACAACTCAGCTAATGCAGCAACTTCTTCCCCCTGTACCAGCTCCAATTCTTGCTTCAGAAGTCACTTCAACTTACGAACATGTGACATACTTTCTTGCTAAATCAGCTCTTGGACGTGCATGCAGCATGATCTCTTGCTCAGGAAGTGATTCTTGGGAACATTTAGACAGCGGAAACAGGTAAGCCTGGCAAGCAGAATCCAAGCCAAATAATGTTGTAGGATTGTGGAATGCCAAGTCATGGTTTGTAGTTCAAGATAGGGCCTGCTATTAATTATGATGGTCCTGCTAATAAGAATTATGCAATTAGAAATAAGTCTATATGCTAAGTGAGAAGAGTGTAATGCTTATTTTTACTCTTAATTTGAGAGTTGTTTCTAGAGTTAATATTTTATCCTGTCTTTTCTTTTCTTGCCCAGAATGCTTGATAAGGTCCAGAAAGCAAGAGAATTTTTTTTCTCAAAGATTGTGGAAGATTTTATTGGTAGATCGAGGAAGCTGGAAAGTGATCTGTTAAGGTAAATTTGACGGTCAATGAACTCTTATGGAAAACTGTCTTTTTGCAGTTGGATTTAACCTACCTAATGAAATTTCTAATGGCTTATTTTTTCTGAATTGGTAAAGTTTTCTTACAATAAACAGAAAATGGATTTTGTATTTACTTAAAAATTACGATGCAACAATGGTGACTTGTGCCACCTAGCTGATCCATATAAATAGGATCTAGAAGAAATTGATTTTGGGAAGTTCCTTCAGGTTGAGTCATCTTTGACATGATTTAAATGGAAACAGGGATGTAAATGTAGATTCGCCAAGAAATGTCTACACTCACACGAGAATGATCACATGTTTGAGTGAGCATTGGGGGCAGTATATTCTGATCATGACATTGGTGGAGAAAGGAGACCTGGATGATGATTATGGCCTGGACATTGAGATTCTAATGTACAAATCTTAAGGTGAATATCCAGGAAACAATGAAGGTTAGGACTTAAAACGCAAAAGTGAATTTATTAAGGCAAGCATAGAAGCTAGACTATTAATCATGTAGTAACAAAGAGTGGACATGTGGCTAGCAAGAAGAGTAGGGTACATTGTTAAGAGTAGGGTACATTGTTGTTAGGAGGATCATCAAGAAAAATAAAAGCTAGGGAAATTCGGATATAGGTTGTAGGATAGCTGAATCGAGGAAAAGTTAGGTCTTATTACTCGCTCGGTCTGGGACATGAAACGAGTAATAAGATTCCTCGCCAATTCCTCCATACATGGTTATTTTTAAATAGAAAAATAAAAAAACCTATAAATAAAAAGCAAGATGTGTGTGTGTGTGTCAAATAACATTATTTAACAATAACAATTATGAGACGACAATCACAAAGCATAATTTAAGTATCAATACCAGTGAGTAGCATAATCACATAACAAGGAGATAACATTGATAAGAAAGAGTATTGACAATAAAAAGCTGGAAATATGTCTCGTGTCTCTACCATTTCATTAAGGAAACCAATAAGAGAAAAATAATTTGTAAATAGAGATTAAATTAGGCAATAAATGCACTCTTAGGGATATCTCCCGATATGGCCGGTGTATCGGCTGTCTAAAGGTTTCAAAAGCAAACCATACGGTTTGCCTAACTGGTTCGAATAAACCAGCAATTGATCCATACCAGCCGATTATAGAGTTACCGAATATATTGAGTAATGTCATATTAAGCTATTTTCATTATTGACTTGATCCATAGATGGTTACATTCTAATGGTAATTACCAATCGCAGTTACGTGGCCATTTGATATTTTTTAAGTAATCAGCTACCAGATAATCCAATTAAACAATAGATTATTCGGCCTATTGGTTTTCAATAAGTTGTTTTTTGGAACACTGCTATCAATGCATATATCTGGTTTGGGTCAGCCAGGATAAATCTATTAAACCTCCTCCAGAAAACCTAATCGCAAATGCGTTTCTCTATTTCAAGAAATAAAAATGGTATATAGTGCAGTTACCTTCTTTTCTCCTCTCCTCTCTTCTCTTCTCCTCTCCTCTGTTAAAAGACTTTTGAATTTTTTAATTGCTCATAATGCTTTTGTTCTTGTTAGACATGTCATATATGACATGAATTATTATGCTATACTTCCTGGGGTTCTCTCTCATTATGTCCATTGTACCGTCTAGTAGCCGCTTCAGGATATGGGGATGCCCCAACCGGAATGGGACTGGTACCCGATATCAGGAACCTTGATAAAATGCTACAACAGATAAAAAAAAGGATGTCAAAAGCCACACTCCATTGTCCATAGACACCAAACAATCTATCTAGGACTCGTAGTCATCCTCGTAATGAGTAATGTCATCCTCTTTCATTGAGGAGGAAGCCCTCATCGTCATCGAGTGTTGGTCTTTGTTTGAATATGTCCAAACCATCCCTAATGATTTCTCTTACCTTCTTAATTTCAACAACTCCAACTTTCTACGATCACGCTCATCTTTTATCTATCTTTTCCATATATTGCAGCTCATCTGTTAGCTTTCTCGTTACAGTTAGGCTCAATTTTTTGACATGTTTCTTAATTCTCCATTGTTCTCACCCATAATGGCTGGTTTCTGTGTCTTAAATGATTTCCTTCCAATTTCAAGGGCATCCTATGGTCAAAAAGTAATTGTTAATTTCAACTATAATACTTTTGACTCCTGTCTCTAGAAGCTTGGAATGTTCCATTTTTATGGGGCCTCATTGATGAGAATATTTTGTGTGCCACTTCTAGTGATGTATGCATTGAGGACAAGTATATGTTAGTTTCGTAGATCAACGCTTTCAAGGACTCGTGAGTTGGTTATTTGTCATCAGGCAACACATCACCAGATGCCATAAATTTCTCCAAAAAAATCAGAAACTGATACTGCCCGGTCGTACAATAGAATAAAAATTCTCGTTGTAGGGGGAAGTAAATCACCTAATGCATGCAAGGAGCTCTCTAAATGCTAGAGGTGTGGTTCATCAATTTTAGTGACTACATTATTCTCAATCTTTTCATCACGAGGAATAATTGATCCTTGTTGTAAGCATATAATGATGGTAAATGAAGATACATGTTCCAATACTCCATACAATACTTTAGCTTTAGTATAAATAGTTTTGATAATCTGAACATATAGAAGTTGTAACTTTATTATACATAAACCCAATAATCCTAATCTAGCAGCTGATGACTTTTTTTTATCACCTACACACGAGGAGTCTCCCTATGGACCCTATTAGAGATTTTTGTTTCTTTTCTTAATCCTTAATTACTCTCCCTGAGCATTTCATGGCAGAGTTAACATATATCGTTAAGCCGTCAGCATTTTGCAATTCGTGCTCTGGAACATTTTCATTCCAGTCCGCTAAATCTAGGGTTCCAAAATTTCAAAACCAAACCAATCAGAAGTATTCCAAATCGTTCCGAAATTTCAAAACGTAGCTAAGCAGAGTTATTCCTCGTTGCCTGCTATCATTTGATTAAAAATGGACATGATCCAACACTATTAATGAAGGAAAACTACATCGCACACTTGATTTGCGGCAATCAAGGACATCATTAAACACAAATTGATGGAGGAAAGCTACTACATTAGTATGCTTGTGAGAAAAAAAATGTTCCATGCTCCAAAGTAACGTATTTCTTTCCACCTAACCTAAGCGTTCCAAAGAAGCCTACCCCTACTGTTTACCGGGTGTTCCCGTTCCTAATCCATGATGTGTTGCATTCTTGGTATCCCTGTTTCAAAATGTAGCTTACAATGGTAGATGCTTGAATTTTGGTAGAGGGGTTGAAATTTTGACTAGAGGGGGCACACAATTGCAATTTGGTTGTGACATCAACGTAATGCTCAGCAATAAAAATATTTTGTGGTCGTATTGGTATTGCATTATGGTCAACAACGTCATGATGTGTTGTCGAAGCACATTTGTATGATCAGTGCTACACTATGGTGAACACTACATTGAGTTGCGGGCCACACGATGATGCTTTGCAGACATCACTAGTATATCAAAGAATATAATTTATAGAAACCAACTCTCGTTTCCACCGGCATCATACATAGGTTGGAGCTGCTGTTAGTGGATGAATGAGAAGTTGCCATAACTGAAACTAGGCTAAATTTCAACTTGATACCTTCAACTATTCGAGTTTTTCAACTTGATATCTTCAACTTTGATAGGTATCAACTTGATACCCTAAATTTCAAAAACGACGAAATTACCCCTCCTCTCTCCTCCCTCCCTCATACCGGCTGTCACTACCCCGCCACCCCTACCCCGTGGCTCCGGCCCCTCCCCGTGCTGCGCCCCTAACCCCCCCCCCCCCCCCCCCCCCCCCCCCTTCTCTCTCTCTCCGTCGCGCGCCGGCTGCCGCTGCGGGCGAAGAGAGGGGGAGGGGGTTAGGGGTGCACGGGGGGGGGGGGGGGGGGGGGGGTGACAACCGATTGGGGGAGGAGGGGAGATGAGGGATAATTTTGTCATTTTTAAAATTTAGGATATCAAGTTGATGATACCTAACAAAGTTGAGGATATCAAGTTGAAAAACTTGAATAGTTGAGGGTATCAACTTGTAATTTAGCCCTGAAACTATATACGAGAAGGCGGGATTGAGGAGGTTGAAGGAGAAAAAAAATGATGTTGTGTTGTATTACAGTGGTCAGAAAGTAGCTGACTCAAGACGAGGAGATGGAGATGGAGATGGGTGGCAATGAAAGCTGGGCTGGCTGAGATTGGTGAAGGAAAAAAAAGATGGGAAGTATACTTGCAGACGAGAATTTTTTTTTCTTTTCCAAAACTGAAAGTTAAGGGCCAGAGACTTGTTAAATATACAGTTTCTAGATGCCTGTATTAAAAGTTATCTTTTGAGGGCATATATTAAAAATTCTAGTTTTATAAATCTAGAGGAGGTTTAAGGCTTTCAGGCCCCTCACCCACTAGGGTGGATCTGGCGTTGGTAGCTTATAAGTTTGTTTTCCTAGAGTAAAACTTTCATAAATAAGTACTAAAGTAGAAGTCAATTTAAAAGTTTAATGATGTGGTCAAATAAATTCGTTAGTGACGTCAAAATCTTTTGTCTTTGAAGTATTTCCAAATCTTAATAGGTAAGGCATCACATGCTACCACTTTTCTAGCTTAGATAATTTGCATTTAAATAGATTTAACTTTCAAGCTTTTGCAGGTTTCTACCTTTTATCATTTTATCAATAAATCGTTACCATGAACTTTTGAACGTCCACAATTAACTACCCTCCATTGACATTTCATTACTTCATGTTCAAAGCATGTGACTGAATCAGGGCAAGTTTGTCCCTAAAACAAAAACAAGTATCCACGTCCTTTCTTTATCCCATCCCCAGAACAAATATAGTTTAAGGTAGCAAAGTACTAATAAAATAGTATGGGGTTAGCAACCTGCAAACAAGTGAAAGTTGAAGGTATTTAAATGCAAATTAACGTTCTAGTCTTTCTTAAATCAACTTCAGAAATCCTAAGTAATGACAATAGCATTATTTCCTACCTTGAGCGAACACTTTTTTTTTAATATATTAAAGTCTTCTATGTTTATCATTAAACTTGTAAAATTTACTCCATCTCTTATTTATCATTTTATTTTACTGGTAGTCTTATTACATTCAAAAATTACCTAGGTGTTGCTCTTCCTTCCCCTATGATTGTCAATTTTATAAATATCTACTTCTCCCTCGCCTTTAACTTCCTATATACATCACCATAAGCCATATATTTACCTTTACTAAAAGCTTTCTTAGTTTCCTTAAACCACCACTAAATGATTTCTACCTCCCTTTGCTAATTATCTCCCTCAGATTTGGTATCGCTACATTTGAGTTATAAGAGGGATAGGATGCATATCAACTATTACAAAACTTCAATAATTAGTTAAAGTTGAGCATCCTATGCCTTGGCATGACTCAAATGAGTTTTCATATTCTTAGCCTTCTCTCTCTGATCCAAATCTATTGAGACGGTAGAAAATCTCTAATCCAATAGATTGGATGTGTGTAGTAAAGAGATTGGATTGGTTTTTTTCCCCAAACAATTTGTTCAAAGGAGCCTAGGTAGTGTCCTTGGTAGGGATTGTGTCACGATCCGATTCCAATATACTAGGTCCGATTGGATCATGTCCAGCCTGCACCGTTGTGAGACGGCGGCAGTAAGCTGTATCAAGCGGTAGTACACGAACAGATAATTATAAAATGCGAGAATAAAACAACTTTTATTTGAACTTGGAAATTAAAGCTAAATGTCTAGATGAAACAAACACAAGCAAATAAAGCATTTTAGTGATTACAACTGCTCCTTATTACAACTGGAAAAAAATAGGAAAAACTAAGCAACGGGCACAACTAGTAGTCCTGGGCTCCTTGGTCAGGTTCAACTACCTCTTCGGAACTCGGATTGGGTCCGTAGTAGGAACTAAAGGCGAGCTCCTCGTTTTCACAATCACCTAAAATATTGGTCTCCAGTTAGAAGGGGAGCAAGACCATATATCCACATCCAGCATTCTAAGTAATAATAAATGATGCAAGGCAGTTTAAAAAGTATTATTATACTTTTCTAAATACTAATAAAGAACCAACAGGACAATAAAATCTCAGGAGCTACAATGATTCAATAGTGATTTTGAGCGTATAGCAGATCTGTGATCGGCTGGTAGATTCAATATGTATTCTAACATTTTGGCCAAATGCTAGTATACGATACGACTCATCCCTCTGTGCAGTAGGGGTTAGCGCGAGAGAGGCAATATTTAGTAACAATGGCTTTGGTCACATATGCTATACTACTCTCCCAATTTCCGAGTCAATGAGTCAATCAAGCAATCAATTTGGGGTCCGAGAGGGAGCCCCTGTGAATCAGTGTCGATACAATATATATACAGTCCTATTGATGCAATACATTTAATTATTAAATAAAACACGAACATGAATAGTATGAAACTTGCTTTGGGTTTTTCCGGTGTTGAGGGTGACGACATGAAGGTATTCGGGCTAAAGTCCGAGACCTGAGCCTACACTAATTTAATACTCCATTTTAGAAATCATTCCAAGGGTTTAACTAATAACGCCAATAATTATAATAACAATCGTTTAGTTTGAAACATTTTTAGAGAAATAAAACTATAATTATTTAATACTTTAAACCACGTATAATAATATTTGATAAAAACAATTTTCTAATAAAGCTATTATTTTATAAACAATGCGGAAAACTATATTTGGCAAAACGTTTTTCTTAGTAAAACTATTACCTTTATAAGGATGCGGAAAATACTATATTTTATTTATTAGTAAATGATAATGGTTTTTCGTAAACTAATATTATAATTAGAATTACTTATATAAAATACTTGGAAATACCTCAAAATTAAATAGTATTTTATTTACATAAACTAACCGGAATATTTTAATGGATATTTTAAATAAGAAAACCATTTTAATAGTTATAATATTACAAGAATCTTTTATTTAGAAATAACTAATATTTTTTTGGAAATATAATTAAGGTGGTAATTAACTACTAATAAACATTTCTTTTAAATAATTAACTATTAACATTAGTAACGTGAAAAAATTACTATTTCAATTAACTAAATAATAAAAATTAGGCTTTTATTTTATAACTGGAATTAATTTTTTGTTAGGTATAATCTATACAAAATACTCTTTTAAATCATTTTTGGAAGATAACTAAATATTTATTCCAAAATAGTTAATAAATGGATTTTGCTTAAAAACACTATTCCTTGTATAAAAATAGACTTTGATATAAAACTATTTTGAAACTAATTTAGCGTTTTATTAACGTAATAATTAATAGCGATAATATTATTAATAATCTTAAATCTAAATAATGCGATTTCTACGATAGTCGTAATTAAACGTTCAGTTTAACCATTTTAACATAATCATTAAATCTAGTCTCGGACCCTATTAATTTAACGCTTTATATACAATACGGTATAACCATTATTAGTAATAATAATCTAATACTAATTAATTGCAAGAAATCTATTACAAAATCTATGGTCTCAATTAGGAAACTATCTATCCCGGAATTGACAGAGCTTTATTCTGTCAATTCCGGTCGGAACAAGAATGGTTTTGCATTCTGTAAATTAAACAAAAGGGTTCCGGGCTTACCGGAAGGCTGATGACGGAGTACCGAGGGGAGGTCTCCGACTCGGAGCGCGGGTATGCGGAACGGGACGACACACGCACGCGGGCGCGGGAAGGCGCTGGACACGTGCGGGGGGGGGGGGGGGGGGGGGCTGGACACGCGCGCGCGGGGTGTGGGGGGTCGGGGGGCGCTGGACACGCGTGCGGAGTCGCGATCGCTCGGCGGGAGGCCGGGGCGGTCGGTGGAAGGCCGACGGACCGGCGGGGAGCTCCTGGTCGCGCGGAAACGCGCGGGCGTGCGCACCGGTGGTCGCGGGTAGCGGGGTGGAGCGCCGGATAGGGGACGCGCGAGGTTGCGGTCGGTTGGGGGGTCGGCGAGAGGAAGGAAGAAGGGGGAAAGGGTGCTAGTGAGGGTGGTTTGCTGTGGGGAATGATGGGAGTGTGTGTGTGGAGTTGGAAAAGAAAGGGGAATGTGAGTGAGGGGGGGGGGTTGTGGTGGTGCGGGATTTGTGGAGAGGAATTAGGGAGAGAGTGAGAGAATGTGGGGGAGAGGGAGAGCTGGTGGTTGTGAGTGAAATAAGGGGGGGGGGGGAGTTCTATGAACGTGTAGAGGAGAGTGAGAGAAATGGGTTTTATAACCTTCTCTCCTTAGAAAATTGTCCTCGAAATTTCAATGGCACGATAGACACGGTTAAGAAAATCCGAATAAGAAAAATTTGAAAATTGACCAGTTAGGTTTAGACATAAAGTCGAATATAGTCATGACTAGGAGAATAAGTTATCTGGCCACGATTACCAAGGCATGATTAAAGTCAAGATTTAGACAATCAAAATAGAATCGATATGGTTCGACACGATTAGAAATACAAATAGTATGATCAATTTAAAAATTTAAGCAGGGTACAAAAAACATTTAGACATGTTAATCAAAGTCTAATCATGATTAGAACATGATTTGGCATGATTAGGGATATATTCGAATCATTTAGGCACGATCAAGTCCGAAGCATAGTCAAAATTCTAGGCAAACACGATAAATTACAGGTATGATCAAAGATACGGTCAACCTAAGCATGTTTAAGAATACAGTCGAAATATGAGCAAAATCGGAATTATCTAGACATGATCAGAGATAAAATTGAAACATTGTTGCGATCAAAAGTCCTTTTAGGTACGAGTAAAATATAAGCACGATTAAAATATAATCAAACGATCACAAAAAGAAAGGACGAAAATCAAATGATGTTCCGTAAATAGAAGAGGAAAGAAAGAAAAGAACTAAAATGGTTTGTTGAGAAGGCATAAAATAATGGAATATACTAAAATGTGGGACTAAAAAAAATAAAAATAAAATACCAAATCAAATTGGAAGGAGAGTATAAGGATTTGTGACTCGGGAAAAATCAACAATTGTATGATAATAGGATGGTGAAGATAATTAGAATAATATAATTATGGTAGAAATATAATTGGATAAGATGCTTCCATTGAGGACCGAGTGATGATCAAATGGTGGTAGAAAGGATATCGAACCACTATTTCAAGGGTCAAAAGGCATTTTAAGATGGGATATGAAGGAAAAATAACTTCCAAGATAATCATCTCCTTAACATCCCGTGTAGAACCAATCTCTAACTTGCTAAACTCTCAGTATCTACACAGAACTAAAACAGCTGCCAATGCACTATAACTAATATGAGTCTCCAACGTTTGATAGTCTTTCAACAATTTTTTTAAACCCAATTGCTCCTTTACTTGCATGTCAATGCTTTTGTCTCAAATCCTTACTACTACTTGATACTACTATCTTTCCTTGGAATCCTTCCTTCTTTTCGCTCCTGAAAAATCCCTCTATGGGTTATATCCATCTTTTATGTAGAATAATCTTCAAAAATTAATTCCCTCGAGTGTTTCTTAACTTGATCCTTATAATCCCACACTTACTCCTTCTGTGGAAGAATCTTATCAAATTCTAGTTTTTCATCACCAACCTTTGATTAACTACGACTTCTCCCATCCTGCCATATAACTTCTTTTCTTAATCGTAAAATTCAAAATCATCACGTTCCTTCATTCGTTCAAATCCAATACCCATGCACTAGTAAGTACCACTAATGATTCTATTCTAAATGAACCACAATTTATAATTCTCTCCAGACTAACTTGCTTACCATGTGCCTTGTCATACAACCCTTTTCTACCCTTAGCTATCTAATCTCATTGGAAAAATATCAATCCTCTAAGGATGCCCTTGTCGGAATAATATAATAAGATTGCTAGGTAACTATCTAGGTTTTTCCCGCATATAACTATCAACTAACTATATATATAGCTACAAAATATATATAACTATCCACAAAATATATGCAACACGCTAAAATTGAACCTTGAAAAAGATTGAGCCAATAGAGATTGATATGGTCCTAATATGTTCTAGTAAAATCAAGTAGAATTTCATAGGAAATCTATTCTTTTTGGCTGTGATAAGAAATTTCTGAAAATGGAGACAACCGCTAGAAATGCAAATCCTCTAATCAGGCAAAAGTCAGAATAAAGAATCAATAGTCAAGGAACTCATAGAGAAATGCAGTTAACTTAGCCATCTTTCGGGTTAACTAATATTTGCAGTTACTGGTTCTCTTAAAGAAAGGTATTACTTTATTTTCTTTGTCTTACTAAGCTTTCATTAAAGTACGGACTATTCTAAATTGAAATCAGAAATAATTTCTTAAATGAGCACCTTACCCTCGAAAGGAAAGACTTTTTCACAGAAAGAGAGAGATTCCATAACCGGAAATGTCCTCATTGAGGGAGTAAGTTGTGACAATAAGGTCTCAGTCAATCAATTCATTTCATTTATATATATTATTATTATATATTATTTCATTAATAATATACATTCCAGTGTGTCTATGATGTAGCACCAGGCGGATTGTTAGCTAGTGTGTATCATCTTATGAGAATACAGTATGGTGTGGATCAACCAGAATAGGTATGCGTCAAAGTCTTTGCCCCAGGGAGGAATCGAATCCTGGCATCCCGTCATCTGGATTTGGAAAGTGCCATTTCTCGATAGTGTGGCCATGGCGCTTTAATATCGGCAAAATGTTCCATTTCCCCCCTTTCATTAAGTACCTCTCCCTTTTCTTTTGTCGAGTGACTTCGTTCCTCCTCTTCCTGAATGTATACAGTGAGTCAAATCTGATGTACCCTTGCCCCTAAATCTGGCACCACATAACAATGGAATAAAAGAAAAAAAATCCCGCATGCATAAAGGCGCGTAGCGGAGTATCTAAAAAGCTTCGTCGCAATAGACGAAGCGAGACTAATCGATTGCGAGAGAGCATCGAGTGGTTTACTTGAAGCAGCGAGTGAACGAGTGGACCGTGGCGAGTGGGTCAGGATTTTTGTAGGTCGCTTCCCAGCTGCTATGATGCGAGTCGCCTCTCTGTTTTCCTCCCCTGACAGGTCTTCTCGTCTCACCTTGTTGATGAGTGAGATAGGGACCACCAAATCTGTTATCCCAATGGAGACAAAGTGACAACCTCATCACATGGAGGTGGTAATAACATCATTAATGATGTATAGAGATATGCCCATGCAACGTGAGTTTTCTAGCTCACAGCGAAGTCAGGCGCTGTTAAGCCCTCATAGAGGGTTTTTTTTCGAATATTTATTCATTTTCTTTTTTTCTCGTCTACATAAATCGGCTCTCCGATTCCATTCACTCTCTTTGTCCCATCACCCGGGAAACCCCCTGCTAGCGGTGATGGCTGCTGTAATTGCTAACCGTTCTTCTGGTACGTGGGAGACTCATCCCCCAGACTGTACCTTCTTCCGGTAACCGGTCTAGCTTCGGTGTCACTGCAGCGACACCGACTTACATCTTTCGCATGCTGGCTCGGTCGCATTAGACCGAGTGGCACTTTCGGGCAGTACTCTTGATTGAGTTCCATCATCCCATACTGAGTGGGAAACCTGACCACCTGGTGATAAGTTGACGGGATAGCCTGAATTTTGTGGATCCACCACCTAAAAAGTATGGCGTTGTAAGGGGAGGGAACGTCCACTACCATGAACCGGGTTATCAGCACCACGTCCCCTGCCTGTTAAGGCAGGACAATTTCGACAACCGAAATCCGCTTCTAAACCTTGCTATTTGTGAGACTAAGGCCGTTAAGGTTCGTTCTTTCGACCGCTACGCGCCTCGCCGATTGAGAGGGACAACTCGCCGACACCAAGCCAAGGGATAAGAGCAGATTGATGGTGAGAAATTCAGGGAATCCATGAGAGAAGGTTCGAGAACCTATAACTTTTGTCTTTCACTTATGTAAAGTTAAGCGCTTTACAACATAGCTTGACTTTAATAGCAAGCCGGTCTATGGATCTAGGTGAACCAGGAGGACGGAGCATACGTAATAAGGAGAATGCCTGAGGAAGAATTAGCCCCAGTGGCAGTACTATGATAGCCTTAGAGCTTGAAGGTCTCTGTCCCTAGGAACGTGATGCCCACGGAGCGGCGCAAGGTTGAGATAACGGAAAGACAGAAGAGCGCACGCGAACTATGTCGTGGACGCGCGCGCGAAGACCGGACCCTAAATAACCACAGAAACATAGGTAAGCTCCCTAACAGGGGACGCCCTCCCTCTGAGCCTTCCCGTCCAGTAAGCTGTGCTGCGCGTACCCTACTTCAATAAGGCGCTGTTGCTACGCCCTCCACTCGCTGTCTACTAAACGAGCGTTAGAGCGAATTGAGCGAGCGAGATATATCGAAGTGAGGCTAATGCAGTGAGAAGGGAGTTAAGCCCTACAATTTCATTTCCGCTTCAGCTTCTATTTTGTGTGAAGCCTTGGAGACAACGTACCCGGGGCTAGGGTGAGCTGAGGGGGGACAGCGTAAGTGAGCGAATGTGTGTAAGCCCAGTCAAAGATTCCTATTCTAGGCGGTGACTAAGCCTTTTCCTTCTGCCTTTGCTACCGACGGGGCTTCTAAAGAATTTCATTCTTAAGCTGGATAGCAGTTATCAAGCCAGAATACCTATGGAATCGGTTGTTCCACTATATAAGGAAATTAGAGGCATGGTACGAAAGGACTCGACTAAGAATCTGATAGGCGGAAGAATCACACCTCGACTAGCTGATGATGGAAGAGAAGAAAGATGCGAACTTTCATTTTTGCTTTTTTTTTGGCAAAGCCCATACCAGCATAAAAAATCTCCACATTCCCTATTCAAGCTTCAATTTGCTCAAAAATGGAATTGACTCAATTATCATGTACTTTTGTTGGGGGTAAAAAAGAGGGACGGCAACCACTCACTTTATTAAAGGATTCTATTTGTACAAAACAAAAAGGAAGCGATAGGGCTTGGATTCAGTTGAATGAAGGATAGGCACTCAGATCCAAACTATGCTGGAAAGGAAAGTTGCTTAAAAGGTCCTTCTGGATCAGAATTCGGAATGCAAACTCTTTTCTTTGGTCTTCAGCTTCATTCTTTTTTAAGCGTTGATTCAGCGCTTGCTGCTTAGGGCGATAGCGTCCCTCTCCTTCTACTGCTGTGAGTGCTTCTTCCGAATGTTGCTGCCCTTCTGCTGCCGCGTATGGTGCTGGTAGGCCATCATATGTGTGTGGCGCGACTCTAGTCTGGGAACTTATGCCGTCTTAGTAAGTCTGAAGCTGCCCTCAGCTCTTGTTTAGGTGTGATGAGCTACCTGGACATTATATCTAATCTCGTAGTGGACAGGCAACTGTTTGCTTCGAAATTGTGTTGCTTGCGGTTCGTGACCTAAGCGACCACGGATTTGAATATAGCTGTTAAAGGTATGCCCAATACCGCCCCGTGGGGTCTCTTTTTTCGGTTTCCAAGAGGTGTCAAACCAGAAAGAAAGATACTGGTCATCCCTTAAGAGATGCCTAAAGGGCACAAAACCAAAACAAGAGATAGAGCTGGGGTTAAAGATGGCACGGTTCCAGTTTGATCGGTTTGATCAGGTGGCAGCTGTCGGGGTACTGGTAACTAGCGTGTGGTGCCTCTCTTTTTTTCTCTAACGGCTGTCTGTCTGCATGGTTTGAATAGGGGTTTACTTCGGACAGTATGTTACCAGCTGAAGGCAGTTAACACAGGGGTGGCTCAAACTTGAGTTTAGAAACTTGGGTACGAGACAGGGACAAGATAAGTTCTGAATCCAACGCTTTGGACTAAGACTTTGAGGCAAGGGGCGAAAATGCTAGACTGAAAGAAGTAGTTCCGAGAGAATCAAGGAAAGCTTCTTCTCCCTCATCCGCTTCGAATTCGAAGGCAGAGGAAAGGGAAAACTTCTTAGATCGAATACCGGGATCGGAAAGTCTTTAAAGCAACGGATCTTCAACCGGAAAAGCAACCTCCCGTCAAGGGAAGGGCTTACAGCAATACTAAACTACTCGACTGACAGGGATGGGATAGGTGCAAAAGCTATTCGACTTAGCCGGAAAGCTTGGCTCAAAGAAAATAGGAAAGCCGGTTTCTTAGTGTCAAGTTCAGGAAAGTGAAATCTCTAACTTCGAGTTGAAAACGGATTCTCTGGTTTCGTTTGATGCGTTGTTCTCTTACTTATTTCAATGTGAACTAGAAAGAAACCCACGGGGCGGTAAGAATGCCCGGCGAAGAAAGGAAGCAAAAACCCGCTTTAGAGCAAATTCCCGGCTCTTCACGCGCGGCTACTCAATCAGTGGATTATGATTGAGCTTAACAACTTAGCTGACCTAGGACCAAACTCTAAATATGCACGTGGCTCATCATAAGACCTTAGCCCGATGTCCTACCCAGAAAAGTCACAGGACAACCTTTCCGAGTTCTAACTTCCAAACGTTTGCTTGCTTGCTTCCTATCTAACCTATCAATCAAAGAAATGTTCTAGTTCCGCGATACGAGCTTGACTGTCGCTCTGAGACAGTATCTTTCTTGGTTGGGGCTCCCTTCCCTACTGATCATACAACAAATGAACGTGGTTAGAAAGATGGCTCATCGATCTTCTATACCGAAAGGGCTGGACCCTGTTCGTGCCGCGGAACGAAGAAAATCCGCCTTTCTTGGAAAAATCATTCCTGACTCCGAAGTTTCAAAGGAGACTTGGTTGGCGCCTTTTTGCTTGACCTTCTTTTGTTTAGTGACCAGACTCCATCTTGCTGCGCCCTTTCCCTCTGTCGGAATCGCACTTGAGCTTGATCTTGATTTTCCAACCTTTGTAAATGTAAAAAAGAAAGCGCTTCCATTGATCAAAGGGGGCATCTTCCTTCTGTTCATACGGGATGGTTCTTTTCACTTGGTTCATAAGGCATTCTTGTATGAGGCTATGAGGGTGGTCAAGCAAGAAAGGATAATTGATCCTTTTTCGCAGATCGCTGGGTACTACTATAGCGGCGGGTGAGTTCTTGTTGATAAAGATGCTAATGAAGCCTGACTTAATGAACGGTTTCTTTCAATCGTCGTTGCGTTGTTCTTCCCTTCTCTATGAAGATTCCCTAATGGCTCTTCTTTCCATGTGGGGACTTCCCAGCCAAGCATTCCTCCCCGTGGAAGCCGAACCGTATCTGAATCCACAAAACGAGTTAGCTTCATGGACGCACGCCGTCCTCTTTCTTTACTTGATGGGGAAAGAACAGCTGAACAAGGAGTCTTTGACTTTCCCACTGAAGTGGAGGACCTTGCCCTATAGTATAGAAGACAGCACTTTTGAGTCGGAGATTCCCGAGTTTGTTGTTGGATCAGTCGCAGTTGAGTTTTGTTCACAACCGTCTCCGACTAAGTCACCATTTTCCCTACCGACAATGACTTTCCCCGAAGTCTGCCTCTGCGCTGAATACGAGCATTTGAAGAATAAGTGTTCACTCCCTACGGTCGCCTCGGCTGACTGAGATAGAACGGGGATTTGCATGCCCCTTCTTTACCTTATGAGTTGGTAGTTTTCCAAGGATCGCATCCCACGCACAAAAGGAATGCTTAGGAATGGCATTCTTATCCCAAACTATTTTGGTACCAGTTCACCTTTCCGTTTTCATACCGAATCAGGTTCCAAGCTTATTTGACACTAAATTGCCCATTAGCTTAAGGTTTCCACACTACCAAATCGCTATTATTGACCAGAATCTCCGTTTGATTGATGAGGGGCCATAGGTCCATCATGTCTGCTGAAGTTGGAGGGGGGACACTTTCCATTATTAATAAGTTGACTGACCTTAGTATCCTTAGACCCAGGTCGTACCGTATTCTATCTCCTACCAGATCACGCGGCCCTGTTTAAGCCAAGGGATTAGACCACAGATTAGTTGTCCGCCTCTGAGAGCGAAGTAGTTGGAAGTGAACGTAGTCTAGCTTAAAAGACGATCTAGAAACCATGACTACAAGGCTTAATTGTTTGAACAACTCCTGTATCTGAAGCAAGGCGACCGGAGGGAGGTGAGGCGAGATATATCGAAGTGAGGCTAACGCAGTGAGAAGGCGACCGTGCCGGGAGGTGATAGAAGTGAGTGCCACTGCTTTTCACAAAAAGCAGCTTGGGTAGCTTGCTACAATCAATAGGTGGTGAGAACGGGATTCCTTGACTGGCTCTGTGGTGTCTGCTCCTATGAATGCTGAGAAAGATAGATCCCAGTCGAGAGGGAAGACAAAGAGAAGGTGTATGCGTGATAGACGACCAGGTGTTAAGAACTACCAAGACCGGTAAGGCTAGGCATCCCTACCTAAGAGGGGCCCCGCCCGACTTCCGAGGGTCGAGAGGTCACTCAAACCCTGATCCGGCTGCTCCGGTTGAGCCAATCGAGAGAATGGCCTCAGCTGGCCTAATAATTGGAAAAGAACTTCCTTGCGTTTAATCAGTCGGTTTATTACCGGCCCTACCGAACCAAAGGCTTTGCCTGGCATTTCCCAGTTCTCTCAAAACAAACAACATAAGAAGGAGAGGTGGTTACCCCTTTGCAATAGCGAAGAACTGACTTCGCTTCGTTGAAATGAGCGAATCGAGGGCTCTGGCTCCAGTGTCCATCTGTGAGGAAAGACCACACAACATCCTCATCCGACTTCCCACCACTCTCTTCCACCACACAGACCACTGCTCCCCCTACATCTACTGCTCCATCAGCTCCCAAGACCTCTTATGCTGCTGTACTCAACCCAGCTCTGGCTACATCCTCTAGTTCCATGCAACCTCCTCTCATGAAGGACATTCCTCTCAATCCAAAGCAAACTGGGAGACATGAAGGTTGCCCAACTCTGTCTTTCACATCCTTGGAAGTTCAACAAGCTGCTAATCTCTTCAACACCACTCTAATTATCAAGTTTTCCTCTGGGAACCCACAACTTCCTCGAATCAGAGAATTCTCCCACTGGGGACTCACCAAACCCTACTCAGTAGGAATCCTTGACCCAAGGCATGTTCTTCTCCATCTCATATCCCAGGAGGATATGGTTACTGCTCTCTCCTATGGCCCTCACAAGCTTGACAGTTCTCTCTTTAAAGTGTTCAGATGGTCACCAGCAACTGGTACTTAATCGGTCGGGGGGCGGTTTGGTTTCGTGCAACGCCCCCGCTGCAGGAACAGGCGGTTGTCATTGGAAAGTAAACACGCTGTTAAGCCCTAGAAGTGATCTATCTTTTCCAGAAGTCACTCGAGAGAGACGTTAGTTTGCATTAGTTCCTGTTTATGAAATGAACTTTGGACGTTTGAAAATGTTGTTTCCAGGTTCCTACACCAGTACAAGCATCATACCGATCACCTGCCATCATTGGTTGAGCTAATGAACTTAACACAGAAACCAGATGAGAGTGTAGTGTCTTTCATAGATCGATGGAAAAGTCTCGCCTCCAGAGCTACATTCATCAGATGTTGCGGGATTTTGCTATTCGAGGCAAGGAAACCATTGGTCCTTTGCGCAATTGAAGAAGAATATGCTCTTACCGTTGGGGGATACCCTGCAATAAGACTTGTTTGGCATCCCGCTCAAGTACCGAATGAACCCTCTGGTACATGAATCACTCTCTTTGCCCATTTAGCTGCTTAAGTAACCACTGACTGACGCATTGGATTTCCATCTGCTACTTAGCTTGGGTCTGACTCATCAACCGGCTTTTTCTATCTCTTTAAGTACCGAATAGTGATGAGTGATGCATGCGGCACTGCCTTTTCTCTTCACCCAATGGAGGGTAGGATCAAGGGCTCCTTTCAGTTGAGAACCTGTATCGCCTCATTCCAGATTATAGTGTTTTGTTTCCAGATAGAGTGGGTCCAAAGACATATAGATATTGACACATGAGATAGTCAAAGAAATTGACGTTCTCATGTTTGACTTTTTCCACATGCAATTTGGATTCCCTTAGTGGTGGTTTGCTCATCTATTTTGGCCAAGAGCTACTTCCTGTTTGCTGCTTGATCTGCTGGATCCGTTGATGGGATTTCCATTGATATCAATATATGGAAAAGTGAGCCATATGGTCAATCAAATTCGAAATCTTGTATTCTAAAAAAGGGTACTGTCTTTCTTCATTTCCTCCTTGGATAGAGTGCTTCCTAAAACAATTACTGCAAACTTTCTTTCAACATGGATGAGACGGTCACTGACCTTAATCCCGACCTTAACCTGTCGCGCTGGGCAAGCCTTACTGAACCGCTATACGCATATAACTTGCTAACTACTGCTCTTATGGACTTGCCAACTCGCTGCAATTATGGTAGAGCTTTCCCAACGGAAGATTTACTCGTTCTAGTGGTAAGAGTGTCGAAAACGAGGTAGTCACTCGGTCATGCGAATTGGCAATTCAGTGAGTCATTCTATGAGAGCGAGTCTGACGAGCGGAATCACAAGGGAATCGCGGGGTAATCCCCGTGAAGACCAGAACCTTCTATTAAAAAATGAGCTGTAAGCTCAGTTTTTTAACCTGATGAGTCAATATACCTAAACAGGGGTCTAAATAGATTCTAGATCTATTTAAGACCATCTCAGACTGTTTTTATCATGGATCATAATCCATGTATACATCATGACATGCACTTGGCCTGAGACTTCTGAAAATTCCCTCAAAGTAGACATAAGGTAGTTCACACTGTCATTACCCCCGTTCAAGAAGATCAGACTATCATCGGCATATAATAAGTGGGAAAGACGTAGGCTGTTGCGCCTCCCACTGTAAGGCCTTATCTGCTTATGCTAAGCCAAGGTCCCAAGTCTCCGAGTCAGCCCGCGCTTTTTCGAAAAATCCTGCACCCATGGGCATACGGCCTGGCAGGCCTTCCCTTTCTGCCGGAGCTTCATGGGCGTTGCCCCGTTCCCCAATCAGATGTTTGGATGTGAGCTATACTCCGCGAGGAGCCACACGGACCCTATGGGGTAGCAGGCAGGATTGAAAGAAATATCTTACGGAATTTACCTACTCGAGTCGAGGCGAGCGACGATTTGTGCCGCTTTCGGGAAAGAAAACAGACTTCCTTACCGAGGACAAGTTGGTTTGAGGACCCGTTGGTCAAAGAAAAAAAGCATTCCATTAGTCCCCTGACGTGACACACTATAGACACACAGACAGTAGGAATCGAACCTACATTCCCGCTTCGTCAAAGCCTCTTTGAAGTGAAGCCCTTATATCGAATGATTCAAGACATTTGATTTTCTAATAGAAATGAGACAATCTTGGGACAGCCGAATTGACAGAAAATAGTCTGAACTTGTTGATCAACCCTCTTTGTTGAAGGTCCTACCTTAACAGTCGATCATGCGCTCAGAGCGGGAGAGGGAAAGCAAGAAGATCGACCGGCTACAGGAGTTACAGAGGCTCTCGAACTTTCTGTGATCACTATACGGGGATTGTCAAATTGGGATAGGAAAGTAAGCAATATTCTCAGATGCTACGAGCTTGACGCACCTAAGCTCAGTCTTTCTGCCTGCTATCCTTCCCCGACACAAAAACTTAATGAGAAAAAGACTTGCAGAAGTCTCTCACGCCGGGGATCTTTATAAGAGTGACAGGGGAAGGGTTCTGGCAAAGGATTGAATATGAATCCTTGCCGCTTCGTCAAAGCAGAGAAGAAGACCATTCTTGTTCAAAAAATGCTTATCCCGGTTGGCCTGTGAAGACCTAGAAGGAAGCTTTCTCCCCTCTCCCTTACCTAATGAGCTGCTTTCGCTCCTGTCCCTATCAGATGAAGCTGTCTCAGAGGCCAATCTATCTTGCGAGAAACTAACGATAGACAGGTGTCATGGGTCTTTCCGTCTTTGCTCGGTGAAAGGTTAGAAAAAAGCCCTTCTTGTGAAGCACATCCCTTCTCCTTTCAGTCTCGCAGAAGGCGACCGTGCCGGGAGGTGAGATGACTTTTTTCATTTGAAAAAGCCGAAACTGAACTCAAATTAAGGTATACTTCACACCCACCCAATCTCGATGAAAAAATGAAAACGGATTGCAACTACATCAACAACCTCTATTCCTGACGTGAACGGCCGCTTTCTTGGAACTAATTCATAGAGGCTTAGTGTTATTATAAACAAATAGAACAAGCGTGTGATGGACTGTCGTCATCATATAACTCGTTCTCTTCGTCGGTGACACCCGCTTCAAAAGAAGGGATTCTTCATACACTTGGCATGGAGACCTTTGGTGGTCTGCTTTCACTGTCCCACTCTGTGGTGCAAGCCCAAGGAGAGAGCAAAAGACCAGGTACCAGGGGAGGCCTACTTCACTTCTTTATTCTCTTCTATACGAACGAGAGGAAAGACGCCTTAGCAGTCACTCCACTTGTTAGATCAAGAAGCCACCCATGGTCTCAGGCAAGAAAGACACCAGCCGCCAAACAAAGGCTCAGTCCGAGGGACAGTTCTGCTGGAGAGGTCAGTTACAGCTGGAAAGTCTAGAACAGAACATCATTCTGGATATACAATTGTTGGCATTGGCACCCTTGGGGGCCTGGTAGATCTAAACCACTTTACTGCAAACTCTCTCCTCTGCTTAATTAGAGGTTGCAAGATATGTCGGTAAGGCCTCCGTTAATTGTGTACAAACAAAATAGGAGTCCAAAGGTAGGGTAAGAAAGGGTTGATGGTGCTAAAAAGACAACCATGGTATGGATAGTCTTAGTAATATTCGAAAACCAAATATATCCGAAGTCACTTTGCCTCAAATTTATGCCTCAACAGAGTGCACCTGACTGCAGTAAATTTTTGGCTCCATAACTTGAATAATGATAGGTTACCGAGTAGTCAATCAACTTTATCCATTTCTTGGCTGAACAATATAGAAGACAAACATGATGCATTTAGGACAGTCTCAATAATATCCGAAAACCTATGAACACCTGAAATCACTTCAACTTAGAGTCTGTCTCGCCAGTGCGCATCTGGCTGCAGTAAACTCGCAGTTCCCATAATTCAGATAAATGGCTGCAACGCATATGTGCGAAGTCATATTAGGTCACTGAATATTTTCTCAACTTTGTCCATGGAAATTTCAAAGGGATAGCTCAACAATTCAAAAGTTTTCCAATGACTAAAGGAAATTCAATAATAGAATGGAATCAATTCTCTGACCGTTCCTGCTTCATGATACTCAAGGATTGAGTTTAGAAGCTTTCTAAGCCTTGAATTGATCAAGAAGTTGCCTAGAGGGAGTAAGGTTTCAAGTTGAGTGGAGGAAGTCAACAAATGAAAATATTCTCGGTCTTTGGAATAACTTAGAAAATAACAATCAATATTGGAATTATTTTTGGAAAATAATTCCTTGGGAAGATTCGTGAACTAGCTAAGTTGAACCAATTCTTTTGGTAATATTTAACCTTGGGGCTTTATGGTTTCAGAAGAATTTGGTTCATAATTGGTTCCGAGAAAGTCAATTAGAAATAAGGTCAAGACAAATGGTTGGATACACTAGTCGTAGAAATACTTTGGGTAGATAAGAGTTTATTAGGTATGCTAAAGGAGAATTTGAAACTCTAAATAATGAATGGATCTAGATTCTAAATAAAGATAGAGAAGTAAGATTTGATCAACTAGTGGAAAAATTGGAAATATGTTTGCTAAAGAAGGAGATTGAAAAATCTAATCTTAATCTATAAATAGCGAAAGAGTATAGATCCTTGGGGATGCTAGAGTCTGATAAAGATATGGAGGAAAATAACCCCCGAAAGCCATGAGACACTAAAAGATACATAAAATCTAGAAAATAATATAGGCAGTAAAATATACCATCATACAATCGGCCTAATCTGGATAAGGTTTAGGTACAAACATAAGCAAGGTAACCCACGAAATTATAAGCAAGCAAAAATAGATATTATGAATAGATAAATTCGGTCCTATGTTGCGGCGGGTTGAAAATAATCTAAGTGTTTTAATTGTTTCTACAGTGTTTTTCTAAAGTCATACTTTGCATGCTGGTCTAGTCTAAGTTGACTAGACCAATTTTAAGAACTGGACCTACATAGGCCACTACTAAAAACTTGTCACGACCCGATCCTAATATACTGGGTCCGGTCGGATCATGGCCAGCCTGCATCGTTGTGAGACGACGGCAGTAAGCTGTATGAAGCGGTAGTACACGAGCAGATAATTCTAAAATGCGAAAATAAAACAACTTTTATTTGAACTTTGAAATTAAAGTTAAATGTCTAGATGAAACAAGCACACATGCAAATAAAGCATTTTAGTTATTACAACTGCTCCTTATTACAACTGGAAACAAATAGGAAAAACTAAGCAACGGACACAACTAGTAGTCATGGGCTCCCTGGTGAGGTTCAACTACCTCTTCGAAACTCGGATCGGGTCCGTAGTAGGAACTAAAGGCGAGCCCCTCATTTTCACAATCACCTAAAATATTGGCCTCCAGTCAGGAGGGGAGCAAGAACATATATCCACATCCAGCATTCTATGTAATAATAAATGATGCAAGACAGTTTAAAAAGCATTATTATACTTTTCTAAAAAATAATAAAGAACCAGCAGGGCAATGAAATCTCAGGAGCTACAATGATACAATTTACAATTATTCAATAGTGATTTTGTGTGTATAGCAAATATGTGATCGGCTGGTAGATTCAATGTGTATACTAACATTTTGGCCAAATGCTAGTATACGCTACGGCTCAACCCCCTGTGCAGTAGGGGTTAGCGCGAGAGAGACAATATTTAGTAATAATGTCTTTGGTCACATATGCTATACTACTCCAATTTTCCAGTCAATGAGTCAATCAAGCAATCAATTTGGGGTCCGAGAGGGAGCCCCTGTGAATCAGTGTCGATACAATATATATACAGTCATATTGATGCAGTACATTTAATTATTAAATAAAACACGAACATGAATAGTATGAAATTTGTATTGGGTTTTTCCGGTGCTGAGGGTGACGACAAGAAGGTATTCAGGCTAAAGTCCGGGACCTGAACCTACATTAATTTAATACTCCGTTTTAGAAATCATTCCAAGTGTTTAACTAATAACGCCAATAATTATAATAACAATCATTTAGTTATAAAACATTTTTAGAGAAATAAAACTATAATTATTTAATACTTTAAACCACGTATAATAATATTTGATAAATTTTTTTTTCTAATAAAGCTATTATTTTATAAATAATGCGGGAAACTATATTTGGCAAAACGTTTTTCTTAGTAAAACTACTAACTTTATAAGGATGCGAAAAATACTACATTTTATTTATTAGTAAGTGATAACGGTTTTTCGTAAACTAATATTAGAATTAGAATTACTTATATAAAGTACTTGAAAATACCTCAAAATTAAATAGTATTTTATTTACATAAACTAACCGGAATATTTTAATAGATATTTTAAATAAGAAAACCATTTTAATAGTTATAATATTACAAGAATCTTTTATTTAGAAATAACTAATATTTTTTTGGAAATATATTTAAGGTGGTAATTAACTACTAATAAACATTTCTTTTAAATAATTAACTATTAACATTAGTAACGTGAAAAAATTACTATTTCAATTAACTAAATAATAAAAATTAGGCTTTTTATTTTGTAACTGGAATTAATATTTGATTAGGTATAATCTATACAAAATACTCTTTTAAATCATTTTTGGAGGATAACTAAATATTTATCCAAAATGGTTAATAAATGGATTTTGCTTAAAAACACTTTCTTGTATAAAAATAGACTTTGATATAAAACTATTTTTGAAACTAATTTAACGTTTTATTAACGCAATAATTAATGGCGATAATATTATTAATACTCTTAAATCTAAATAATGCGATTTCTACGATAGTCGTAATTAAACGTTTAATTTAACCATTTTAACATAATCATTAAATCTAGTCTCGAACCCTATTAATATAACGCCTTATATACAATACGACATAACCATTATTAGTAATAATAATCTAATACTAATTAATTACAAGAAATCTATTACAAAATCTATGGTCTCAATTAGGAAACTAACTATCTATCCGGTAATTGACATTGCTTTATTCTGTCAATTCCGGTCGAAACCGGAATGGTTTTGCATTCTGTAAATTAAACAAAAGAGTTCTGGGCCTACCAGAAGGCTGATAACGGACTCGGAACGTGGGTACGCGGAACGGGACGGCACACGTACGTGGGACGTACGCGGAACGGGATTGCGCACGTACACGGGACGTACGCGGGTGCGGGAACGCATTGGACACGCGCGCGGGGGGTGGGGGCGCTGGACACGCGTGCGGGGGCTGGTTGCGCATGGGGGGGGGGGGGCGCTGGTTGCGCGCGGGGTCGCTGATCGGTCGGCGGGAGGCCGGCGCAGCCGGTGGAAGGCCGGCAGACTGGCACGGAGCTGCTGGTCGCGCGGGCGTGCGCGCTGGTGGTCGCGGGTCGCAGGGTGGAGCGCCGGACAACTGGCGCGCGAGGTTGCGGTCTGTTTGGGAGTCGGCGAGAGGAAGGAAGAAGGGGGAAAGGGTGCTGGTGAGGGTGGTGTGCTGTGGGGAGTGATGGGTGTGTGTGTGTGTGTGGAGTTGGGAAAGAAAAGGGAATATGAGTGAAAGGGGGGGAGGGGGTTTGTGGTGGTGAGGGATTTGGGGACAGGAATTAGGGAGAGAGTGAGGGAACGTGGGGGAGAGGGAGAGCTGGTGGTTGTGAGGGAGATGGGGCGGGGGGGGGGGGGGGGGGGGGGGGGGGGGGGGGGAGTGCTGTGGACATGTAGAGGAGAGTGAGAGAAATGGGTTTTACAGATTGCCACAAATCTACGTAGGGTTGTTATAGATGCTTCTCCTTTCGGTAGAGTCCTCGTTGGGGATTGGCACAAATTGAGAGGGTTGATGTTAGGATGAAAATGTTTTGTACAGTTTGGCTAACATTTTTTTATGGAGCCTTCTCACTTTAGAGTTATTCTCCACAGCTGACCCTATATGATGAGAAAATGCTTACAGATAATGATGTAAGAAGTGCGACCAGAAGGTTTTATACTTGGTGGTGAGATATTTGTGCCCGTCCTCAGTCTGCAATTTTTTTTCTTGCATATTTGCATTGTTCGGATTCCAGATTGCCCACGGACTGCAGAAAATTCAAGACATGTTTGTGGGAGAGGGACGGAGTTGAGGGAGGGGCACAAGTCTAACATGTGCTTTTTTTTTCTATTATAGTGCCGTGTATAGTGACAGGCCACAGTTTATTTAAGTACATTGTGGGAGGGATGTTATTACCTGTTATAAATGTTATCATTTTATGAATCAATTTGTTAGGGATGCCTTGAGGATGGGGTTGTGTTTCAGATGCCTGAATCTGACAAAGATAATTCTAGATAGATCTTCCGAGTTTATCATTCAAATATTGCCTTGAGGTGAAGAGAAGAAAATGGTATCACTGCAAGTGGGTAATGTCTCTGGAGGCTGGGGTTTCTTGTGAGTTGTGGCTTCAGGATTTAGGGATTTAGGGCATACACCAAGAAAATCCTAACATCTAAATATCTAATCAGTAATTTTGATAAATACAGGAGGCTAGCCACTCTTGCATTTATTTAGTTGTATCTTAAATAAAATTTCAGACTTGTTCCTAATCATTCCACTTCATTCCTGATATTGAGTCCGAAGTCTGTTTTGAGCTTTAAGTGTTTTAGTGGTATACCAGACGCTTCTTGCATCATAATAAGAGGTAGCTGAAAGGAATTATGACACCTGACCTTTGATGTGAACACAACATTGTGAAGGTGACTAGCCATTGAAGGACAATTGGGATCCAGTTAGAGATCTTGGTTGTTGTTTCTCTTTAATCTACTTGGCAACTATGTTTCTTCTCTCCCAATTTTACCCAGTTACTTCAAATTTCCGCTTTCCAATGTGGCATTAGTCATTTTTTTGAGATTTTTCAAGAGGATATTCCGGATGTTGGTCAAGAGAGGTTTCAGACACCCCTTGTGTATGTTCTGTAAACCACCTCTCTGGCAGAAGTTTTTGAATTCATGTTACTACTTCTCTTAAAGCCATCTTTACCCACTCAAAATGAGGATCATGTTTAAAACATGGGTGTGCATGTGGAGATTTACTAGTTTTCTTACAAGGGATTAGAACAATTTTTATAGCAATAAGGATAGATTGGAGATGCATCTTTCTATATGTAATATGTCTACATGCATGCAGATATCTAAGTAATATACATGTATTATTAACATAATTGAATATCCTGATTCATTATAACAGGGAGAATTTTATTTGACAAAAGTACAAATGGGGTTATGAGCCTTACCAGTCAAAACATTGTTTCTTGCTTCCTAAATGTCTATTGGCATAGAAGGGAACAGGTACGAGATACATCTTAGATGTCTTTGGGAAATTAAAACTAGCATTTTAAGAATTAGGATGCGTTAGAAGTGTCCATGCACACAGTAAGTACTGTATCTATAAGGGGTATCACGATGGGTATCGCGCAATATCAATTCCTTTACATATACTAGAAGTCCTGCATGTGCACACGTGTCTTTTGTTTGTATTTTTCTCCCCTTTTAAATATATACTTGCATGACAATACATTTTGAAATAATATAAAATATTTGAAGTAAATTTATTTTTGAGATGGTGAACATTTATTGTAGTGGGAAGTGTGTAATTATTAGTGGTTAATAATTATGTTAGTGGGAAGGTGTATAATTTTCATGTTTTACCCCTAGTTAGTTTAAACATATTTTGATATTTATAAGGCTGGAGAAGGACACTTTTGGAACATAAGAGTTCCATAGTGACGCGTATAAGATTTCCTAAAAGTTCCACGTGCCTAGAAGTGCCTGAAAGCATCCTAGAGGGGGGTGAATAGGCTCAAGCTTACTAATCAAGCACAATACTATTGCTAATAGGCAATTTAAAAATTAAGACTGCAAGAGAAGAAGCAATAAGAATATCGACATCCGATGTATCCTGGTATCCTCTGTGAGGCACTCCAGTCCCATAACTTTGTCTGGCTTTAATCCATATTATCACAAATAGTACAACACGAGCTTTAATCCGAAGGCTCGTAGACTTCTTACGCAAGAGCTTTGATCCGAAGGCTCTCCGACTTCGCACAAGTTTTGATTCGAAGGCTCGTACACTTCAACATCTTTACATGATGGTTTTGATCTTCTTACAACAAAGATGAAGATCTCACTTTTACAACTCAAGAACACTCTTAACACAATTTGTGGATAGGCAAGTGAAAGCTTTGGTGGGGTTGTTTGTGGATAAGCTTTGGTAGATAGAAAAATTTTAGGCTCAAAGCATCAGGCTTGAATGAAGGGGTTCAAGACTATTTATAACCAAAGCAAGAGAAAGTGCAAATAATGCAACTTTCAGTCCGCAGTCAATATATCGCCGGTATACTACAGTATACCATCGGTATACCGGTCTGCTGCAGCAACGGCTAGAAAAAGAGCTATTAGGATTGTTTAATGCGCTAGATTCGACCGTTGGATTGTCGGCCACAATGAATCAGTATATCGTTGGTATACTACATTATACCGTTGGTATGCCGGTCCAAACGATAGAGAGCAAATTTTATATAAAATCGGTATACCATTGGTATACTACAGTATACCCCCGGTATGCCGATTTTCAGCCAAAAATGATCTAGAATTATTTTCTACCCTAGTTTTCGATTTTGCCATCTATTTTTTGTATTTACAATTATTCCTAAGCTTCGTTACAGACTCTAGATATACTATAGCAGGTGCATGCTTCTTCAGTCTTGAAATAATGATGGCATGACTTTGGCTTCTTCACTTGATAGATGATGGTATTTTTTCTTGACGGCAGCTGTCCAAAGATATCCAGATTGTGAAATCTGAATACCTTTCGGAGATTTCGCCCCCGAACTCCTAAGGGTGTCGCTGCCCCCCTCGACCCCCGTCTGTTGACCGGACAGCAGAACTCCCGAGTGTGTGGCCCCGAAGAATGTCGTTGGGCGGTTCAAAGAAATTTTGTAGGATACCGTCATATTTGGTCCATCATGATTTCTTCATTGCATATGTCCATGTTGATCTTGCTTATTGCTTTTCTGCAAATACATGTTAGACGAACAAAGTAATATACATTGTAGCAAGTATGGTAAATTTAATGCACATTATGACTATGCGAAGTTTAAGTATAAATACTATAGTGATAGCATGCATATTAGTGATATCATAATGTTAAACTTAATCGAATAACCGTAATAAAAATAATAATTAGATCATTGGGCTAACAATATCTCCCCTTTTGATTATGTCAACTCGGTTAAATTTAAAATAAATATAATAGAAGCTCATATCATTTAATGCAAGACAATAAGCACATATCACTAAAAGGTATAAGTATAAATAAAAATGATATACTGATTGCATGAAGATTAATGATAATATAATGCTAAACTTAATCGATTATCATATTTAAAATATAATACAATAATTGGACCAACAGTACCAATAGTGTCGTGCATCTAACTTCACAACTAGGAGGATCTCACTCTCTCTCTCTCTCTCTCTCTCTATATATTATTATATATATATATATATATATATATATATATATAAATCCAGCGGCAGCACCAGGAGCCCGACGCCCCTAGGGTTTACGCGGACGGCCTTCCCTCCCCCCCGACCCCCGATACGCTTGCGGGGAGGGGGGGCGCGCGGCCGGGAGGTGCGGGAGGGGGTGATCGACCCCTGGCGGCCCAGGCAGAGGGTTGCAGGGGACCCCCCCACGCGGGGGGGGGGGGGGGGGGGGGGGTCGGGAGGCCTCAGCGGATCCCCGCAGGGGGGGGGGGGGGGGGGGGGTGGGGGGAAGCGGATTAGGTCACGGCCTGTGGCGGCGGGGACAGGGCCCAGGACGGGCGGGCA